>VXAV01008238.1:29272-39618 GCA_013399715.1 Alectura lathami
CGAGCTGGGGAGCTACCAGTACTGGCCGGTGCTGGTGCCCCGCGGTATCCGGCTGTACACCTACGAGCAGATCCCCGTCTTCCTGAAGGACAACCCCTACATCACCGACGGGTACCGGGCCTACCTGCCCTCCCGCCTCTGCCTCAAGAGGTAAGGAAGGCTGAGCCGCCCCCGCGGGCCGGGCCCGGGGCCTGGCCCCGGCCTCAGCGCCCCGTTGCGTCTCCTCGCAGCCTCTTCATCCTCTCCAACGAGACCGTCAACATCTGGAGCCACCTGCTCGGCTTCGTCCTCTTCTTCACGCTCGGCATCTACGACCTGACGGCCGTCCTGCCGGCGGCCGGCGCCTCCCGCGAAGACTTCGTCATCTGCTCCGTCTGCCTCTTCTGCTTCCAGGTGCGGCCGCCGGGCTGGGCGCGCGGGCTGGGCCGCGCTGGAAGGCGTGAACCTGTGCTTTCAATTGCATTGCGTTTAAAGGTAGCCGCCACGTGCGGTGGCTGAGTTGTTTTCGATCTGTTTAATGGAAGAATCAAGCATGGCTGGCCTAGGAGAGAGTCTGCAAACACCCGCCGAGCAGGCCAAGGGTGCACGTCAGATTCTGCTGGGCACTGGGGTCTGTGCCTGGCAGCATGCCCACAGGTGGCATCAGTTCGTGCTGGAAACAGTCACCAACCAGAACAGGAAAGGCAGCTGTGGATTGACACCAGGCAGGAATGGCAGCAGAGCTCTTATTCTTACTTTTTACCTGAGATGAGCAAGAGCTTGCGTATCTCAGCTTAAACCTGCTGGCAGCAGCAGTGACGACACTTCAAGTGTGTCATCATTTGACTGCTGAAGCTCTTTTGGAACATGCTGTCCTTAAGGGTGTGTGGCCAGCAACAGAAGGCTTGATGCCTGAAGAATATGGTTCCTGCTCCCTGAAAAGTACAGAAAGCCTTTGTATAGGCAGAAGTGGGGAAAACTCCGTTGCTGGCTGGTCAAGGACTGCTGCTGTGCTCTCCCCTCCCCTACTGAGGGTTGCAGAAAACACAAAAACATTTCTCAGGGAAAAAAAAAAACGATGCCAGCCTAGTAGCCAGGGCAGTGGTCTGCATGTCAAAGGGCAATGACTTCTGCGCTCCCTTGGCCCAATCATAGAGGTGCCAGGTTCTCAGGGGGATTTGGGCTTGGGTTTCTGCTTGTTGAAGCTGGATCATACTTAATTCGTCGCTGCTGCACTCCGTCAGGTGGGGCTCTGCTCCCACGCGTACTGGCACCACTCTCCGCCTCGTGTTCTAGTCTTCTCTACTCTAATTGCCTTTGCTGGGCAGCCTGGGGTTAGCAAGTCTTGCAAAATTCTGTTTCTTCTGCAAGAGAGGTTATGTTAGCTGCCATTGAGGAATGGCAGAAATCATGATTGCCTACACTAAGGAGTTCTGCAAAACGTGCCAAGTTTCTTTTGCACTCCTAAGCTTCAGCATTGAAGCTCACTATTATCCGTATCTATTAACACAAATTAACGTGTCCTTGTTTCAATACGTGTGTAGGTCTGTATGCTTTGCTCGGTAGGATATCATCTCTTCTGCTGTCACCGCTCAGAGAAGACCAGCCGACGGTGGATGGCATTGGATTACGCGGGAATTTCCATCGGGATCCTGGGCTGCTATGTCTCAGGCGTGTTTTATGCATTTTATTGCAGTAACGTAAGTTGGGGGCACTTGCCCGTGTGATGTTTAGTTCCTGTGGTCCCATTGTCGTGGTTTCCATGCCTTGGGAAGGGGTACTGGGGCACGTTAGCGGACAGAAACAGGACTGCGCTTGCAGATGTGACAGGTAAATATAGATATTCCTTTCAATCTGTCAAGTGAAAATGTCTCAAGACTTAAAATCTAGAATTTATATAAAATCAGTGTAAACTTTACAGGTGCTGCCTTTATCAAATGCATGAGGCTCATTATTATGGGATGTTCCCCTATCACAAGTAACTGAAACGTTTCCCACAGTTATATGAGAGAGAAACAAGTTTGTTTGGTTTTGGAGTCCTAAACCACACCCACCTTTGTAACAAGCAGTACAATGGAAGTAGTGATGGGGTAGTTCATCTAGTCCACTTAGGCGGAGTTATATGTAAAGAAGTTTTAGTGAAGGTAGTGCATGAAATAAATGCTCTGCCAGGTGTGGCTGAGCAGTAGAGTCCCTCTCCTCACTGTTACAGGATTAATAGGATTAATGCGCTGATTCAAACACTGTGGTGTTTCAAAATCTGTGGTCGCAGGAGCAACAGAAGCTTTGATGTATCATTGAACTTGACTTTGTTTCTTTTTTCTCAGTACTGGCGTCAGGTATACTTAATCACTGTGCTGGCAATGATCTTGGCAGTGTTTTTTGCTCAGATTCATCCCAGTTACCTCACGCAACAGTGGCACAGACTGCGCTCCATCATCTTCTGCTCAGTGTCTGGATATGGCATTATTCCTACTGTCCACTGGGTTTGGCTCAATGGTGGCATTGGTGCATCTATTGTACAGGTAAAAAGATAAGATGGAAATAAGATTTCCTTTTGCTTTTCACCTGCCCTCTTCCCTCAGTCTCTTAGACTTTTGGAAATGAGGGGGAAGTAGAGTTCAAGAAAATTTCTTTATGTGCAGAATGCCTTTGGACCTTACAGTCCAGATGCAAATGCAGAGATTTACTGAAAGCCAGTAAACAGGTTGAGTTAATGAAATCTGTTTTAGTGATTTAAAACCACACGGTGAGAAGACCAACCAAATACAAACCCCACTGCCTACTTGCCTGAGGGGCAGAGCAGTCTGTGCAGGTTAGACCACACCCTCGCTCTCTTCAAGGCAAGGGACCGGAGCAGGGAGCTGAGTCAGCGGGCGAATGGGAGGCAGTCGGTCAGGATGCACCGGTTGCAGAGGAGAGGGGAACCAGAAGACACTGTTTAGGTGACTGTTTACTTCCTCATCTCTTCCCTGGGTTTGCAGCAAAATCAGCTTTTGCCCACGCAGCCTTCTGTTTCTCATGCAAACCTCAAGTTTAACACCTCTGTGAAGTTACTAAATATTTTCATTTTCTTGTTTTACCACTTAGAATTATGGCGGAAGGTTGCTCAGCTCTGAAAAACAGGATGCACAGTGCTGTTAAAGACAGAGAATTGTGCCCCAAGGTGAAAACCATAGGAATCACGGCCATTAGCCAGGGACCTAACTGTGCTTAAGAAAACCTTGGCTTTTCATAGCAAGCAGTAACTGTGCAAGTCCTTAGATAGGCAATTCAGGAGGACTGTCTTCTAGGGTGATGATTCAGCCTGGTCCAGAGCTGCAGTTGAATCTGGAAGAGCAGCGCTGATGAATAAATACAGTGTTTAGACAACGCACTGAGCACTGGCGTTGTAAAAATCAAGCTGTAATTGCTACCCCTGTCCTCCACATTTAATTCATCCTGGTACAGCAGAATGGTCGATACATAGCTCAATTTGTTCCCGTACTGCAGTCAAGCGCTCTGCTTCTAGCAACAAAACTTCCTGTTAACAAAAACACCTCAGATGAACAGCTCACGTTCGAGTGGCCAGTTAGGTTCTTTACAGTCTGGTATGTACTATTGCTGTGGCCTTCCATGCAGATTTTTTCCAAGTTCTGGCATTTGCCAAATTGGATTCTGTTCTATTTGATAGATAATACAGGCAGCAAATGAATATTCAGTTTTGTCATTTTTGCCTTTTGTTCTTTTTAAAATGTATTTAAAGAGGTTTTTTGTTTGTTTGTTTTTAAATTCTACCTGGTAACAGACTAGTAAAGCTTCATTTTCTTTTGCAGGAGTTTGCTCCGCGCGTAGTTGTCATGTACTTCATCGCTGCCGTAGCTTTTCTCTTCTATATTTCCAAAGTTCCAGAACGATACTTCCCAGGTATGACATTCTGTTCTGACTCTGGCTGTGACACAGCTTCCTGCAGAGTCACAGCCTTTGCTGTGAGTCTTGAATTATTATGAGAGAACAGGTTAACTATGTTCCACAGTAAACGTTCTTAGATACAGTGAAGCTGTGTGCATTTGCATCCAAGTAAGTCAGACAGCCTTCTTGGTTAACGAGCTTGCACCGTCTCCCAGCCAGCTGAGTATGTAACTGGGCTTTGGAAGAGACTGCTTGCATATTGCATTGCACAAGTAGTTGCCAAATCTAACTGCTCCCCTTTTTCTTCCCCACAGGACAGCTAAACTACCTCGGCTCTAGTCACCAAGTATGGCACATCCTTGCAGTAGTGATGTTGTACTGGTGGCACCAGTCTACAGTGTACATCATGCAATACAGACACAGCAAGCCCTGTCCTGAGTACAGCGTGGACTTGTGAGTCAAGGTATAGCAGGTCTTGTGCTTGCAGGGATGTGATATTTTAACAAGTAGAGGGTTAAGTAAACCCAATTTTAACACGTACAAGGTTCAGTGCACCTCCGTAATTTCATCAGCTCCCCCAAAGATAATACTTACCAGTGTAATGCTTTCTTGTGAATGAACGAGTAGTCGATAGCAGGCCCTCTGCTGCTGCTGCAGTGCCCTCAGGCATAGAGCACACTGGACAGAGGTCTGCCAGGTCCCTTCCAGCTCTTTTTGATAGCTTTAACAGGCGCAAACAGTTACCAGCATTTGTTTCTATGTGACCTTTTCTTGAGGTTTTGGTCAGTTTTTCATCCTACTACGCATTGATCTCAATCAACTCTTACCTGACTGCCTAAAAATAATTTCCTATGCATAACAAATGACCAGGTTTTTTCTCCACTGTATTTCAGAGGCACTGCAATGAAATTTCTGACTGTGAGGGTCTGGACCTTACCAAATACGCTGAGCTGTGAAGTTAAGCACTAGGGCAGTTCCTTCCAACTTCCGGACTGCTACCCTACTCACTGGGATGGCACATTATCAGGAACATTGGGGGAAAAGAACAGTGCTGCCCAGATCTGAGATTCATTTCCTTCTCTGCAATCAAGTACAAACCCGGTCTTCCTTAGAGTGGGACAACAAAAAGGTGGGCTGTAAAACTAATCACTGCATTATTTTCCCACTCAGTACACACAAACAACAGAATTACATACCATTGCGGAGGGAATAGGCCCCATATGCCACGTCTTCAGGCTTTGATCAAGTGCAGAACGAAGGATAACACTCCTGAAAGCGTGTTTTTAAAACTGTGATTAACTGTTTTGGTCCTGGTCGTGGATGTAAACCACATCCGGTGTGCTGCATCCTTCACAGTCATTACCTAAGTGGTGTGCGTACCCTTTAGCGTTGGTACAGTAATGCGTAAAACTGAATTCACTGGAGTCTTGTACTTTTCTAGTCAGGCTTTTTTTTTTTTTTTTCCTTTTTCTGGGAGGTGGGATGTTATCCACCATTTGTCTTGATTTCTTGTCTTAAATTGCTTCCCCCAACAGAGGTAGTGCCATTACTTCAACAAATTTCTCTAAATCCCTTTGGTGCTTCTGAAAATATTATTCTGACATATTACAGGAGTAGCCTGTGTTTTCACGTTTGCTGCGATCTTGCCATCACTAGATTTGCAAAATTTTTTTTTGCCTAGGGTACGTGTTCTTTTGACAGGTATAAATAACAAGCCCTCAGTAGTGAAACTGCTATGAAATCAAATCACTGAACTCTGGCCTTTTAATATGACTCATTATGCTGTACTCCCAGCCCTTTGTTACTGAACATGACTTAGTGCCATAAGCTTTCCACAGTAAAAAGATGGCCTTGGGTTTTAGAGTCTGCAGTTAAGCCATGTCCTGGACTGTCAACACTAAGGAGATGTGAAATATGCAGGCTGTCAGACACCTGTGTCTCAGCAGGAACATGCTCAGTGGGTGCCAGTTTTTCAAACAGAATTGGAATTCTTCAGCTTCTTGGGGTTAGAATCGGCATTTTTAGGGGTTTATGAAGCCCCTAAAAACAGCTCTGTCAGTTTACGGCTCAGTTGAGCAGCGGTAGCAAATGCTGCTGCTTTACATGACTGTTAGTCACCGTTAGCCATTTGGAGTTTGCTCCGCAGTCTCAAAATGCTGTCATTACTCAGTCCCAAGTGGTTAAATGCTGGGACCAGAGGACTGCCTTATCGTAGGCAGAGTTTCAGAGTGGATCAACCCACAACTGTTTCTGCTTTGGCTACAGGCACAAAGTTCATTTTGGGGTTAAAAACTGCCCAAGCTGACCTCAGTAGAGCTGCCTGTGGTACCTGCAGTGTGGCCTTTGAAAACATCCCAGATTCTTCTCTCATTTTATGATTCTCTGACAACAGCCAGCTTAAACCACGCAGGTAGGGGCCTTTTAAGATGTTAAACAAGTTGTCTTACACAAGGTCAGTTGGAAGAGCCAGCACAGCCTAGCACTGGGTTTGGGCAACCATGCCAAAAGCTGTGCAACACACCAACACCTGATCAATGACCAGCCTCCTCTGTACTTCTGTCTGTCTGCTCAGACGGGGCTGACCCTGCAGGGAGAGGGCAGGACAGCCTGACAATTTGCAGAGCACACCCAGAGGCTGGCAGGGTACTGTTGGGTTCCACCAAAGCTGCCTCTGCCCTGGGCAAAACGTGCCCAGCTCCATCAGCCTACTGCATAGGAGCTGTGGCCAAGGGAACATCGATAGGAATTGACTGGCAGTTATCTGATCTCTTATCAGGGATGCAGGAGGCAGGATACTGCCTTCTCTGCTGGTACGCTGGAGAGCAACGATGCCAGTTAAGTTCTGTGGGGTTTTGGTTTTCATTTTCTTCCCGCCTCCAAAAACAATTACTGGAAAGAACTAACTGCATTTTAAGTTCAAATCCCAGCCTTCTGAGCCTTCTAGTAAGAACATTTTTTTTTTTTTTTCTTCTTACAACTTGACAGCAAAGCAAGTTCCAAGTGCACTAGCAACTACTGCTGAAGCCTAACAAGGAACCTGCAGTTATTAAAGCCTTTTTCCAGTGTTATGTGAACAGTAACAGTTAAAGAATGTGTGATTGTGTATTGAGCGCATACTGACTTTATAGTTTGCCTATTTTTTTTTTTTTGGTAAACAAACTACTGTAGCAGTTTTCACTGGTAAGAAAACTGATTGTGAAGTTGTACATTTTTATTATCTTGACAAAATCTATCCAACTGCATGGTGGTCTTTTGTGTAAATACTGAACCTGTAAATAAATTTTGATTCATTGGATGTTCACTTGGGGTGACATTTATAACACTGAACTTAGGACACAGCAGGGATGGGCAGGGCAGGTGTTCTCACAGCACCATTCCAGTGCTGGATCTGGTGTATTCCAACAGCGGTGCTCTGCACTACGTGTTTTAGAAGGCACATCTATAGGTGACTGTGGCAGGCAGGTCGGTTTTGCTATTACCTTCAGATGTAGACTTGGTTTCCAAGCGGTGCCTCGCTTCCGCCCTTAGAGCTCCAAGCTAACTTCCTGGGGCAGTGGCGTGAGTGAAGTAGGAAGGGTTTATTCTCCATCAGCTGGAACCATTCCCTTTCCCACCTCAGCTCTGCAAACATGCCTTTGCCTTACCAGAAGTACTTCAACTGCATCCAAAAAGCAGTGATGAGATATCAGGTGCCAGTTTGTTTTTGTCACTGCAAAACAAATGTACTCACAGCGTTCCTTACCTACTTCATAATGTCCTGGACCATGCAGATCGTGCTCAGAGGAAACCGTTACCAGTAACCCTCCCGTCTGCCACCAGAGCTTCCTCTCACACTGCCAGGCCTCTGCACCACAGCACACTGCAGACTGAAAGACTTAGTTCTGCATGGAGGGCAAGCTATTTAGAGCAGGACTTCAACAGCCATGCTGGTTCACTTTTGCTTAGGCCGAAGCCTCCGATTCAACTGTACTTCCTTGCATGTTTTGTTTGTAACAAACTCAGATGGCAATAAGCGATAGGCAGAACACACAACAACCAGGAACACAAGCTACAATTTATTGACTGTGGCCTGCTGCCCCTCTATCTTGTTAGAATTTTTGTTTTCTTCAGCTAACATAAGAATAAAACCACTAGAAGCAAGCTCCAAAAAACTGCACTGGCTAACAGGTGGCAGAATGGGCTAAATCAAGTGACGATTTTGTCTGAAAAATTACTTGCAGAACTAAGTCTGGAATTCGCAATTAAAATTTTGGCCACCAAAAAGGGACAAAGCTTCAATTAGCACCTGGGAATCTGAATGCATCCTTTCAAAGCCAAGAACCAAGGAAGGCTTTAAGGAGTAATACTGAACCTATGGAATTAAAAACAATACACGATCAACAAGTTTTCAACAAGGTGAACAAGGCTGACAGTTTGGCAGGTAGTAATCCCATCTTTAAGGTTTAAAAAAGAGCAACAGGAACATACAGCCACAGAAATTAATGAGGAGAAGCAGCATTGCTTATGGTGAATAACTTCAAGCCTAAATGCAAATGCTTAATAATGCCATGTTTAAGGACAGCTGCAACATCACTGTTATCATGTTTATTTATTTAACAACTGCAGTATTTTATGACGTACATCAATGTCACAAAAAAAAAAAAAGAAGTTAAAGTTCTCTGTTTAGTGGTACACAAAAAAGCTTCAGAAACTTGAAGTCTAACAAGAAATGGAAGTATAGTTCAGGAAAGTGCACTTAAAAGCTGAATGCCAGCAATTTAAAAATAGTTTTTATGCTCTTTAATATTAGGCGATGCCTTAGTCACAAACTTTGCTATACACACAATTTCCTTGATTTTTCTTCCAAAAGAAGCACTGTAGAGAAGTAACTCAGCAGCCACCCCTTGCACTTTTTTCTTCTGCAAGTCTCACTCATTCACTCTTCCTAGTCCTACCAAAACTAGTGCGGCTGCAATGTTACTAAAAACACAGCGTGATGTGTGCGAGCATGTGTGTATTTTATATATACTTTTCATATATAAAAATACACAATATAGTATAAAAAACTCCAGATAAACTCTTACTCTCACAGTAGCAAATATATCAACTTATTTTCACAGTACTTAGTTTTACTAACTGTGACAACCAGAATGATTATAAGTTATTTCCTTGAAAGTTGGTTTTTGCAGGTCCCACATGACTCAAGTCAACAAAAGCCATTCCAGACAACAGTCTGCAAGCAAACTCAGCTTCTGGTTTTTCTTTTCATGACCATAACGATCAAGAGCTTCTTAGTACCATCGGCAGAATCTCTGTCCTAAGCAGCTGATTCTGAAAGGTCTGCCGTTCAGTCATCCCACATACTGGAAGAACTGTTACCTATCGATACTTTCTGTTGGAAGTGTGGGTTCCTTACCTTGCCATCGTTGTCTTCAGACAGCATGGTACAAGTCTAAGTGCACATGGTCTTCCTTCCCAGTATTTCAGGTAAGGTCATGATGCACTCCGTGAATGACGAGTGCACAGCTAAGCATACAAACACACAACAGAGGCAAAAGGATACCACGCTCCCCAACAGTACCATGTTTTGTCTTTGTTGAATCATAGCTGAAACTTAAACCCAAGCTGCAAACCAAATATACCACACCAAGTCAGCTTAGCGAGGCATACTCACCTCTTCTCAGTCACAAGAAAAAAAATTATTTTAACTCTAGAAAGATGAAAGTTAAATGTATGCAAAAAGCTGTCTCATAAGTAGAATACCAACAGCAAGGCTTATTAAGGCCACAAGAAACAAAGTAACATTGGCCGTAACTCAGATGCAGCCAGAGGCATTATGCCAGCTTTAGAGTCACTTGTGTTTACAGTTCGTTTTTATCTCCCCATCAGTTTCTGCGTACAACCTAACTTCAGCTTTCCTGTACTCTTAATAGAACCACTTATAAGCCCCCTGTCAAAAAAAAAAAAAAAATCCACTACAGTGAAGTCCTGTTACACTCCTCAGCCTAAAGTCTGAAGGTCATCAGACAAAGACTGAATATGATTCCTTTTTCTCTTACTTTACCTGAGGAGTTAGGCCCACCCTAAGCCTGTTGATGCACACACCTGCTCCTTCCAGACAGTGGAGACAGCCCCAGTCCCAGTGTATGCTGGTAGCCCATACCTCCAGCTGTGCAAACCCTGAGGTTGCTCTTCCGCCAGGGAAAGGGCTGTGTGGTGTCACTGAGGACTAGTGACAGTCTTAAATATAAGACTGCGTGTCAGCTGCTTCTTGCTTTGCTCCTGTTTTGTTTCCACCCATCTGCCCCATTTTTCATGATATTCTATTCCAACAGCTGTCTTTAGGCAGGGAAGTAACAGTTCAGAAGGAAACCATAGGAAGGAAGCTAATAAGAACGCAGATAAAAACAAAATCACAGTTAACCTGAGTATCAGAAAATGCTACAGACTTGGCGTGTGCTTCTTACAGCCTTTGGCACAAAAAAAAAAAAAAAAAA
>VXAV01008238.1:48268-71808 GCA_013399715.1 Alectura lathami
CAGGGATGTTGACAGAGGGTTTATACCGTTACACAACCTCCGTATGCTGAAGACTATTTAAAAAGTAAAGGGTTTTTGTACAAGAAGTGAACTAGACTATCTATTACCAGAAATCATTTAAATATTGTTACTTGCTGCCACAGTCGAACTTGAAACTGCAAAGGACACTAGCCAAGACAAAACAGACTATACCAGCAGCTGCTCATGCACTTCAGAAGTCCTTGAAACCACCCGATGTTCAGCTCTCAGCAGACAGAACACACACCAGAGAGGACAGACCAAGCAGTGAGAACGGTCTCCTAAACCATGTTCCATGCACTGGTACCACTGCACAAGCCAGTCCAGCGCGGCAAAGGCACAGCTACATTTGTTACTCTTGCTGACAACATGGAGAAAGTGATTTTGGGAATTGACCACAGGCAATCTAGCTTCTAGAGAATCACAATCAGCATCCTGAACTTCATTCTTGGCTCTTTACAACTACACCTCTAGAACAGGGATGAATTTCTCCCGATGTCACTGATGAGCTGCACTGTCTGCAGACTCATTTCTGTAGTAAACACCAGGACTGTCTGCTCATTGTGTGTGAAGTTTATGTTGTTTGCACACTTTGGACTGGGAACAACTCTGCTAAGAAATGTTGTGCACGTTACACGGAAGCTGCTTACGTAGCTACCAACAGTACTGGAAGCTTCAAGTGTTTGTGAGGTTTAACAATGTTTGCCACGCAGCAATGTGTCCTGGCACCAACCAGTTTTGCGGCTTCTTCTTCTGAAGGCAACAGTGTAAGCCACCGCACAGCGAGCACAGTGTCCAAGGACTCTATTGAACTGTGTTAATAATGGAGAAGCACCCAGGAGAAATAAGCATGAGTCCGTGTATTTGTACACGTCTATCCATCCACGTGAGGAAACGTTCTTGGCCATCTCCATTCTGAAACCACTCAATGATGCCACAAAAATGCTTGTTTTTCCAGCCAACCAGCTTCAAAGCCCTCATGTCACCACAAATGACCTCTAAACAGGCTTTCGTACTTTCTAGGTCTTGCACCCTGAGGTTCCTCCTTACCCATTACCCATCTCCTCCCAGTAGGTGTGTTACATCTTCATCCATAGCAGGACGCTTAGGTTAATTCAGTTCGTACATAACTAAAATTATCAAACAGACCATGACTTTTGCAGGGATTAGGAATGCAAACTACAGTAACAACACAGTATTATTAAAACTTCAGGACCACCATGTATCAGCCCACAACTCCAGCAAGAAAGCAAGCAGCACATGTCAAATGGCACTCTCAGCCACCGCTCCTCCTGCTACATACTTCACAAGCAAGTGCTATTAATATGAATTATTTCAAGACTGGTGGCCTGAGTGCCCCCACATTTGTATTTTTCAGGAAATAGCAAGTATCTTGCTTTATTGTTCAGTTCTATTTGTTTACAACACCTCAACACAAACTATCTGCTTCACACAGACTTGAGTTTAAGACAGTACTTGTACACACTTTGCAGTCTGACATAGCCACAAATTAAGAAAGAAACCGTTTCTGCACGCGCTGTCTCATCTGCAGTGGCTCTGGCTGACCCCCAATGACATGGGGAACGTAGCAGCAGACTGGTGTCAAAACCAAACTGACAGAACAAATATATCCTTGATACAGCTGTCAGTTTTAAACCTGACAGGAAGGTTTTTGTTTTAGTGTTTCCAACTATAGTTCAACTTATTTCACTTCTAAATAAGTCAATAAACTAAATAAATGCTAAAAGCACTACAAATAGAAACCTAAAGCCCCAGAATGGAAGAACTCCTCAGTTAATAACAACTTAATGCTCTGGTCAAATAGATTTCCAACATTAAGTGTTCCATCATGTTGACTTCATGCAATCTTCTCAAACTGAACTGCTGCAAAGACTGTTCAGATAAATATTTATAGAAAAGCTGAAAAATGTAGAGTAACATCTGTTTGTCATGTTCTGTTCAGATTACCACACTTCTAATCAGGTTTCCATCTTGTAGGAGACGATTGTTCTTCGCTCAAATGCGAGCCAGGTGGAACATCTTTAATCATATAAGAAGATCCCAATCTTCAAGGAAATTTTCTGTTGTGATGTTCTTTTTCTAGACATCCGATTATAAGAGGATGAATTCCCTCTAACAACTGCAGTAATTACATGCCTTCTGCTGGTTCATCATTTTAGGGTATTGCGGGGGTGGCAAAAGAGCAGGGCATAACGGCTTTAGGCTTTCTTGGAATTGGTAACATACTGCCACCATCATTTCACAGCAATTTGCCACATGTCAGGCCCAAGGATTACCGGCATGCTCCAACTAAATCTGCACTACTTCTTTGACAACAGCCAGAGCAGCAGCTGCTGAATATTGTAATGGATTTGCTCTGCTTACCACCTTTATTTTCAAGAAAAAAATGGCAGAACAAAACACTTCTGCCTAGCGTCTACTGCTTAGCAATTCCTTCCTGCATGTTCAAGCACATAAAGAAAAAAGGGCAACAGTGATTGCTCTAAGATTTGATCCCAAATAAATCTATGAAGCGCTTTGGGATGAGACAAAGCACACCACTGGCATGGCCCACACACACCATTTACTCTTGTGCAGCGTGAATCATTTCTAGTTATTTTGGTAGTCTTACTGAGAAAGGTCTAAAGATAACCTTGATCCATGGAAATATCCTGAAATATTCAGCACATAGCACCCATGTCTGAAGGTCATAGCCAACAAAAGGTTATGCAGTAAAAAAAAATTATTTTCATCAAGCACAAACCCTGTTATGAACTGATTGTAGTTGTCAGGTTAACCAGATCCGGAGGACTGTACAACAGCCTCACATGTCCAGGTTCGGGCATCTTTCAACACAAAATTCCAGAGTATCAGCTGCCCAAGAAACACAAACTGATGACATTGGCTCCCTAGAGTGCACAGGAAGCTGTTTTTCTGTTGTCTTTTCATGTTTGGAACTTCTTGCTAAACGATAGCATATTGTGATTCATTTAAAGCTCCAGACTGCACCGTAGCCCAACAGCTCCAAGACTCCAGATGATTTCTGTCATACTGCTATCAGGCATGTAGTCAGTTGGTTTGCTGCCAGATCCATATAGCGCTGAATAGCGAGTTACATCCTGCACCGCACAGTTGCTCTTATTCCAAGGCACACACATATAATGACTGTTCAGGCACTAATGAGTCTTCAAGTCAAAAGCAAGACACTATAGAACTGAGCTTCCTTTATTCCTGGTCTCTGCACAGTGAATATGCATGCAGTGACTGGAAAGGGGTTGTCTACATATGTTTGAAAAAACAATAGTTAGTTGATCAAGAACCATCACGTCTACAGCACAGAAGATGAGCTTTACAAATATTCAGTAGAACAGAAACAGCTGAACAGAACTGGAGCTCTACTCCCGTAAGGGCAGCCAACTCACTGAGATTCTCCACAGGAGCAAAAAGCCTGGCAGACCGCTTCAGACAAGCTCTTGTGATGAAATCCCAGCCGAGGTTCCAACATCTCCACTCCTTATATAGCTCATCTGCATTATTTTTGCAGCTGCTTCAAATACTTTATTAGTTCTGTGAATTCCAGTATTAAACTGAGGGAAGCAGAAGACAAGGCAACCCAACCTGGCCTAACCCCTAAAGCATTATCGCAGCTAAACGTACTATGTTCAATACATTTCATTCTTAGAATTTGTAAACAGCAGATAAGTTTCATTTTTGAGTTTCTGAAATACTCAGGATGTTGACAAAGGACACGAGAACAACAGTTGCTTAACACAACACGAACTGGAAGTTTCCATACCCAAATGCTGAATATAGAAGACATTTTTTCCACAGCAACCATCCAGCAGTTCAGGCATCCAGGAAACGGTGTTTTCCACATGCTACATAACCGTCTCAACCACCTCATTATTGGCTATTCAACTGTTTCCCACCCCCCTCCCTTTTTAGTAAAAGCTTGGCAGTAATTGTTTTGTTTCTACTGCATTGAATGGTGGAATTCCTTCTGAACACACCTTTCTACTCCCACCACCTCCAGTTCCAAGTCATTTATATTTTTCACAAATATTGAGGAACAGTGTATATAGCAAGTTTATGCGTAGTACTTCCAAAAACACTTTTAATGGCTTATGAACAAAGTATGATTAACACTTATTGCTTCTTACCAGCCATAACAGAAGGATCCCACCAGTGTTTTGGCTCATTACACACAACTACCAGCAGAGCATGTCAAGTGATGCACATGTTGTTTCTGTCCATCCCCACCTGAGAGGAGTAAGCAGAGGAGCTCTGATGGACAAGCAGCCTTAGACCATCCAGTTCCAGGTGCTCCTTCCCGGTGATCTTTGCTGCAGCAGCAGCCAGATACTCACTCTAAGGTCCACAGGGAAAATCCCAAGGATTCACCACTGACTCCACTCCATGGTCCCTTCCAGATGTGATGATGAATGTTATCCAATTTCAGCCTCTGCATATCTATCAGCCTTCCATCACCTTCCCAGACACACAAATGTACTGGACAGCACCTACTTTGCTGGACTACCAGCATCTTACGTTAAGCTGTTAAGTCAAAAAGGTAATACTTGACTTCTGGCTTCTTTGCAGGTACGTCATATAATAGACTTATTTAGTCACATACTGCTATGTGACCCTTTAAATTTCAAAAGAAGAGAAGTTATCTCGCTAACTCTACCCATCTACAGAAACATTTACAAACCTAAGACTCATGTCAAACAACAGCAACAACAGCAGAAACAGACTGCAATTCCAGTCCAAAAGTTGTTAATGCAGTAGACCATTTCAACAGGAACTCTCATTATTCAATGAAGTCAAATCTTCATTCTGTTTTCCTATTTTAAGCTATTTGTATTGATATTTCATCTCATCATGGTTCACAAAGTCAAAAGTCAGTATTCAAATCTGGGTGAACAGTGATAACATATTCCTTATTTGCACCGTAGAAACATACAAAAAAGGAAATGAAAACCTTTGCTCTCGAGTCAGTCTCATACCCAAATATCGGAATTCTGTTTGAGATATTAACCATGCGCCACTGTCTATTCAGTCACCTTCCTTCTGGTTCCCTGAATAAGGTACAGACGACATTTCTCTCTCCCATCTTTTATAATCACAATGAACAAGCCAGAAAAACAGCATACTACACCAATGGCAAGAGCACAAGAAAATCCAAACATTAGGGTCATTAGTTCATTTTTTTTCTCGTAGGAAGCCCTCAGCTAGAAACAAAATACATCCATCAACACCATTCTCCTTTTCTCGGCTGGCTTACACGTGCTTCAAAGACATTTCCAACAACAACTCAGTAAAGAAACAACTTAGCTTTTTGAAAACATTTTCAAATTTAAGCATTTTTCATATCAGATTCATTGGCTAAGCATAATTCACTATTAACAGGGAATTAATATACCGTCACTCAAACAAAGACAATACTACACTAATTTCAATACCAGTTATGCGTCAGTATAAAAAAGTTACTGAAAAACAAGTCGAACAAGTTTTTTTGTTGTTGTTGTTGTTGTTTTTTTTTTAATAAACACAATGGAACATCAATTTCATACCAACCCAACTTTCCCAGGCAGTGCATTTCTTCAATCAATGAGAGACCTCTTTTTTTTTTTTTTTTTTAATGTTAGGAACTAAAACTTGCATTCAAATTAACCATGGCAAGTTCATAGAATCATTTGAGTTCAAAAGGTCATCTAGTCCAGCTCCCCTGAACAGGGACACCTACAGCTGGGTCAGGTTGCTCAGAGCCCTGTCCAGCCTGACCTTAGAGGTCTCCAGGGATGGGGCATCCACCGCCTCTCTGGGCAACCTGTTCCAGTGCTTCACCATGCTTACTGTATAAGACTTTTTCCTTATATCCAGGCTAAATCTCTCCTCTCTCAGTTTTAAACCCTTTCCCGTAGTCCCATCACAACAGACCCTGCTGAAGTGTCTGTCCCCTTCTTACTTGGGGTCACCTTTTAGATAAAGGAAGGCTGCTATCAGGTTTCCCCGGAGCCTTGCCTTCTCCAGACTGAACAGCCCCAACTCTCTCAGCCTGTCCTCACAGGGGAGGTGTTCCATCCCTTGGATCATTTTTGTGGCCCTCCTCTGGACGAGCTCCACCAGGTCCACGCCCCTCCTGTCCCGAGGACTCCCCATCAGGACGCAGCACTCCACATGGGGGTCTCACCAGCGCAGAGCAGAGGGGCAGGATCACCTCCTTTGCCCTGCTGGCCACACGTCTTTGGATGCAGCCCAGGATGCGGTTGGCTCTCTGGGCTGCGAGGGCACATTGCTGGCTCATGTCCTGCTTGTCATCCACCACTACCCCCAAGTTCCTTTCGGCAGGGGTCTGCTCAAACCTTGCATCCTCTAGCTTGTACTGATAGCGGGGGTTGCCGCAACCCAGGTACAAGACCTTGCACTTGGCTGCGTTCTTGCAGGTCCACTGCTCCAGCCTGTCCAGGTCCCTCTGGATGGCATCCCATCCCTCAGGCGTGTCGACCGCACTGCACAGCTTGGTGTCATCCACAAACTTGCTGAGGGTGCACTCGATCCCGCTGTCGATGTCGTTGATGAAGATATTGAAGGGTATCAGTCCCAGAACGGATCCCTGAGGGACACCACCCAACACTCATGTCAATGAAGCCATTGACCACCACTCTCTGGATGCGATCTAGCAACCAGTTCCTCATCCATTGAAAAGTCCACCCATCAAATCCATAGCTTTCCAGTTTAGAGATAGGGATGCTATGAGGGACCGTGTCACAGGCCTTCCTGAAGTCCAGAAAGATGACATCAGTGGCTCTTCCCTTGTCCACTGATGCAGTTATGCCATTACAGACATATTACAACATAGCGATGCCATTCATTGAAGACTAAGCTATATGTTATAATATATCTTGAAAACAGAAACAAGCAAATATATTTCCAAGGCCTAAAGTGAGGAAATAAAAATAATCCCTATACATAGAGTTATCAATACATAGAAGAGCTATAATCTTATAGTTGCCCTTTCAGATTAAAGGTTGCTATGGGTTTTTTTTTGGATGTAAATTTAGGCTCACCTATAAAACAAAGCAACCTCTTTCATGAAGACTATAGGGTAAACGCTTCCTAACTGACAACTACTGAGAGAGCAAGTACTTCTTCAGTTAGGAATTGCTTTCACATTGTATTCAACTACTGAATTCTAAGAAGAGAATGATAAAAACAACTTTGTCCTTACTAAGTAAGAAGAATAAAAAAATAAAACTAATAATGCAGTAATAGATCAAATAGAATTAACTCAAGTCTGTTTGACAAGAACAGAGGACACAGATATAGAAACACTTTTCTTCACAACATATTTCCTTCTAGAATACAGAAGCATTACCCTGTTGACTCTTTATTGTGTATAGCACGAGAGCATTTGTGAGCATTAAGTCTTCAATGACCGTTTTTAGGAACGCAAGGTGAAACCAAAAGTAAACATGGATGCTAACCTTGATTGACTCCGAAGTGATTTATTTTAAGGCATTTCAACCTCTTGAACTTAGGTAAGAACAGTTAACAGAAGACATAGTAAGGCACCTTCATTCCAAAACAAGCACTCTTAGGGAGGTAAGTGGTTCCATAAGCAACTGAGAATTCATGGTAAAGAAGAGCTTCATCATACGTTTTACTTAGTCTCAGGCACAAAAATGATGGTTACAGTGCTGATTAGGAGAATATTTAAGTGTTAAGTTGCAGAATAACTGTTTTACACTCACAGTCAATGGTCAGATGTTATTTTTACTTCTATCTAAGGGGAAAAACTAGTCAAAACTAAAACATGAATCCCTCCCTCCAAATTTACATATGACAAGATATTTCACTTGTTTTGACTCAGCTTTCTCCAAAAACTATGCAACAAACCAGAGGCATACATTCTTAACTTGGCTGAAGAACTGAACTAAAGAAACAGCATGGGTTAGAAACAGGCTACAGAACAGATGCAAAATCTGGCTTCAGCAAGTAATTTGCTTTCTGCAAAAGCATTTCTAGTTCTACATCAGCGATTCAGACTGGACTAAAAACATGGGACCAGTGCAACGTATTTGCACGGTCAAGACTGCAGTCTGCAGAGCGCACAAGTACCAGGAGTCAGATGCAGAGGTATTTTTACTTGGAAATAATAAACATTAAAAAACCAACCAAACAAAATAAAACAATAAAATCAAAAACCATATTCAACATGTCGTGAGGCAGCCAACACCTTTATCTTTCTTTGGTCATTTAACTAGATGCACATACTCAGACATATACATGTATATATATACACACGAGGTAGTGATGTTACAGATGTAACTTGCCTGGGTGAGCAATGAAAGGAACAGAACCAAAAGGATCTTCGGGAGGATTTTTCTGTGGAGCAGAATGTAGCTCCACATTCTTATCTGAAGTTGTTCTCCTGTCCACCAGCCTGTCTGTAAAAAATAAAATGAAACAGAACAAAAAATAAAATAAAATAAAAATGGTCTTACTCCAATGTAAAAAAATCTGCTCTTAGGGATGATGGATCTATATACTTTTTTTTTTTTTTTTGCATGTTTTAAAGATATCTCACATCTTGAATTCATACCTCTTGAACATACAGGAAAATTTATCTGCACAAATCCTTTCTTAATACCTCTGACCACAATAAGCATGTATTCCCTGATTGACTGCTTTCTGTAAGGGTCTTATATGCAGCCTATGTGCTCTATAATTGAACTGACTAGTCAGCTGTGCTCTTCAGACTTCTAAAACACAATCACTGTACTCATCGAAAACACAAAATCATTCATTTTATCCAACTTGGAGCAGCCTTTGCCACAGCAAAATTGCTGGGAATACTTTCTATTAAAGATGTAACATCTTCATAATTAGGAAGAAATTGAATGTCGCAACACAGAGAAATGCAGTGTCTGCTTTATGTGGCATTCAGCCTCGGGGATACTCATTTTTTATTTTTTTATTTTTTTTCCAACTTCATTAAAGGCTCAAAGAATTTCAATACTGTTAGAAATTAGACGCACTACGAACGGTAAACAGCTTTTCTGCCTAAGTTCTTGTTCTAACAGTGAGACCACCTTGAGCTCTGCACTGCCCAGCCCAAGCACCACAGTGCAGCTCAGGAAGGTCCAGGAAGGCTCACCAGCCACTTCCCAACACCACTGCAATAAGGTTTGCCATCTTCAGCTACCATCCCATAGCCTCAACACAAGACCCAGCATCTTGCTCTCCCCCTTTCACAGCAAACAGGACCCTCTTGTCAACTTGCTACTTTTGAGATGCAGCTGAACTGTGCTTAAGTAACATACCAAGGTACTTGCACATTTGCTATTCAGCCTGTCAGCACAGCAAACAAGAGACTTTCCTGAGATAACCACCAGGGCCTAGGCAGCAAGCTAATCTACTTCAGCCAGATGCATATTAACCGTGTACTAAGCACTAGAGTTGTGAAACTGCATGCCAGTTTTCATAGAGAAGTGCTCTCAGCACCTATCATCTCAGGTTTTTTTTTAATCTTACCTACACTTCTACTGGCTGTTCCGTTACAGGCAGCCCCTATTGAAAACATCATCTCAACTGGGGACTCCTGGTGGGGGAGAGAAAGGAGAGACACAGCCGTGTGGAAGAAAATACTAGTGGAGATGCACAGAAGACTGGCCTCAATAGTTTCTGCATGCTTTATATCACTGCTTTTGAGCCTTGAAGACAAACATCTGCTGAGTATCACAACAAAAAGCAATACTTGCTCATCATTCTTAACACTAATAGCCACATGGCTCTCTCTCCTCAGGGAGGAAGGTTTTTCACTTGTTCTTGGTTTGTTTTTTAAGGAAACATACCCAAATTTCAACCTGCATCTTCACCAATGCAAGCTTAAGTATGCAATAACTCAAACTACCATTCAGGGAGTCCCTGCTAACGTTTGCACATAAGACCACGCAAATCCCAACTCCCAGAGGATGACAGTATTGCCCTACTTGAACAGGAGTAGGGGATAGCAAAATGGATTGCTCATCATGGAAGAAAAATTAGGCAAAGTTAACTTAATACAGAATTTCATTTCTTCCATGGAACCTAGACATACACATAGCTGGATCCATTGCTATGGGAAATGAAGTTAAAAACGTGCCCACTGATCCAAGCTAAAGCTATTTGGAAAAGGATAGGCCACTTCTTCCACCTGAAGCACAAGCGTCCTTGGTCTGCCTTGTATCAAGATCCACTTCCCTTTATCAAACAGTGTTTCGGAAACAACAGACAGTGACACTTCCTTCGACTTCGCCCAGGCAGAAACAGACTCAAGGGGACTATCCATTTTGGCATTGTGTTCTCACATGACACCCTTTAAGCCATGATCCAAAACTTTTCCTCAGTGAATAATTATCTGAATGCAGCTGAGACTGCAGTATGACAGCAACATATCAGGTACCACATGGCACAGATGGGCTTAAATAACTGACTTGCTGTGAAAGGTCATGAACAAGCACAGCTGTTTCCATTCAAGTGTCAGGCCCAAGATGCTTCACAAGTCAACTCTCTTCTTAAGCACAAGAAAGAACAAAAGAGAACCCGTTAAGTGCTACAGCTCTCTATTTCCTTCAGACTGCACGCACTGCAAAGGGGATGGGCACAGAGCAACACAAGCTTTGTACTCACAGGTATCTATCTGCTCAAGCACCGAGAGAGTTCTGGGTCTATTAAGAACCTTTGTGTATTTCAGGGTGAAAGCTACTGTAGTATCTGTTCCCAGTGGTAAAGCTGACTGTGGCTCCCAGTCATGCACAGAGTATCAAGCAGTACTACAGGAGCTCTTTCTAGCAACTTAACTTAGGTCATAGCACTCTCAGAACCTCAGCACCACTCATGCACTGGCTTCTGGACGTTTGTTAGTAATAATAACAGTCCAAAAAATTGACTAGTGCACACAGAGACCAGGAACTCCATCTTTTAACTGTGATAGAGTTAAAGTGCTCCACAAAGGTGCTTAGTGCAGACATCTTCATTTAACCGCACACAACTTTTTACAGCAAGGATAATCTTTCTACTTTGGAAGTCTTCACAAAGTCTAAGCAAGGCATTCTGTTCTAGGAGCTAGCTCCTCTTTTCAAGAGGAAGAGATTAATCATCACAGCAACACCTACCACTAGACACAGTAAGACTTTAAGCTATTACACAAAATCAAATCGCTTAGTTAGCCTGACAAAAAGTAATGATATCTTGATCCTCCAACAAGGGCTGCGTGTATTTTATTATTCATGTATTACTGTCATGAGCAACAGATTTTAAAATATTTTGAATTCATTTATTATGTGTCAGCTCAAGAACACAAATGAAGCTTTTCTAAGTGGAAAGAAGGATTAGCTTTTTCAGTGTCATACTCAGCACTACCTAACAGAGCAATAAGTCAAACTCATGTAACACTGAGCTCAAGTTCTACAGTAAAGGACAGCCACTGGGATTAGTAACAGAAAACAGTTTAACTAACCCAAACCTTCAATTCTTCTTCCACCATTCACAGCAAACCCAAATATGGAAGAAAATTGCTTGGTAGTAAAACATGAACTTTCTCTCATAATGGAGAACCTACATATAGGGAGAACTGAACGTGGACCTTTGAGATAGATCTGAGGAAACTGCAGGAAGTATTACAGAATCAAAGTTAGTTTTATAGCCATAAGCCTAAATTGCACAACAAACCTCCCAATTTCTCATTACTCCATGTAAATTTGTGCAAGTACAAGTAGACAAAATTAAGCCTAAATGTTTCTGTTCTAGATACAGAAGAGGCAGTAACACTGCAACGGAAGCTACGCAGATCTTCAGCACAACTTCACAAATAGCAAAAAATCCCCAGCAAATTAAAAGGTCCTTGAAATCTTAGATGTGTTTATGTATGTACACTAACACACAGATTAAAATGAACACCATCTTCTCCCCAACCTGACTGGACCTATAACTGAAACCATGCCAAAAGGCCTGAGAACAGCTTTAACTGCATCTCGTATCATGTATAAACAAGCCTGCCACCTAGTGTACTACTGCTCAAGTCGACAGTATTTGCTGCACTCTAATGACTGAAAAACCCTCATCCTGGTTACTGCTGAGCAGAACTATGCTGTTGTGCTTGCTTTCCTCATAGAGTATTTCAAGCATATTATGTATTATCACATCAAGCTCTGTGTGTTGATTTACCTTTGCTAAGAGTTGAAGGAAGAGACAACAACATGCCTCAATTTACTCCTTAAGATGTTTGAGTATTTCAACACACGTAGCACTAACTTTGTATAATGCAACTGAAGCAGTAAACGACCTTATCTGCCAGAGATTTACTAACTGCCATGAGCAGCATGTAGCTCCAAAGTTACTTTTGCCTTTTCTACAAGAACGCTCTAACAGTTCCTATCCAATGCAGCATTCTGGCACATGGAAATCGGTTCATGATGTCACCCACTCGCTCCCATGAGCCAGCTGCGACTGTTCGGGAAGCACCAACGGCCAGGGCCTCCAGACAATTCCATCACCATGCTAGCAACCCTCTGTTTTCCATTTACTTGCTTCTGTATCAAATTCTCATAACCCAATCCAAACACAATGTCATAAGTCCTAACAATGAGGCACAGAGAACAAAATATATATATAACATTGGTGTCAAAGGCTGTTAGAAAACTTCCTCATCGAACAGCTTATAGGAAAGCTTACCAGAGCCTACAAGGAAAAAGAGAAATCTCATTCTTAAAACCATAGGCTTAAGTAACTCATTATTATTTTAAACTGTTCCATTAATTTTCAAACAATCACACTGTATAAAACAGAACTGTACAATTTGGTTATTTTACTCGAGCTTACCTAACACTTCATATTTTCCCAGCTTATTATAACCAGCCTAATCAGCTGCCCCAGGCAAAATTATTTCTTCTATCTTCCAGCTTTTCCATAAAGCCACTTGAAACATAGCCTTGGTTAACATATTCTCCTCCGCTTAAATATGTTCAAAACATATGGCTTAGCCAAACCAAACCCATGGAATATCATTTAACTGCGGTCAGCAATCCAGCAGTCAGAAAGATTCTAGAAACAGGTAATGTCATGATGAATTTTTCATTCAGGCTAATCTGGCTCCCAAGTGAAGAGTTTATCTTTTCAGAAGTTTTTTAAGGCTTCCTCTAGAAAGAGCAAGGCTAAGATAGTCAGTTATACCACTGGGAAAGTTTATTTCCAATTCCAAACTTAGATTTGCAAAGAACATTTGCTTTTCAGCTAGTACAATACCCATTCTCCCCAAATGCTAGCAAGAATAGACATTTTACTGCTGAATGCATGTAGGCTACATTTGCATCTCCAAAGCAGGAGCACTAGGAGATCAACACAACGCGATGCAATTGAAAACCATTAGCTACCAATGGAGGCTGGCTAAAATATTACCAAGGACATTCCTTAAAGATCAGCAGTTAACCTGCTCATCTTGATCAGTTGCATTTAACTGTTCAGAAACCCAAGAACAAAAACAGAACGGAAAGCATCACTTTTTTCCGCCCAATTACCTGAAATTCAAGTTTACCGTGTTTTTAATTGCACTAAGCTTGCTAAGAGTTATCCAAGTATGCACAATCTTTTTTTTTTTTTTGGTGACATTTACAAGTCTCACAAATGAAACTGACCTTGGCAAAGCTCGTTCTCAGGGAAAGCATCTAATGAACATGTGTCAAGCTATTTTACAAGTAAGCCATTTCAAGTAAAAACCATTGAGATAACTGACTTCAAGAGAAAAAAGTTTATTCAACTATTGCCATATCAGAACAATAAAGCAGCCCTTACATGTAGCCACTCATCAAGAAAGACATTACAAAACATTAACATAATGTAATAGATCATTTTTCTTTCAGGCATTTTCAAAGGACGTATCAGACCCACAGAATCTTCCATTCTGCTGTGCAAGATATAAAGCTGAAGAGGAATGAAGCAAGCAGCCAAACTGTTTTGACAACATACCTCTGTTGCTGAGAGCTTTATGACAATCAAGGTGATGTAAGCAGTATGCAAGAGCTAAGATATAGCCATTTCTGCAGTATTTCAGCCAGTAACTACCGGTTTTAGACAGTCATCTCCAATTGCGCGTGTTTTCAGAAAGGGAACGGAAAGCAGACAGGCCCAACTCTGCCCTCAAATGCTCAGAAAGAATTCTGTACACAGAATGCACGGCCCTTCATTAACACAGGTGATGGCACTGCTGAGCCCTTATTTACTGTGAAGCAAAATAAGCCTTCAAGTGTCCCTTACTTGATCTTAGCAGGTCAAATTCTCTGTCCAGCAGCTCCTCCTCTGTCAACTTTGAAAAATTGTCCTCTCCAAATGGGTTCCAGCCTGACATATCAGGCGGGTTATTGATGCTCTGCTTTGGGTAACTGGTAATTGCCTCAGCATCAGGAATATCTGACCTGTAACGTCAGTCCATGGGAAACAAATAAAAAGGAACATTATTGTCTAGCAGGATAAAAATCTATGATACGCTTTGTTATATCAAAACACTATATACAAGTAACAACCATGAATTCACAGTGTACCCAAAATGTATCTGAGAACTAATTTAAGATCAAATGAATCACTCGGAACATGCGCTTTAACAGCATTGTTTCTCTACACTTTCCTTGCACATTTCATTCGTCCATTTACTACTGTAAGATAACCACTCATTTTTGTTAACCGACTCATCCTTAAGCATTGCAAATTGTTGCTAACTCTCTAGTCACAGACTTACAGCTAAACAGACTTACAGCAGAATACATATCTTTAGTCTTACATACACAAGGAAATCATTTACTTCCTGACTGGAATGATTTATTTCAGAAGTTATTTGTAACAGAAATCTTCTGGCAATAGGCTCGTCTGAAGAACAGGTGTTAAGCCTCAGATATGGGCACAGAAGTTCAGGGTAACATTATGCTAGGGATTACACAACCTAACAGGTGCCATTAACCCAAATCAGTCCATGATATACTGTATCAGTACAGCCAACAGCAGGAAAGTATTCTGCCTTTTAGTCTTTTAACACACTGTAATGCAGAAGAGACTAAGAATGACAGCAGCACCTGAAACATCTAAGTCTCACCACTTATTGAAAGCCTGTGTCAACAATGACCGCACCATGGACTGCAGGGCTCCCCCCAGTGCAAAGGGCTTCTCTTTCAGCTAACAGCAGGTACGTGTGTACACGTAGCTAACAGTAACTTAGTTCAGAATATCAGTGAAACTGTGTTGTTTTTTTTTAATTGTTGCTTTGCTTTCATCCTACATAGTGTTTCTGATGAGAATTCATAAGAAAGTCATTTTTCATCATACTTTATTAAGCAAGAGTATATCCACAAAGAATTATATCCCTGCAAAGGGACCTTGCCATTGAGACTAGATATATTCCATCAGAGAAGACAAGTCAGACCACGGATCAATGGAGAGAAGAGTTAGAATCCCCACCAAATAAAGCAAAACTATAAAGCCCATCTTAAAGCAGTATCCTCCAGACTGGATTTTAGAACAAAAAATGCTAAAATCAGTGTCTGAGCTGACTTTCACACGACCTCATTAAGTATGTGCTGCTGGCCACCCAGAACAAGACGGTTAGGAGTCTGTCTCTTGGAATAAGTCCATGAACAAGAGAAAAATAGAAGATCCTCCAAAATTTCTATTAGGCTCATCTACTGACAAGTTGTGCCCTGCTCTCCTGCCCCACACCACCCAAAACAGCCTTAGCAACTATTCAGTTAGTTTCAGTCATACCTTATGATTGAAGTAAGCAATTTCTGAGACAAGTATTTGGTAGTGCTCATTAGAATTAGCAACAACAAGCAACAAGTAACCCATGGTACAGCTGTGTCAGAATACTTGCCTGCTTGCTGCATAGGGAGAATCTGCCACCATTCCAGCACGTACTGGAATTGACGTGGGGTAGGAGATTAAGGCTGAAGAGAAATCTTGTGGAGAAGTGACATATTCAGGAGACTGTGGCTGTTGCGACCGCTGCTGCTGCTGAGCAAGCACCTGCTGCCGTACAAGAGCTTGCTGATACTGCTGCACCTAGATAAGATAATCACCATGTTACTGAAACTCACATAGGCCAACGTGAAGCTGTTCTCTTAGCTAACAAAATCTTACTCACAGACAGATGCATCAAGAACTACCATACCTCAGAAAAGCTTGGTAGCTTCACTAGAAGCAAGAAACCCGACTTGTCCACAACGTAGATGAAAAGAAACTGCCTTGATAAATTAGTGACAGTTTTCTCTTCCAGTATGTTACTGCTTAGCTCTTTTGCAATTAATCATCAGTTTCACAACAATTTCTCCCAACCGTTAAAAAACACCTCATGCCACTTAGCTTTCTTGCTTCACCCTTACCTATTATGTATGCATTCATTTCCATTATGCTGCAGCAGCATCACAAAGGGCATGCAAGAACATTTATGTTCTTCTGAACCCAGGAATAGCTGTTAAAAGACTTCTCCATTTTAACTAAGAGCAGACAAAGGGCTCTTGAATGCAACTTTGTAAGTACTTAATGACAATCAGCCCATACAGCATGAATTATTTCCAAGCTTAATCATCAGCTAATGAAAAAATCAAGTCTTCTCCAGAGTTATCCATTCTGTCATGCATTCCACTGTGAAACTATAGTCCATAGTACACTTAATAAATAGGTAGGGATTTCTGAGCTAGTTTGGGGTGTAAGCACTATGTGTAACTTTGGTTGAATGGTATCATTCCAGAATATTTCCTTCCAATCAACCTGACATAGTCTTTTTATTTTTTAAATAAATGAAGTAGTTTAAGGGTGCCAACTGTACTCCATTGTTGCTGTTGTTTAATGGTACTGGAAGACTCACAAATTTTGCATGACTTCCTCAGGTATACCTCTAACTGCAAAACACAGCTACAGAACTACATACACATGTACTCCGCTCTTGACATACCATAGCAGGATACTGAGATTGAGAAGGTTGCTGCTGGTACATAGACTGCATCAACAGTTGCTGCTGGACCATCTGCTGGTGCACTGCTTGTTGATACTGTATTCAAACAGGAAAAACAAACAAACAAACAAAGAAATAATGATTCTCACATTTGGAATAGACAGATATCTAGAAAAAGCATTGATTTAAGTATCACCTTGGTGCCTCAGTGTTTTTTACTTCAGACATCACATAACCAAGAATTAGCTACGAATTAATTCAATGCATTTTCACGACTGTGCTTGGAAACCTTCCTTTAGAAAACAGCTTTCTAGGACAAGTATTGCAGTGATTACATGCAAGAGACAAATGTGCCAAGGCAAAAAGAAGGGGCAGGAGCACAAGTCCCATTTTCTCTCCTAGCAGGGAGAAACCAGGCCACAACAGCAGAATCATTCAACTAGCAAGTGATTCAAAACACTACCAGTGGACACAACACACCGCTCATTAAGAAATGTATTTAACACATTTGACTTGTACCTGCTGAATGTAAGCTTCCTGAAATGTTGTTTGCTCTTGCTGGTGATGTAAATGGTGCAGCTGCTGTAGTCTCCAGTCGCCCTGCTGCAGCTGCTGGAGAACTCTGTTCTGCTGTGGATGGTGCTGATTGGTCCCATGGGACAGCAACATTTCTTGCACATTCCCAGGTCTCGGGGTTCCTGTAACATTAAGACATGACTAACACACTGATTTCTTAACTTACGCTGGAGAGTTGCCCTGGCAGTTGACATTTTATGTTCCCTTCCAAGTATGACAGTTTGCATGCTAAGCTTACTGTATATTTCATCTCCTGCAAAAGTAATTGCAGGCTTAACAATCCATAGTGTCTACTTGCAAGATATGGCACACTTCCTTTGTTCTCACAGCAGAGGAAGTTGGTTTCAGGAGTTCTTCTTTACTAGCAATTAAGTTTTATCTTCCAGTTTCTCAAACAACACTTACCTATTTTGACTCAAAACTGAGACGTACGTTTAACGTCTGTTACTATTAAAATCATCTGACACATCCATTCTTGAGTGAAATAATGCAGTGAAGCCTTTTGGATTTTGTATTCCTAAGTACATAATATATCCAAATGCTAGCTTCATACAGTAGCTGTTTAAATAGAGATTAATACCTTTGAAAATATATTTTCTTTCTTTTAATAACTATTGGCTTACACATGGAATTCCTTAGATCACTGTATGACTTTCACCATTCAATTGTTCTCGCAACCTTTGAATTAAGCAGTTACTAACATAAATCAATGCATTTTGCATGCTCTATTTATATTCCGAAGTCCACAGTAATGAACTGTTCATTGTCATAACAGGAAAAGCTTTCCAAGTTGCATCTTATCCAGTCAAATTTGTTTACACTAGGGATGCCAACATCCCAAGTGGCCTTTTGACTTGAGACTTTCCCAATACAAACCCTGAAGCTACTCTTAAATTAATCAAACCTCTGCTTGATAAGCCTAAAAATCACAGGGCATTATCTTGACTTGGAAGAAGCAGCACTAACAAGTCATAGACTGCCAGTAACTTCCAATTCTAGTTCACTTAGCACTCAAAACGTGTACCGCAGCACAAGTACTGTAATAGACACAAGATTATTAAATGCAATTACTAATATTATAGAATAGTCCAACTTGGACTAGATGATGTTAAAAGGTCCCTACCAACTGCCCTGCAGCGCACAGGGATACCTACAGCTGGATCAGGTTGCCCAGAGCCCTGTCCAGCCTGACCCTGGAGTTCTCCAGGGACAGGGCATCCGCCACCTCTCTGGGCAGCCTGTGCTAGTGCCTCACCACCCTTACTGTATAAGACTTGGTTTCCTTCTATCCAGTCCAAATCTCCCCGCTCTCAATTTGAAACTGTTTCCCCTAATCCTATCACAACAGACCACGCTAAAGAGTCTGTCCCCTGCTTTCCTATGGCCTGCCTTCAGATACTGAACAGCTGCAATCAAGTCTCCCTGGAGCCTTCTCTTTGGGATATAAGTTAGAACTCTTGAAACAACTATTTATTACAGTCATTACTCTTTTTGAATGAGGTAAAGAGAAACTCACACAATTTACTCAAAATGCCACATGATTTTTATCTGCCTCTGTTACTTCTGTCGCTTCTCTTTTGTTCCAGGAGCGCAATGTGAAATGCACTGGTCAACCACTAAACGAGTCAAGTTTTTACATGGTGCCAACCTATCAATAATACCAATGTTTTATTAATATCTTATAATTTACTGAGGTAAAGTAAATGCGATTCTCCTTACAGAATGAAAGCAGTTTCTTCTTATAGAAGAGTTCAGAGCTTGCAGTGCGCTACTGAGAAGACAAAACTGAAAATGAACTTCTCTCCTACATCACACAAGTCAGTTAAACTAAAATCACACTGGAAAAGAAGATGCCTTCGTTTCTCAACTATTTGTGTTTAGCTTTTATGGCACCTGATTATGGCTACTACTTGCACATTTAGTGTCATCCAGACGGGATGAATATTTTTTTTTTTTTGACAAAACCAAGTAGGTAAAATTTTAAGTTACAAACGTTATCCTTCCAAGAGTCCAGAGGTAAATAAACTCCAAATCTATTTTCCATTTGATTCGGTCAAACCTTAGACTTCACTAAGTTACCTTTTTGCCCACGATTATCAAATACACCAGGAACTTGTACTTTGACCGGTGTTGCTGAGCTCTGGATCGTCAGAACACTGGAAGTGGCAGTGCTTGAATTGGCCTTTGGTCTTTGTCGTGGTGCAATTGAGGTTTCGGTTGGTCCAACACTGTCTGTTATTCTGAAACAAGAAGATACCCACACTAAAAACTGCTGCTTCTTCAAATTATATTCATCATCTCTCTTGATAGCTCACTTGCATCTTAACCATGCGCTACTTCAATTCTGAGTATGATTTACATACCTTAACATTTGTTTCCTACAGTTCTTCTCAGCACCCATTGCAGCCATAGGAGATACGACTGCTGTCTAACACCATAAGGAGGAGCTATACAACAGTCTTACTTCCCCTGAGAACAAAGCACTACATCAAATTGCTCTGTGCAAGCTTTCCTTAGGTTTACGGTAGGAAGTTAGTTATCTGCAAAGCTTGAGGCAGCAATCCTGTGACTAGAGATATGAGTATTGCTCATACATACAGGAAGTGAAGTTTCTCTAATCTTAACTGTTAAACCAATTCCTTTTTACTTTCAAAAGAAATTTAACCTTTATCAGTTGCATCACTCACAAACCTCTTAAAATTTTTGGGACTTTGCTGCAGTGCTTCAGCACTGTATAATATTCCTCTGGGGTAATGAAGATGTTTGAAAACAAACTAACAGCAAAGTTAAGCCACATCTTCTACTCACCTTGCTTTTATTTGGCTTTTCCTAGCAGCTGCCTCACTAGCTGTCATGGGTTCAGGAAGAGTTGAAGGGATAGGAGAATTCTTGGGAAAAATAAATTTGAATAAATTAAAAAAATAAAATCCTGAAAGAAAAAAATCATTACAAATTGAAGAGGAATACTTGGGTTCAAGTTCTTCATGCTACAAGGTTTCATGCAGAACTCAGTCACATGGCTGCAAATTTAAAGTGTTTTTATTGAACACTATTTCTGTGTTCAGTTATTTATTCAGAAGTACAAGAAAACATAACTGGCCTGACTTACTAATTTGTCAACTGCTTCAGATCATTTATGCACTACCAACAGTGAGGGAAAACATTTTCTCCAAACGTTCTGTGGTGACTGTAGAGAATGCAGATTCATTTTATCCTGGAGTTTAAGAATTACAACAGAGCCTAAACGCAGAATCAAGTAACAGTAGTTGAACCTATTCAGCTCTTCCATTGCAATGCAAAATCCACAGGACAACACAGCCCCTAAGCTTTTACAGTCCCTTAGTCACAAATCACAACCTAAGGACGTATATATTCATCGTCATGAACACACACTCCCATCTTCTAATACTAGCTCCTATTTCACTAACCAAAGACACTAGAAGTCACAATAAGCGACTTTACCTCCCTCGGCTCTCACCCCGAGTTTGAGCCATATTGCAAGTCATTCCTCCCACACTGCTACCTGAGAATGTAACCCCACCTCAGCAACAGTAAGCACACGGTAAGATACAGGGCCCAACAACAGTAAGCTCGTCTTTAACATCCTGCCTTCTCCCCCTAGCTCTGCAAAATGCATAAGGTCAAGCTTGCCTCTTCCACCTGTGCAAGGTCAAAGCTGTCTCTCCCACCCTGTGGTCCCCAAATGCTCAGTGACAATATTGGCAGATAAAGCATTATGAAGCCTCTTCCTTGCTTGAATCAGCTGTCATTACAGTACTGCAAGGCTCCAAGCTTTCATCAATCCACTGTCCCAGTTCCCATCATACCCAACCTCATCCTGATCTACTGGCAGCATCAAACAGGGCAAAACTGAGACTATTCCCTCTCACAAAACCTTCACAATCAGAAGTCAGTACATTTCTACGAGTTAGGTTTTGAACAAAGCAAACCATGAAATTGTAGCCAGATACCCAGAGTATCCTTTCATTTCCAAAGATACTAAAGCTAATCCTAGCCTCAGTCAGTCTGGAATACTCATACTCATCTTCTCTGCATCCACATAATCAATATGTTCCCTGTTAGTTTACAAAACACCAGTCATTTTGTTGACTCAAGTTACTAAATACACTCAGTCTGGCACTGCTTTCTCCATAACAGCTGATCTCCACTTCCCTGATACATTTGAGTCAATTTCAGCACACTTCTTGCCCTTGGCAGAAGCAACTACCTTTCTTCAGAATATCCTTTTGCAGTTCTCATCTACCACTTCGATGCTCAGATGCTCCCAATTTTACTTCTGAATTAATTACTTTTCAGTTAAGCGACATTTAACCAAGGAAAACAACAGCTATGGAGGAGGAAAAAGATGATCTCGAAATATGAAAGTGTCATCTTCATGCATATGAACCAAATCCAACCCTGCTCACAAACATTATAGCCAAGGGTTATCAAGTTGAATGCACTGCTTCTGAAGACTACCTTCAGTACTGGAAAGGGGTAAGAGTCTGGCAAAGAGAGGCATACCTCTGACTTGCCCTATCTCGGAAATCTCTTTATAGCACGAACCATTATTGATACATCCTCAAATTCCACGGCACAGCAGTTTGGTCTATGAATTGGACCACCTTTTAGAGAAGGCTCTGAGCTGCTAAGAGTTCAGCCTCTCATGCGAAGCAAGGGCATGCAAGTAGGTTAAGACACTATTCTGTTTTACTTTCACTTCATGGTAGCCATTTCCAACATCTTAACATAATCGAAAACAAGAAGCAATCTGATTACACAGTTAATATTGCATGTACATAGCATCAACTGAAAATGCATTTTGCTGCATGTTCTAAATTTTGGAGCAAGGCTTAAGAAGAAATTAACAACTTCTTGCTCAGCTGATTTGATAGACTTTTCTCAACGCTACAGAAGACCTATGAAAATACAGGAAAAAATGAAAGACTACTTACATTAATATTGGACACTGGACAATCCTTTTTCGCAAGTTTAAAGGCAAAGTAAGATACCTGAAAGATATCAGGTCTCTGTTCTTGATCCGGTTCAAGCATATATCCTGCAAAAAGTGATAAGATCGAATCGTTACGATTTGACAGCAAAAAGCCTCCTGAGGCAGTGAAGTACCAGCAAGAACAAAGTAATTCAGCTACTCTGCCCACCAAGCCCTCTCCAGAATTTTTTTTTTTTTTAACACTTTTTGTGAAGTCAAATAGCTTTTAGGGTCAAATATACCCAACCAAGATGAACGCTGTTCAATACTTAGCCTACCACTGCCAGAAAGGATATATCAGTGAAAGTACTGACTTGAAACTAACAACACAGAACATAAATAACTGTAGAATTTTACAGGGTTACGCGAAATTAAGTGTAGCTAACAGGAGATTCAAAGATCACTATTTACATCAGGCTAAGAAGATCACCATCTTTAGTCTTGTAGGTTCAGTACATTTTGTACACTTAAGTACTAAAAACCATCTAGTTGCATAAGTAACAAGGATTTTTTCTGGCAAGACACAGGATTTCTGATGTAATATTCAAACATGATTTTCCCCAACCATAACATTTGGCATCTGTCAAGCAAATACGTTAGTTCATTTTGCTTACAATGTGATACTCGGTTTGTAATCAGGAAATCTTGTCTAAATAACTGAACGACTGAGGAATGTACCTGAACCATTAAAGATTTTTTTCTAAGCAAGCAAAGCATCTAAAAGTTATTCAGCTACACAGAAAATTATAAATCTTGGAAATTTTACATCATCATTTTGATGAGAAAATACAAGCTACATTTCCCGAACTGTTCAGCAGAGCAGCCAACCTTAAATAAGGTTTTATATAAACATTTTCTGTATTAATAGAAGTTTAGACAGATCTAATAATTTTCCTCAAAGACATGATTTTATGGTCAACATAGTTCACACTAGATTCTCTTTTCTCTCTCTTTTTTTTTTTTTTTAAATCCATC
>VXAV01008238.1:76787-93721 GCA_013399715.1 Alectura lathami
AACAATGAGCAACTGGCTCCCATGAACTACGGTGAGTAGTGATATTTCTCAAACATTTAATGTTTTAAGCCCCTAAGTGCCATATCTACACTGTTCTTTAACACCTCCAGGGAAGGAGACTACTACGCTCTTTTAGAACAAGTCAATTGTCAGATTAAGATCAAAGAACCTTTACTATAGCCGTCTAAACCAAAAAACAGGAGAGCAAGAACACTTGTGAAAAGTTTTGCAGTCTTTATCCAACTACATTCTACCTATGTGTTTAATCAAACAGCAGAATTATATGAATTTCTACTTGAAGTAATTTCCCTGCTTCTAATTATACCTAAGCTGTGTAAAATTGCCTTCCACATTTTCTCAGTGTTAAGCAATTCAGTGCTTAACTACCAACACAATAAAATAAGCTAAACCTAATGGATTCCAGCTCTGAGTTATGTAGGCTATCCTTTTAAATTAGACATGTTTGCCTTGCATTTCCTCTGAGAGCCAGAAGAGTAGCCTCTTACCTCGACAATACTCCATGAGAATGAGCACCTCCCAAACGTTGTCACTTACACAGTTAACAGCACAATCCAAATAGCTCACAATATTCTTATGTCCAGATAACTCTTTCTGAAAAAGAAAACACACATTACACTTCAGCAGAGAAAAACATAAACAAACAAGTTTTCATTGCAACTGTTCATGACTTCAAAGTGAGCCCCTGCCCCACATGTTCTAAACTTTACCAAGTACCACAAACAGAAAGTGACTTCATCAGAGTTAGCAGTCAGTGACTGCTACCTATCAAACCCAACATGACTACAATTCAGTAAGAGCATTTATTTATGCCATTTGCTCAACATTGTGAACACATCCTAACTGCTGTGTTCAAAGACATTATCTGGAGCATTGATATGAAGGAGATATAGAACAATCATGCTACTCATATCCATCCTGAAGTAAATTCCCAATCTCAGTGCTATAAATGAAGAAGTATCTATACTGGAGAACAGTGTTTCAAGTTGCTAAAAAAGGCGCAAATATACATAGTCAGAAACAAGTCACAACATTTACAGCCCCAACTGCTACCAAATTAGGAACATGCAAGCAACTAAATATGTCCCTAAGGAGAAAAAAAAAAAAAAACACAACACAGGGAGCAAAAAACCTGCAACATTATCAAGAGCCATTTTGCATGTTGGAATTCCATCAGTTCCTACTTTGTCTAACAACACCAGCATTGTCTTCTCTGCTACACAGTTCTGCCCGTAAGAAAAATTAGAGTTGACATAAAAGAATCTCTTATGTTAGATAATGGGTGCTTCTATGATTAGAACATACTTAAGCTAGAAGCATATGGAAATGGAGACAAATGATCTTCACAGGACCTGCTAGAAGGCAATATAACACATTTTCCCTTGCTTTGCCATCACAAACCCACATGTGCCTGACAAAACCTTCTGATTTCTCTATTCCCAGTCATCAGCTCAAAACCAATTGAACCTGTGATCACATAGTTGGGTTACCTCCACATTTAACAGCAACTAGAAGAACATGCTTCCGCATACCAGATATAACACTGGATTATCAAGAACCAGCAGTATAATTCAGTGAACAGAATTGTGGCCAGCAGAGGGCTCTGGAATTTGTCATCATTACAGAAAAGGAAAAAGTTACTTTTATCGGGAGCCAAAACTACTGACCAAATTCCTGACTGTGGAATCTGTTTTTTCTTTTTAATAATTGCTTTAGAAATTAATCACCCACTAACCCTACACTCAGCACTAGTTTCTGCAAAGCACTAGCTGCACAGAATCAAGACTAAAAGGTTAAAGGTGGTCTAGAAGGGACTGTCGTCAAAAAGACGCTTCATATATCTGTATTGCAAATGAATACCTTCTCCAGGTACAAATAAAGCATTTCTTACCATAATTGTAATTTCTCTCTTGCATATGTTGAGATCTGGCACGTTGTTAACGTACATTCGTTTCAGTGCGCATCGTACCCCGCCATGAGTACGTACCAGAAACACAGTTGAGAAGCCACCTGGAAAAAACAATCACAAGCTAATGAAGCTACTTGAGTTTTTCTTTTTCTTCTAAGGCAATGAACAAGTAAGTGCATGTCAGCCTTCAAGTGAGGAGTTAAAAACAAAAAAAAAAAATTACTAAGATCTGACATTTCAGTCCATTTCATCTACATTAAGTATTCTGGACACAAGCATAAGCATCTTACAATTATGCTACAGCATTAAACAGAAATATCTGGAAAGCATTTTCATATTCAAATAAATGTAAAAGCCTAGTATAAACTCTATGTATTGCGATATCAAACCTATAATACTTTCAGTCCTCAAGAAACCTGAACAAAGTGAAGATATTCTCCGCATCTTCACTATTCCCAAATCCTCCAGTACTTGACCAAGATTAACATTCATTTCCTAAACCTACACTTTGAAGCATGAAGAATAAAATAGAGTACAATGTAAACTAATGAATATCTCTAATGACATTTGCTTAAGACATGAAACTTTTCAGCATTGGCTGAAGACACGGAGATGCACCCCGAAACCACGCTTGGTGCAAGCAGTTGAAAGTAGTCTTTATTAAAATCCATGTTATATGTGTATATATATATATATATTTTAGAGTCAAGCATGTTCCCACAACCAGTCCAGTCAGAAACCTTCTCAGTCCAACAGTAGCATGAACCAGAAGACTTGAGCCCACTCAGCTTCCCAGTACTAGGCTATTCCTTCTCTTCACTGGTAGAGAAGAGTCATGCCAACAGTAATTATTCACAGAAGCAAATTGATGCAGCCTACACGGAAAATACTTACAAACATTCAGGCAAGCCAAGGGGAAAAAGAAAAGAAACAACAAAACCACACATTCTCCTCTTTTATCTGTTTTCAGCTAGCCTTAAGTACTGCTCAAGGCTCCAGCAGATAGCATTCACATCACCTCAAGGTTCACACGCAGCTTTCCCATACATTTCAGAACTCTGCCTCAAAAAAGAGCCCATGGCAGTCTGTACTTCTCTTATTTGACTGCTGTCTCACGGTAAACCAACTGTTACCATGTGAACTTCTAAATAGTGCAAAAACCAGGCTACACAACCAGGACAGAAATATGTAAATCCAAGCTATTAACTACTCTGATATTCAGGCAGCTGACTGAAGCTTCCTGTTACCATCTGCTAACAGCATTTATCAAGTATAATGCTACTCATTTGATACAGGTCTCATGTGCTTGAACTTATGTGCACATCAGAATTTACAACTGAAAAAGGCAAGCTGTATTAGGCAGTTTTCTTTACAAAACATCACTATTTTAATTGTTCGTTCAGCTAAATGAGATGCTACACTGTCAAAACAAAATTAGTGCCTATTTTAATGCAGCAGCCTAAATTCTATGAAATTATTACACTTAAGGTACAGCTAGTTCACTCCCAAAACATTGACAGGTGCTATTAGGTTACTCAAGTTGTACACAGGCTCTGGTGGAGCTGCAGTGATCCCACAGGGAATCCCACCAGCCCGGGGAACTATGCTGAGTGACATGCACACCATAGCTATTAGAACATCTTGGTACTATCCTCTCAAAAAAGACTCCTATTTAAAGCACAAGTACTTGAGCATCAGTATAAAATGACACTCAGGTTAAGCACAAAATACTACCAATTCGAAGACAATGCTTTCTTGTCATCTTAACCAGCTTTATCGCCTTTTTAACCAGTTTTGTAGCCTTATGATTCTCTATGACTAACGGCAGGACATGATCTTGTCTTTTTTTTTTGAATATTCATTAAATATAAAAATAATATAATTGTATATAATAATTATAAATAATAATATGAATATTATGAAAATTATGAAAATATGAATATGAATTTTAAAAAAAAATCAAATATAAAAAAAATCAATTTCAAAACTCCTTGACAATTGCTTTTACGCAACCAGATCAGTCATGACTGGGTTAAAAGTAGTGAGAAGCATCTCAGACAACCGCTCTCCTTGCCATTAGGTGGCAATACTAACTAACACTAAACCCTGAAAGGGACAGTAAAGCAGAACTACTCCCCATTTTGCAAAGGAGTACATGTGTGACCTTGAAAGGCTTTCCATTAGTAAACACCATCTCCACTACTAAATGCCACTGGGCTTTTTGATAAACGGACCAAGTCTAAACACAACTTGAATAGGTATATAAATATTTATAGGAAAATCGTCACACATCTTTACCAAGCACAATCCTGTAGCATTGAACTTTGGATCTTTTCAGTAGTTTCTTGTTAGACTTGTCACTGAAAGCACCAAAACAGTCAAACAGCAGTGCTGTAAACACTCAGAGATTCTCATTAAACTCTTATCTGTAGGGGAAAGAGAAAGTCATACACATGTCCTTGTCAAAAGTTACATGGGAGTAACCAGAAACCATGAGCAGTTGATTTGCTCAGAGACTCAAGATTGCAGACTGAGCAGAGCTACGATTCCACATGTAGGCCAGCACAGGTGCTGGCATCTCACCAGCATTTTTAGAAGCTGGGAAAAGTAAAAGAAATAAAAAATAAAACCACACAAGTTCTATTATCTAATGCCAGCAAAGACAGAAAACCAACTCAGTTTCCCATAACACATCAAAAAAAAAACCACCCTCCCAAGACATCACCTCCTTTCTAGTTCCCTTCTTAAATTCCAGCATGTTTACCCACTGTAAGATACAGTCAAGTCCCAACTCCTCCCAGGTTCTCATGGGTACTTCCCCATCTTCCCACAGACAAGAAATACCACCATCTGCCATGACGGTCCCAAGACACGAGTGCAGGGACTATCCTGACTAGCACGCATTCTTCACTTACTGGACAACCAGCAACAGCTCTGCTGACCTGGGGGCCTTTCCATCAAAACGAGACTACTTTGAGCCTTCTGACTTAATAACACCACCAAAACTTCCATTATCTCGGTTAGAAAAGTGACCAAAACAGAGTGACCAAATATAACAACCTAGCAAGTTGCATACGGGCTCAGACTGTTTAGTCATAATTATAATACAATTATACAGACCTCACCACCCTTTGCCATTTCAGTGGGGCAAGCCATGACCATTTACTGACAAGGAAACCATTATCCACTTTTTGACATATTATTAAGAGGTTAACTTACAATATTTGAAATCAACTAAGAAAAAAATTATACATCAGCTACATTTTCTGGTGGGTGTATGTTATTTTTCCCTATACATATTTGAGGTTTCACCAGGGTCAACTTCCTCTGTTTTACCTTGCCACATTCCTGAAACCAGCAAACAGTGCAGTTGTTAGAATTCTAAGTCATCTTACTTGCTTACTCTCTCATTTGCTTATTCCAGTGAAGAGTAAGGCTGAAAAATCTTCCACTACCTTCATCTTTCACGACTGCTGACAACAGTTGTACAAAAACAAACCAAAACGGGGACCGACTTTTTACACAGGTGGATAATGGCATGGGAATGGGCTAAAACTGAAAGAGGGGAGGTTTAGGATGGACATCAGGAAGAAATTCTTCCCTGAGAGAGAGGTGAGGCGCTGGCACAGGCTGCCCAGAGGAGCTGTGGCTGCCCCATCCCTGGCTGTGTTCAAGGCCAGGCTGGATGGGTTCCTGGGCAGTTTGATGTAGTGAGCTAGTGGCTGGCAGCCCTGCCCACGGCAGGGGGGCTGGAACTAGATGGTCTCTGAGGTCCCTTCCATCCCAAGCCATTCTATGATTCTATGACAAATATTCTGAGCGAAGCTATGCACATTGTAGATATGTAGACAAGACTCAAAAAAGCAGTTTTTTTCCTATTCATTTAAAACATACAGAAGCGCCAGCTGTTGTACCTCCAACTGATAAACTACCTGACTATGTACTCAAGTCTCAGACAAATGCAACAGAATTTCACCAGTAAAAGGAGCATATATGCGTCTCAATAGGCAACAATCACTCCCCACACTCGCAAACATTGGCCACGGAATAGCAGAACCAGGCACAGCTCCAGAACCAGCTTTCTAGTAGCGATGTTAGTTATTCTTAACAAAGCCGAAAGACCCGAAGAACAGTTCATTTCTATTTTGAAACAAGTGCACAAGTTCTGCTCTCAGCTTTGCATGACATAAGCCTGCGACATGGCCATGTGTCCCCCTCTCCGCAAGGCTGGATCAACAGGCTGAAGTGCAAGTTATTTTCCCTGTGACCCATCCCCAAACAGACACATGCTAACCTTTTTTCTTCCTTTGCAGCAAAATGGCTAACCAGCCACATGTTCTTAAGAAATACACACTCAGGCTTTTTTCTATTTCAGATAATCTAACAAACAACAAGGAAATCATTTAGGTGCTTTCATTTGTGTTGTGAATTCACAACTTCTCTTTAGCACTATCTCACTAGATCACTTGATGCCTCGATCGCTTTGTTTACATTTGCTCTATAACTCTGGAACCAGCAGTCATCTAGACGTCACCAGCACCCAGTACAACCAGGCTGACCTGCAGCCAGAGATGCCCTCTTTCAGAAGTTAAACACCTCCTGGAACCACAGAGCCTTCTGAGCACTATAATTTGCAAGCCATATGTACAAACAGGAACCATTTTAGGGGCTATGAATCTACTCAGAATATGGGATAAGACTAGCCCCATTCCACATAGGAGCATGAATGCCCTGCAGGCAGGCTCCAAGTAACGAGACGAAATAGAAACCTTCCTACCAGTTCCTAAGGAACAACACTACCAAGTGCTCATTACATGCCCGAAGCACATGCTGTCTTTGCAAAAAAAAAAAGTATCTTCACTGGAAAAAATAAAACTAAAACCACTAACAACAACCCTGACCTCTATAACCTTCTGAGCTGTAAAGACACCGAGGCGAGTTACCAAAAAAACAGGACACAACATGAAAGAAATTGAGACAATTACTTCTCCACAGAAAATAAAAATAAACAAGATGTCATGACAAGTCAGCTCTTCATACCCACGTGCACACCCACAGAGAAGCAGCGGGAAAGGCCCCTTTGCAGTAAGTATTAAGCAGTATGCGTTAATTTACCAGAAACTGAGGAAATCCTACCCTGCCATACACAAACCACTCTCAAGTGTCTTTCCTTGCTGCTCAGTTCTGATCACATCTTCTCACTGTTTAAAATCAACACAGCACACTGTTGGAGTTCAGAGACTATTTCGATGATCTTAACACATTGCTGCTGCACCACACAGGCCTCTCTTCCTTCCTGCAGAATTTCTGCTCTCCCTGTGTACTGCTGCAGTGTTCATTCACTCGCATCCTATTAGGGTAACCACAAGGCAACTCCTTAAAGTATCAGCCAAGTCCCTCCTCCCCACAACGAAGCAAGTCCTTCCTCTGCCGGAGCACTGTCTTCTGACAGTCCACACAGATGCAGTATTGCAGGCACTCTTGTGGGAGCACGAGACTAAAACCAAACAAGAGAAGTACTTCAGTTTAAGTAGAGAACACCATTTAGTTCTCCAAGCTAACAAAATTTACGTCTGTTTGTGAGAGTGAAACCCTTAAAACAGGGCAGAACTGTAACTTTTGAGCGTGTTCCCATCAGACTCCAAACACTGTCTGATTGTTGAAAAGCGATGTGTTAACAGAACTTAACACACAGCTTTCAGGCCTGAGGAAGAATTTTTGCTCAAGCACAAGGTTTTTGTTACAACCTCCACAGGGCAGGAAGCCACTGACCGTGACTCCTGCAGAACTCCTGCCTAAGGGGATAATGGGACATCCCATCACAGAAGCTTTCAGTTTTCCACCGACACAAAAAATCATGCAACAGCTGGGACACGCCTCATGCTTGCGGAGCAAAGGCTGAAGGTCATCGAGCTTTGATCATCCCAGCAGACCTCACTCACCCCACTGCAGCCGTCACTGCCAGCCCTGAGCCCAGCAGCAGCAGCCCAGGTACTGGGAAGGTGCCACCCCCCAGCCTCAGGGGCTGCATGGCCACCAACTGAAGGTGTACCACCTGTGCATGCTCACCTACAGGACAGCTCCGTTAAGAGGCCTTCCTAGGGAATAAAGGAAGCATGAAATGACAGTATAGATATGTAAAGGGGTACATAGCAAAATATTTATATACACACACTTGTCTATGTTCCTAGTAAAACACATTCCACAAGGCTCTGAGACAGTTCCACCAAGAAGAGCAGCTGACAGAGGTTGCCTGCAGGCCCTAGGGCTCAGCCTTCTCAAAACCAAGATCAGAAGTCACTCCCTACCCTTAAAATCATCCCCTTCTTCTACACACACAGAGTTCAGTATTTATTCAGTGTGCAGCCAATGCATTCAAAGGGAAATACTATTGCTCCTTTTTGCTCTGCCCACACAAATTCCCACTGTGTAACACCCTCTGAATATCACGGGTAGTTCAGACAAGAAGCAATGCTTTCCTCAAACCACCATCTGTTCTTAAGGCAGCACTGCAAAAATAGCAGCTGTCATTTACAAACTAAGCTGCATGGGGCAACCCCACAGGACGCTGCTGTACACCTCATTAACAGCATACCCTGATCCAGTCATCACTCCAGTAGCTTTACCTATGAGCAGGCACTCTTAGGTTTCATTTCTCCCAGCACCAACAGCAGTCCAGCTCTGCAAAAAAACTTGGACTTAAGCACCCAAGAGTCCTTTGGGCATCAAAGACTCTAAGACACTTCAAGTTCTACGGTGCCCTAATAAAGACAAATAAAGCCCTGCTGAAGTTGAAAGCTCTTACTGACATTTCTGCACCAGACATGCACAGGTGCTAAACCACAAAAAAAAAAAACACCTAGCATTCTTACTGGAAACAGAGAAGCAAACACCTGACAAAGCAAACACACCAGATGCACGAAGAACTCTATTTTTTTACTCATTAACAATGAGGAGGTGAACTGATGGTGTGCAGTCATACCAAAACCCACACACACCAGCGATGCAAACAGGTACTAGTACTTTTTCATTATTATTTTTAACATTACCCAGCAGCAGTAAAGCTTTGTCCTCAGAGTTCTCATACTCACAGACTTCAACATGCCATTCATACTTTCTCTGAAGAACAAGGATTGTAAAGGCTTCCTATCATGCAAAACAAAAACTACTCTGTGCAAACTTAAATGCTACACAGTACACAACAGCTAACTACCCCAAATCCGCAGAAAATCCCCCTCAGAGTTCAAAAGGGAAGAGGTAAGAAGGCCAAGGGGGTGGAATACCCTCCTTTGATGTTATCAAGACTTTCCTCCCTGAGAGAGTGGTGAGGCGCTGGCACAGGCTGCCCAGAGAAGCTGTGGCTGCCCCATCCCTGGCTGTGTTCAAGGCCAGGCTGGATGGGTTCCTGGGCAGTTTGACCTAGTGAGCGAGTGGCTGGCAGCCCTGTCCACGGCAGGGGAGTTGGAACTAGGTGGTCTCTGAGGTCCCTTCCAACCCAAGCGACTGTACGGTTCATTCTATGAATACTGAGGAACATTAAGATGATCAGTCCCAGACCGGAATCTTTAACTTTTACATTTAAAAAAAATTTCCTATGGCATTGGCCTGAACAATTTCTCCTCGCATTGCTGAAGTTACTGCTTCATCAAAAAGCCTTACCAGCCATTTTTAGCCATCATCTCTGATAACGCTGCCTTTCACCTCTGGCCTGTAAGGACCAGCTAGTAGGCTTGAATCAGTCTACAGACAGACTATTTCAATGTGGGCCAAGTCTTCTAAATTTTGAAAACCCTACCCTCTGTAAAACCTCCCCTTTCCCCACTTTCCATCAGACAACATCCTTCTCTTAAAGAAAAGTCCTTTAAGCATAATAAGTCAAAGGCAAGTGCATGTTTGAGAGCAAGAAACCAAGGCATTATTAATTGGCCTCCTAACAGTCAAGCCCCCACAGAGCCCAGCAGATGCTTTTTTTTTTTTTTTTTTTTTTTTTTTNTTTTTTTGCTGGCATTGGCAGTGTGACTGCTTTGTGAGAACTCCCAAGAGGGCAACTTGGAACACATCCTCTTACACACAATAAAAACCATCTCCAGGTATTTACTCTGTCAGCCCAGCATTCAAACTGTTACAGTTTAATGAGGTGACACAGACTTCAGACTATTCTTTTTATATATGGAGCAATCCTGCTCTATTTAGCTAGAGTCCCGCAGCTCTCTGCTGGCTCATCAACTCTGCTACAGACAACTTCCAAATTTAAGTGCTACCGTTCAAGTTCTAGATTTAAGCACATTTTATCTGACAGACGGTTGGCTGACTGAGATACTCTCAGCTTTGATCTAGCCTACAGCAAAAGAAACAAAGCTCGGCATTCTGCATTAAAGATGATCATGCTGCTCAACTAAAAACACTTCTCTGAGTGAGCATCCAGGTGAGTCGCTAGCCACAGCTGACTACTTTAATGAGGGCACTGGTTTTGTGCCGTCTTCTGACTGACTCAGCTGTTTTTCTAGAAAAAGTTGAGGAAAAAAAAGAAATCCCTCGTGTAGATGACTTTGTAAATAGTTTTAATTGAACACAGCTACCGAAATAGAACTACCCACATTTCTTATAACATGCTGTCAAGTTTAAGGAAGATGAAACTGCATCAAATAGTTGACTAAACTCATATTCTAGCAGTAAAAGTAAGGCAAGCGTTTGATATTTGACACCAGTAACACAACACCTTGTTCACCCAAAACAAAACATTTTATTTCATAGGGTAAACCCACTGCAGTCTATGACATGAAAAGAAATAAGACCAACTCCTCATCACACTATTGAATCAAGCTGCTTGAGAATTAGTCACAACCACTCTGCTACTTTCATAACACGAAGTTATCGCCTCCTCTTCCTATTCACTGGAAAAAAATCTAATACATTTATGACTGTATTTCACAGATTCTTGTAAGTAAGTCAGCTAACACTTGCTCTACTCTTACTAAGGATGAGAGCACTAAGTAAGACCACCAACAGTGCAATTGATTGATTTTGAAGATCAGACATAAATCGCTAGTCAGCCATGGATTCTGAAATCACACTGACTGCATTCAAGGGGTCCATTACATACAGTAACAGAAACTGAAAGTCGGAAATTACGGTAACAATTGTTACCAAGTCGTGATCCATTGAGCTCCATACCTTGCAGAAGTCAGGTCTTAGCTCTAGGGCTGCACCAACACTGCAATGTTGTTTTCCATTCAAACTAAAAGCAAGTTAAATATAACAAAGGTGGGAGTACTACAGGGGTTCATTTTCTTCCACACACATACCCCCCCACACACACTTGACAAAACACCAAGAGCTTTGCTCTCACACTAACAGTACAAGTTTCTATGTCTAACTAGACTAATCCAGTCTGCTCTCAACATTGGTAGGGACCAGGAAGAAACTTCAGCACAACACAGAGCTATCTGAGAAGGCCAAGTTATTTCAGATGGTTTTGTGTACACAGACAGTAGAGCAGCCAGTTCAGCATTCACTGAACTGTATTCCAGCCTGGGAACAATCCTATCTTCAAAAGATGCAAAGATCTTCAAGTCATTTTTACTTTTGATAAGTATAATAATGCAAACACTGTTTATTCCCCTCATCCTCTCTCCTGTTTTGCAAATGCAGTTTTTGCTTATCCCAGCAAACTGAAATAAGCATGTTTTCCTTTTATAGAGCAGGTAAGCATTTTTAAAGCCAGTTTGCACAAGCCTATAAAGTTTTGTCAACTACTGCTGTTGAATTTCTCATCCACAGCGCATTGCATTACTCATAATTGCATCCTTTACTAGCTTTGCAATTTTAGAATCTCCCTAGCTCGTGTAAAACAGCTCTGAAGTATAAAAATATATCAGATCAAGCAACAAAATCCACATCCAACTGAATCCAAGAAACACTTGTCACAAGTGACAACTGCTTGCAGGAGGAAAGATTTTTCTCCCAGAGCCAAAACTTAACGTCAATGCTTCCCTTTCCAGAAAGTAAGCTTAAAGAACAAATATAAACTCACACAAAAGAAACCTAGTAAACAACCTGAACTGTGCTTTATTTGTTCAAGGTCAAGACTGTTGACGAAACATTTCTGTAAGTGATTATGCCAACTGTGTAACATCGGAAAGAAGAATGAATTCAGTCCCTTTCCACAGCACCATTAAACCTCACGTCTCTCAAACCTTAGTAGGCTAGACATACCCTGTTACTCAAGACGTAACCAAGGTGATGCCTTTAGGCAGGATGTGCTTCCTGTCCAATTTTACAGAAAAAAAGCTTCTGACAATCTCCAAGACATGGATAAAAAACCTATAGCCAACATGGCAGCATGATAAAAATTACTTTCAATAGCACTTGTCCCTTCTACAAATGGAAAGGCTTTCTCGCCATCCCTCCTGATCAGCAAGTTTCTTCACTGATTTACTTTTCCATTTCATTTGAATTCCAAAATAGTATACAAGCAGCTTAACCCAACGGCTACAATAGTGGACAGGGATGCATCAAACACCTAGTGCACAGCCATCCCAACTCCTTTGGAGCTGAACTCCATTTTCACATGGAGTGGTTAACACCAGAAAAACCCCACCCTTCTCCAACCAACTCCTATTTGCTCTGTAGTTTGTCTTTTGCTTTTCTTGAAATCACTAGTTTAACTCTGATTTAAATATGCAAGTGGGAGAACACAAAGCAGAGTAAATCAGAGAATGGACCTTACACCTCGCAGTTAAGTAACTCATCCACTGAATACCACAAAGTCATCATGACACATAAACAACACCAAGAAAGAAACAAGGCTCCCAGCTTCAGATAAATGGCTGTTCTACAGCGTCCTGGACAAGTGACCCACTTGCTGCATCGGAAACCCAAGTGTCACCAAGCCATCCACAGAGAAACTAAGCAAATCATAACGCTGAAAGCATTTCAGACTAGAGCAGGTGTCATATGAAGCCTCTCTGGTCTCTTATTTTCTCTATGGCATTATACACACACTAAACCAGCACAATGAAAATCAGACCTCTCCATTGCTAGGGAGTCTACACACTGTCTTGCATCCATTTTTACATCTCACTGTAACCACCAGTGCACTCACCAACCATTTTGCATATTGATTTATGATCAGACTAGGTTAACTAGATCAAATCTTTTAAAAAAGATATGTCTTGAATATTTAAAGCTATTTTTCATTCACTCTTCTATAGTTGCATGTCAAGACCAGTCCTCATTTCAGCTCTCAGTATAGCAGGGCAGCAGATACAAACCTATCTGGAGTACGGAGGACAGGAGAACCATCAACTCCCTTGTTAACATCATGTCTGGGCGTCTACCTGCTTCCACCAGTAAGTGGGATACTAAAGTATTTTAGGTAATGGTTTTCCTTGGCACTTGGCAGTTCTTAAAGCTCTACCTGGTCCACGCTGTGTACTTGGGTACACCCTCATACGCACACAAAAGATTTCTGTTGTTAAGGCTGCTGTCTCAATTCTCTTACATCACACATTTATGCTTGGGATTCATACTCTAACAACATTTTCAGACCTCATGCTGTGACATTTGGATGATTTAGAAAGAAACACTGAAACTTCCGAAGAGTATGAGCACCTGGAGCATGTTAAACCATCTATGCAGCAATAGCAGCAGAAATCTGATTATCACAGTCAAAATTATCAAAAGCATTTAATATGTCATCTGCCTACTGTGTTTCCAGAGAAAGTCAGGCAACAACAATACTTGTTAACAGTTCCTTCAATGGATCTGTCTGAAAGCCTGCATGCTTTCGGGCTACTCCCTAGAAATGGAAACGCTACGACCAACTTACTGCCTACACCCAATGATGCCCTTCCACAAAAATTTCCACTTACAAACGCAGCTATGTACTCTAATGTCAGTTCATCAGCACAGCAAGTCAAAACACCCAAGTGAAACAGTCCGCCAAATGAAGACAATTAAACAGGGCACATCTCAAGAAAGCACAAAGCTGCAAAGGTAATACTGTGAATTTAAGCCAAGATGTGAGGAATCTGACCAACTTAGATGCAGCACACAGTGTTTTCTTTCTTTCAGTGTCTGCATGGTTGCATTGTTTTTAGAACTGCCACAATAGTAACATTTTTTGTGTTTTCAGAAGCTTAGGAAGCCTCTGGATAACTCATTCAGAGACTAAATCATCTCCCTGATGTTTCATGCATTCTTATTAAGCCAAGTGACTCCATTTTAGTGATAACTGATCTGAACTGAACCAAAGGTAAAGGTTACAGACACAGACTGAGCTGCCAAGCTTTACACAGACAACAGGGCTTTGAAGGATGCTATTAGAACTTCATTGCCCTTGTTTTCTTTTTTTTTTTTTTTTTTTAAAGAAAAAAAAAATCCAGTGTAGGAGATTCTGCATTGTAAGTAATACTGTTACTTATCCTCACCATTTTGGTACTATGTAAATTTGTTCCTTCGTGTCCAAGCCGGATCATGCTTGCTGATTGANGGCATGACAAAATTTATTTACAGTTCCTATTTTTGTCTCGGTGAACACATGCCGCACTCAGGTCAGGCCCTTATACATTTGTCATGTAATTACGGGCCTTATATTGTTAATGATCTATTCGGTCTGCATCTGAGACATCATATTAATTACCAAGAGAAATCACCTTCTCCTTCGTTTACATCACAGCAATTCCAACAAGCATTTGGACAGGTCAAGCCCATTCAAATTCAGCAGTTACATGAAGATTAGCTCAAGCTGTTCGTCCATAGCTTGTCTTGCCCAAGAAACACTGCTTTAACATACTCTTACGCAAGTCCTTCAGTAATTATCCAAAACCTAAAAACATGGTTTAGCAACAGTCTTTTTAAACAACATCATATGCACTTATTCAACATACAGGAACCGAGTAAATTTAATAACATGTCATACTGACTTTTAACAGTATTATTTCATATGAAAAGCAACAAAATACTTCAAGTACAACTCATTAGAGAAGGTGCACAGACCGAAATCATCACAGTCCCAACAAGTAGAAAATGACAACAGAAGAGGTAAGCGAGTCAGTACAAGAAAGAACCCAAGAATCAGACCATTCCTGTGTAAGTACTTCAAGGCGCGTGCACCCAAGTTTCAAGGCAACACAGAAGTAAATCTACTCATTAAAATACTATAGAAGTCCAGAAGGAAGACCAACATACGTATCATTTGGAATAAAACCTCCTCAAGTCCTAGAACATCAGAACACCCTTCACGGTTTTGTGCACGGTACTGAAGATGTACTATCAGCGTACTACAGAAGCAACGCTCAAGAAACCATCACAGAGCCAGGAAGTTCCAGGCCCTGCCCTTATCTCTTACACAGTCCCGTTCCATGACTTTGGGCAAATCCCTTCATCTACCTTTGTTTCTCCACCTGCAGAATAATGACCTTCCCTAAGGGGATGTGATGCATTACAGATCAGCGCCAGCTTTGACACATCATCAAGAGCAACAAGGTAAGATAGACGGGTTCACTCTCATATGACTCTACATAATCATTTCTTCAGTATTTTTGTTGTTTGCATCAGGAGTAGTAAGGCAAACACAACAACAATTAAGGTCAAAAAGGCTATCACATTTTTACTGAGAGAACACGGAAAGCTAACTAGCTTTCAGTTCCACAACACAGACTCAGTGTTTTGTAATATCTGTGTGGACATTGCTCGGGAACCGATCTAGACAACTGTGAGCAAGGAAAGCATGAATTAGAGGAGGGGAAAGGTTCCTCCCGTCATAACCAATACAAAAACGCTCAGTAGACACCCGCTATCCATTCTCACAATTACCAGGAAAGCAGAAGAAGAATTTATCTTCCTTCCCTGGCAGCAGCAAGACGACGAGGATGAGAAAAAACAGGACCTACACTGTGTAATTTCTTAAGCAGAAGTACACTGCGTAACTTGTTAAGCAGCAGAAGAAAATAAGAGGACAGACATCCTACTGCAGCAGAAAGACATACTAGAGACTACATAACCTACGGCAGTCAACTGCTGACTCGTGTCACTGGGATCTAGAAAGTGGCCTCAGACTTTCAGCTTAAGGTATCAGAAACAGGCAACCATTTCAAACACTTCAGGAAGCAGCTGTTCATCTAGCAAATTAACAACTTCTAAGATGAACCTATACAAACACGAGGAGAAACTTCCACTCCAAAACACGTCAGCAACACCAGCAGTTTCTTAGGAAAAATACAACATCCTAAGCAATGAAGTTATGATCAGGTGACTGACCGTGTCTACGTCCCTGGCTAGTCCCAAATGCAGGCTCAAATTTGTTTACTAGCACCACCTGTAACCCGACACACTTACAACCTGGCACTGTGGCAGGCACAGCACATTCATAGTGTCAGTTAACACACCGCTGCTGACCAACTGCAGTTCATTTGACTGTGGTAACCTACTTGTCTCGAGTATGATGGAGGGAGAAAATAGCTGCGATAAAATAAATATAGCCCAAGGTTAAAAATTAAATGGTCTCAAGAATGAAAGGTTAAAAACCATGCAGTAAAAGAAGAGACAAGGAATACAATCTGAGTAGTTACAGAAATCTTAAGTCCTCTCAACCTGATCTGCAATTTATTTAGCAAAAAGGGAGACCTTCACCTGACACCATATGCACATATTTACAGCTAAAAACAACCCTCTATAGCTAGGAAGATATCAAAGTCCACACAATGAACATCTGTATACATTAAAGCTCGCTCACATTCTTCCCAAATGCAAAAGGAAGGGGAGACTAATTAAGCTGCTAGATAAAGACAAATCCCATCTCTGCTATTTACTTCTGTTCACAAGCCACATAAGGAAAAAAGCAAGTAGATGGCACACGCATGTGTTTTATATGCCTTGTCCAAGTCTGGCAGAGGAAAGACTCCTTCAGGCTGTGCATAGTACTGACACGATACTGCTCCACACCGAGCCGCTTATGCTGCACAACAGTCTCACTTCACTCCTGGCCACTGTCCCAACAACTTAG
>VXAV01008238.1:101546-116468 GCA_013399715.1 Alectura lathami
CCCCCGTCCCCTCGCGCCCTTGGGCGCGCGGCGGCCGTTAGCGGCCCCGACGGCCCGCGCAGCCCCTGAGGGGGCTCCGCCCCGAGTAAGAAGGCGGGAGCGGGGTGAGGGAAACAACTGTAGAAAACAGAGACCACGAGCGTCAAGTGCCAACGACGGGACACCGTGTGTGCCCTAAGCAGCAACTGGGAGTTAATGGGCTGAAAAGAAGTGGCATAAAGGTGGATCTGTACAGGAGAACATCAGCTGTACGTTCCTGTCTGTGCAATGTAGCATCCCTGTACATCTTCCCTATAGACATTGACGGGGCAAACCTGGGAACTTAGCAACACCAGCTTCCCTTCACCTGAAGCTTTCAGGTGAGTCGTGTGTGAAAACCAGTTTCTGCAGTGCAAGAAGCCCAGTCTTCCACATTCGCTTCCTGAGTGCGTCAGCCCGGCTGCAAACACTGCAGAGCCCCAGCAGCCAGGGAGTCCCTGACCATACGGTGTGTTACTGTAGACAGTGAGCGTGGCCATTTGAAGCACTATTTGTCACAGTTCCCTAAAAAACAGTATTTGGAAATGCAGGGTGTTTCCCAAATCAGCTCTCTCAAATTTCCAACTCAAATTCAGACTGAAACCAAATCTCAAACCATCTAAAATGGCAAACAACATCCTGTTTTCATACTAAAACAGTTCTACTCATCCCGAAATGGTGAGATCAGTCATTAAAAGCTAACTGTTACAAGCATGTTGTCCTCCAGTAGCCCCCACTGTGCAAATGCTAATGAGGTATTCCTGATTTTTTTTTTTCCCTTAGCGGATGAAATTATACAATGAAAACAAACTTGGTGTGGGACCTCCTGTCAATCTCTCATGTGAATGAATGAAGCCACATTTTTGGCATCTATAATGGGAATTTAAAAACACAGCCTTTCACACAGAACATGTAGGTTTTTGGATGGACTTCAGTTGCAGCCATCAGCACTGTAAAACCTCTCGACAACTCAGAAGCTTAAAATCTTTGGGAAAACATTTCAAAAATCAAATTAGTTTGGGCTTAATCATATTGCTGTACTGAAAGTTAGTAACAAAATGACAATATTTCTCTCTTGAAGTGACAACTTGCTGTACCTTGAAAGCACAGACACAGCTATTTGCATTAGCAGTCTTTCTTCAGTCCTTCCCATCCTCTCTGTAATTAGAGATCAGCTTTTCAACAGCATTATAGAGAATCTGATTCACAATTTTTTTCTTAGAGAACTATTTTGACTGCAGATGAAAGGAGCAGAGTACTGTGAGGAGAATGGCATGATGAGCCGAATTTTGTTGATGAGGACGTTCTTACAGTGGTATATGCCTGCACTCCTTAGAAATACGCTTTTAAGTGTCTTCGAAAAAAAGCGAAGCTGGGTTAAATGTTTAGTGATCATGATGAATATAACTTTGCCTTGTCCTCAACTAAAAGTAAAATATTTCCTAAGAGTTGCTGTGAGAGGGTAGCATTGGCTTTTTGGTTAGCTGGTTACTTTTTATTTGTTTTGGAGGTTATTACCCGCATATATTTTTGTTCCTTTTAAGGTAAGAGATTAAATTATTGCTTGAGTTATTTATAGGCTGGACAAACGAGCACTCTCATTATACAGGGATTAATGTTACTAATCTCTGTCTTCGCATACTATAGGATGTAAAGGTCAACTACTTAGGCATAGCCAGCAAATAAGCACATCGCTATTGCGCGCAGAGTTGCGGCAATTAACGCATAGCTGGCCGCAGAGGCAGCTCTCCTCTTGTGAGTGATCTCAAAGATCCACAGCACAGCTAATTTACAAGGTTCTTCAGCCTGTGTAATTGGAAATATTCTTTTTCAATAACATACCAGCTTGTGATGAGGCTTAGTGCCAACGATTCCCTTTTATTAACTATAGGTCAGTGATGTTGAATAACATGGATTACTTTGACTGGCTGCTTGAAAAAAATGGCCTGATCCTCCAAGTGAGCAAACAAGCGTTAATTCTGAACATGCAAATCGACTGATGTAATTCTTCACCTACGCAGAACTGCATATTTTTACTTCTAGAAGCTATGTTGATTTCAAGAACGGGAGAGTAGCGAGAAGTCTTTCACTCAGAGTACGAAACCCAAAGTAAACTTTGCTCTCCCTTACTGAAATGAAGCATTCCATTTGGTTGCAGGCAGAGCAGGGATTTTTAAGTCTTCCGCATCTGGAAGGAACACGGTAAAACAAACCAATATACCACAACATCTGCTTGACACAGGGACAGCACAACAAACACTTTGCACCAGTTCCAGAAGTAAACAAACAGAAGACATTTCAAGACATTTGAAGTGTGCACGAGCAGAGTTAATTTCTGGGTACATGTGAAACAGAGGGTGGTCTGAAGAAATATCCAGGGGCAACAACCAGAAAATCAGAAGTAGAATTCCTGAAGTTTAGAAAGATCAATTACAGAGGCAGAAAAGAAAAGGAGGGATGTTAGGGCTGAGACTGGATCAAAGCCATAAAGTCAGTCAGCATGGCTTTTAAGGTTTGTTGTTTTTTTTTTTTTTCTATATAATGCTTATTTTTTAAACCTTCAACTATATGATCATAGGAGATATTCAGGTTTCATTATCACAAACAAACAAAAATGAACAATAAATATCAGTTTCTGGGTTTTGTGACTGGAATTAAAGGTGAACTTGCACTACATGAAAACAGGAGAGAAAAAAGTCCCAATGACATGCTGGGATATTTCCATCTCTGTATTGGCAGGTTTTGCTTGTACCTGTCTTTTTTTTTTGCCTGGAGTCTATAATGTAAATGCTTTCTTCCTTTTTTATTTTTATTATTGTATAATGATAGATGCATAACAGAATGCAAATTGTTCCAATTATTACCAGTATTCAGCACAAAATATGGATCTTAAATCTTCTCTCACAGTTTCACAAAAGCAAACCTCAGGGGTTATTATTATTATTTTTTTAATACAACAGAAACTGTATTCTCAGAGTTGAGATAGTGACTCATAGTTTATGTCAGGTAACGTATCCACGGCTTTATTTCAGAATGCTTGAAATTTGGGTCCTGCTCCTGACTCTTGGCTGTTAGTCTTTAACATGCTGATTCACCTCAATATAGGAAAATCTTTTTCATCTCTAGAATCAGGATAAGGCAGCCTTAATTATGCTGGTTCACCTCAGTAGAAAAAAAAAAAATCAATATAATTAGGGTAATTATTTACTCCACTGTAAACTGCTTTGAAGATTTCTAGATGAAAGCACTAGGTGACAACTACATGAAAATGACACATCATACATTGTCTATGTGCTCATCTCAAGCTTGGAGTTTGAGAAGGGATGATTTAATCCTCTTCAAACTGCTGAGCAGTTCAACCGCCTTTTACTTTGATTACTTACGCATTTCTCTCCGTACATTTCTGCCTACTTCTAACTCTTTCCTCCGTTCAATTCATAAATCGGTTTTATACCAGCCCCTTAAGAATCAAAGAGCTTCCTGTTAAGATGCAAGTTGTCCCTCACAGTAGCTAAGGAGAAAGATTAGTGGAAACCTTTCTTTATGTTGTTTTGGAAATCTCTTGCTGTTTCTGGACAAGCTCTTTAAATGCTCATCTCTCAAGGCTGATATTAGAAACTGTAGAAAAAAAAATACTTTTCTAGAAATCTGTTGTTTACATGCTAAGACTCTTAAAAAAATATTTACTTTCACTTTCATTGAAAACATATGGATCCATGCCTTTGTAATGTAGGCATTCAACTGTTCAGCAGTTGCTGCAGTAATTCAGTAATATTTTTTGCCCTTGAATATATGAGGGTTATTCCATTGTATAATAATTTGGTCCATCTGAAGAAAGCACTGCCCAAGAGAAGGTTTTCCCAACAAGATTTTGGTTTTTGCTCCCCCTCCCCCCCATCTCCTCACTCTTGCATATTTGTTTTCTTTCTGGTCCTGTGGGAGCCGTGAGAACCATCATTATGCATAGAACTAACTATACCATCTTCCTGTCTTAATAAATCCTGTCTCTCAGTTTCGTACTACTGACCTTGATCAAGTTTGCTTTGGTGACAGTTGCTAAAACCAGACAAAATGTTTAAAATGAGATAAAAGCTAAGGAACTCCTAGGAGACAACCAGTTTGGGTTTGGTTTTACTTCTTTTCTAGGATCAGGTCACATCACACCTCCACATCTCAGAGGCATTAATAGGACTGAAAACCTTATGGTTTTTTTTTTTTTTTTTTCTCCTCAATTATAGATACAAAACTGCAAAAAGACTTGGTAGGAGACATGGATACAGGGAAGGGGAGGAGGAAAAGCCAATAAAAAAGGAAAAAGACTGAAATAATTTGCGGCGGGGGGAAAGCGCACGTGGCCTACTGAGCAAGTACCTCGTCTGAAGTAGCACTCTAGGCTTTACTTGGGCCCTGTGACTAGAGGCAAATTTTCATCTGGTTCAGTTTTTACTATTTGTTCTAATCAGAAAATAAATGGAAAGGAGTTGTGGAAAAGAAGTTACTGATTTCTGAACTTAAAACAGAAACAAACTGATGAGAGATCTGGTGAAAACATACAAGGAAAAAATAGATCAATTCAATTTGTTGACATCTGGTGCAAGTCTCTGACACTGAGGTCAAGAGCTTCTTATTGCAATGTGAGATTTGGTCACTCGTAGCACAGTTGGAGTTTGGACCAAATAAAACACAAAGTGCTTGTTGAAGTGACAACCTTTGGCCACTTCAAAACAGCAGGAGAAAGCAGGAAAGATCTGAAGGCAAATGTGTATGCAAGCTTCAAACAGAAGTTCTAAGGGAAGTCGTACAATGAGGTTATCATCATCTCAGCCTGGCTTACATCTTGACCTGGTTAATTATCTCACATGGTTAATGTATTTCCTTTCTGAAAAGAACAGCCTTCTACACCTATCCTAAGGTAGGATCTCAGAAGCTGACCGCTGGTTTGTTGCATTCGAGAACATTTCTGCTTACTCTGGAAGAGCATTCTCAGGTCCACAGTTGACCTTTTGAACTCTTCCCTTTAGTCTGGTACCCAGGGTTCTGGTTATCCCCAGCGTACCACCAGTTTATTTAATTTCATTCTCACTTCATCTGGTTTTATTTCTGCCCTTCCTTTAACCACTTACTTCTGCCAATTTTAAGATATAAACAAGCTTCCGTTATATGCATGAAGTGGGTTCTGTGCAACTTTGCGCTGCTAAGAAATCATGGAAAAGCCCGTGAGGTGCAAAATATTGTGGGTTTTTTGCCTACCCTTTCTTTATACTACTTGTCGATAGAGGTTTTTCTTCTATATTTATTCTTTTGTATTTGTTCAGTGATGTGTTCAATATACTTTTATTCCACATGTAATTTTCAAAAAGTAGAAAACTGCTCAACTATCACTGGTCAGCAGCCCTTATTCTAAAAATACATAGTCTCATCAGCTTGAAGGAAGAGAAAAAACCCTTGAAACAGAGAGCCCGGGAAGGAAAAACATCTTTTCGATCACAAGCTGATGCACACAAACACGGAAATGATGGAGCACATTTACTATGAGTAGTACTTCCGGCAGGCTTGTACCTGTGAAAGCCCATTTAATTTCAGATTTGTTACTTGTAATTTATTTAATTTTTTTTGCAATAGACAATTTCCACTCGCAAACCGTTATCTAAATGTGTATTTAAAGTAGCATAGAGTTACAAACTCTAGTTCTATTTTTGTTTAGGTAAACCAAGACTTATGGCAAGTCATTTATCCACTATCATTTGCATCCAGGCTTAAGAAAGGAAGCAATCTTATCCACTGCTCCTGTAGCTGAAGTTGCTACAAAGAGCAGAGAAGACAAAAAAGAATGCTGCTTGTTTAGGTCAATTCTAGGTAGGCATAGAAAAACTCCATTATTACACTTGGTTTTGCAATAGTATTTCCTGAAATACACTAGGTTGCCCATCATCCCACCACATAAGAAGAGGGAGTCAGCATTATTTCACATCCTAATAATAATCCTAATTTAATAACAATAAATTCATCATGGCTCCACAACCTAGGAGCATATGAAATAGGATTGACAAGTCTTAGACTAGAGAACAAGTTATATTTCTCTTGTGTAAAATGGTTATTAGGGGACGAACTATGTGATGTCTAATTTTGAATTATATGCTCAAAGTGGTCAATATAGAGACGAAAGGTGTTTTGAATGAAAGATCATGAAATAATGAAGTTCACTGTGTAAAGAAAGGAATAATAACAAGAAAGCATAGGTGAGTGACTTCAGAAACCTTTGCTGTTACAATACTTACAGATGGGAACTTGGGGCATTAATCCAAGTAACCGACGAGAACAGGAGACCTGATGATTTCTGAAAGGTGTAAGAATCATCATTCCAGCGGCTAAGCAGTGAAACACTGATGCAGTGGAATGATGGGCAGCTTAGTAAGGAAATTATCTAAAAATCTGAGATGGAAACAATTTATGGGCTTGTATAAATATAAGAATGAACTCATGTTAAGGCTACCACTGCTAGTTGGACTGAAATGGGGGCACTGCAGCAGCCTTCCCTGGAACTGATTTTATTTGAGATAACTTTTAATTGCCCACATAGCAGAATAGAAGACACTTCCAGACTATCTGGATTGCACAATACCTGAAATTAGCTGAAAGTAGTTTGGAAGGGAGAATTCAGAGTCAGAGAGCTCTTTAGAAATGCAGAAAATTGTCTGAAAATAACTGGATTAAGTTCAGTAAACTCAAATGCAGTAACTAAATGCAGAAGGAAAAAAAAACCTAAGGACACAATTAGCGGTATCGAACAACAGCAATTCTGAGGGCTGCAGTAGCTCAGTCCAAACAGATATCAGCAACAGAGAAACAAAGGCAACATTCAGTCCAGCATATAGAAAACTACACCTGTAGGACACAAAGGTGATTCATCCGCTAAGGCCGCATTTGAGGTACCACATTCTCTTTTGGATACTGCACATTGAAGACATGATTTTACATTAGAGTTCAGAGAAATGCAGCAGATAAGAGAAGTTCAGAACGTATATCCTCTGCGAAGTTAAATGAGTCATTCTTCTCGAGAAGAAAAGAAGGTTACTTTCCCAGGATGGAAAGGCTTAAGTTGATAACTTTTCTCTGTATTTGTTACTAGCAAGACAAGCTTTTTTTTCCTCCTAATTTGCAGGAAATAAAAGTTTCAGTAGAGAGTAGGAAAGGCTTCCTTATTATAAAAGTGAGGAAACAATGGAAGAAATCAATAGAAGAAAAAACATACAACGTAGCTGATGATCTTGAACTTCTCAAAGTTTTATTTCTTAAGGGCAAACAGAAAACTGTCAGTTCAGAACAGGTTACAGTCAGCTGCCGCATGACACATGGTGATCAATGATCTAAGCAGATTCTTCTCAACCCTGTATTTCTACAGCTGCATTCAGGACAGGGAAACATTATCTTATTTTTTCTAGTGTCTCACAAAAACATGACAGAACTTAAGAACAAATGGTTCCAGCCCGCAGTGCACTGGCTGCCTTTTTTTTTTTTTTTCCCCCTCTTTCATTCCTCTTTTCTTGTTTGGAATGGCCTTCTAATGGTTATAATATTGAATTTTCTGTATTGTCTAAGGAGCGAACTCAAATTTTTATCAGACTTCAGCAAGTAAAGCAGTGTAGGTTGGCTTCAAAAAACTTGAAAGCCAGCTAAGAGAGCTTTAGCAGTATAAGGCAAAAAGGCTTGTATGACACAAGCCACCACAGGCCCATAAATACAGTTTCGCGACCGAATGTGCCTGAAAGGAGAAGCTCTGAGCTAAACTGATCACAAATACATAATATGTTTCAGGTTGTGTTTTTTTTTTTTTTTTTTTTTAAGCTGACTGGCAAGTTGAGAGATGATTGAAACAATCTGACTCACTTTCAGGACATACATTCTTTTCAGGACAAGCATTGTTCCAGTGCCAATAGAATTGAGTACTCCATTAAGAAAAGGCCTTCTACATTTTCCTGTTTCTTACCCTGCTCGAAATAACAATATTTCTCTGCAGGATCTTGGCCCATCACTTATTCCCACCCTTTTACTATTCTGCACAAGGTGCTTACTTACTCATTCTTGTTTAGCTGGAGCGTCACTGAATAATAGTAATGCTTTTAAACTTTACAAAGGGTGGTGAATTAAGACTTGCAGCATCCTTAGAGGAGATGAGTAAAAGCAATCTAATGAGCCAAGAGCAAAAATTGGGCACTGCCCATGTAAACACAGTTATTGCTGACAGAGTAGAAAGGAACAAAGACATGAGCACTCTAGACACCAATGACCAGAGCCTGATTCTCCAGCAGCATGTGATTCATCATTAACAAGTGATTCCTACTCACTTCCAGCCCTTAACATTAAGTCTACACCTGTTTTTATCCCCTAAGTCTTACAGGCACACCCGTCAAAAGCTGCTTAGCATTATGAGAGTTTGTGTTATCAGTGTTCCACACCTCCTACATCACGAGGTCAACGGCTCAATGTCCAAACGGAGACCAGTGACGAGTGGCATCCCTCAGGGATCGGTACTGGAACCAGTGCTGTTTAACGGCTTTGTTGGCGACAGGGACAACGGGATCGAGAGCACTCTCAGCAAGTCTGCGGACGACACCAAGCTGTGTGGTGCCATTGATACGCTGGAGGGAAGGGATGCCATCTAGAGGGACCTGGACAGGCTGGAGAGGCAGGCCCATGCCAACCTCATGAGGTTCAACAACGCCAAGGGTAAGGCCCTGCACCTGGGTCAGGGCAATCCTGAGCACAAGTACACACTGGGTGGAGAATGGCTGGAGAGCAGCTCTGAGAAGGATTCGGGGGTGTCGGTTGATGAAAACCTCAACATGAGCCGACAGCATGCGCTCGCAGCCCAGAAGGCCAACCACGTCCCGGGCTGCATCGAGAGAAGCATGACCAGCAGGGCAAGGGAGGTGATCCCGCCCCTCTGCTCCGCTCTCGTGAGACCCCACCTGGAGCGCTGCGTCCAGTCCTGGGGCCCCCAGCACAAGAAGGGTGTCGAGCTGTTGGAGGGGTTCCAGAGGAGGGCCACGAAGATGATCAGAGGGCTGGAGCACCTCCCCTATGGTGACCGGCGGAGGGAGTGGGGGTCGTTCAGCCTGGAGAAGAGAAGGCTCTGGGGAAACCTGCTAGCAGCCTTCCAGTACCTGAGGGGGGCCTACAGGAGAGCTGGGGAGGGACTCTTTAGGAGGGCATGTAGCAATAGGATGAGGGGTGATGGCCACAAACTGGAAGAAGGGAGATTTAGGCTAGATATTGTGAAGAATTTCTTTCCTGTGAGAATGGTGAGATACAGGAAGAGCTTGCCCAGTGAGGTTGTGGATGCCCCGTCTGTGGCAGTGTTCAAGGCCAAGCTGGATGAGGCTCTGAGCAACCTGGTCTCGTGGGAGGTGTCCCTGCCCAGGGCAGGGGTTGGAACTAGATGATCTTTAAGGTCCCTTCCAACCCAAACCATTCTATGATTCCCATTCTATGATTCCATGATCTCCAGTTCATTTTGCCTACAGTTATAAAGCAGTTCACTTCTGACCATTCATGAAAACATGCTTCCTGACAAAAAGATGCCAGCTAGCCTAGAATGTTTGTCACAGTTCTCCATAAGAACATGCTCCGGCTAGGACTAAGGGAATGCTCTATCCTCCACACTCAATTCAGTTCATGGCACAAGCAGCTTCCTTTGGACAGGAACTCTTCTGCTCATCAACATAAATGGGATGCTGGAAAGCATAAAAGAGGGGATGCCGTGTTCACTGCGCTCCTGAATGCGCACACCATCTTTCAGGCATCAGCACTGTAGGTTGGTTAAGAGAAAAGGGAGCAAGCTCTAGGACAGTGATTTATCCCATGGGAACAAGGGGAAAAACAGTTGACTCATATTTGGTCTGTAGCTTGCTTCTGGGGACAGGCCCAAATCTGTACTTAGCCAAATCCAGGTATGAACGTAACTGCCAGCAGTATTAGCAACTTGTTCCTTGGTACACATTAGCTGATAGTTCAAACATTTGCCACTGCCTATAGTGATTCAATTTTAGGGGCTCACAGTCAGTCTCACATAGCAGGCTTAGATGTGAACATAATTAAATCACCGCAGCAGGCATGCTGCTTAAGCAGTTTCTATACTGATTTAATTAAAAGTGAAGTCTTTATTCGAATTCTTGCTCAAGCACTTCATATATGATTTAAGAGAACATTTCCCCCTGTTCCCGGTGAGCAGTGGGTATACCCAGATTAGGCTTATTTGGCATTCAGGCTTATTTGTTGCTATCCTGCCAGACTCCAAACATCGGGTATCCAGAAAGTAGGACAGCCAAGTGCCACATCCACATCTATAACAATCATGTACTAGTAAAGGCAGCTGCTAGGGACGTTATCATCTCTGTTAGAAACACCACAGAAGCCTCTTTATGCCAATTCAGTGTATGAAGATTGGACTCGGCAATGTTGACAGCACTATGACCCCGGTTATTGTGCAAAACGATGAGTGAAGTGAGAATATTAACTCAAATGCTCTGTATTTATATTCCAAAACCAAGAGGGTAGTGAATTCAACCAAAAAGCAGACAGTTGAAGCTGATTATGGAAACACCTACATACGGCAGCACATCTATGTAAATATACATATAGTATTATGTATGCATATACTGCTGGACTACACTGTACAACTCAGCTATTAAAGGCATGGAGGTTATGAGGTATATTTCAAGGAAACATCTATTCTGATCATGAGGAAAGTCACAATTATCTCAAACAGCTTGATATATAAATCCACCCTTAATGAGCACTGGTAGTTTCCATGCTTCATTCCAGCTCATCATAAAAGCGTCTTCATTGTCTCCAGGTGTAATTTGTTCTCCTCCTCCTTTTTGGAATCTGACATGGTTCATTTTCCAAGTCTAGATGTATCACTGTAACTTACATTTGCTTTCACGTAACTACGTTAGAATAATTACGTAAAACAGTTCATCTGTCTTCAGAGCACATCTATGTCCTAAAAGTAATGAGACAGATGTTTTACAAAAAATAGCCTATTTCTTTAAAAGTTAAACCTGTTCGGGGAGATTCATCTTGTACTGAAACGATTTACCCTCTTTTCGCTAGCTGTCTTACAGTACATACATTCTGGAAAAATGAGAAATGGCAGTTGTACTTAAGTCACTTCATTAAATGTAATTTGCAAAGCCATCGGCAAGCCCCCATGCATATGAAGCCACAAGTTTCTCATCAGATAATATCTTTTTGAGTGATCTGGAAACAAAAAACCCCAACCTATGAAAACAGAAGCTTTCTACTTATCTTCTCTAACCAAGAAGAGAAAAAATGGGATGCTTACACATGACAGGTGCATCAATAATTACTCACGTTTAACAAAATGACATTACAAAAAGTAGCAGCAATAGCCTTATGAGTGACCATATCTAGCCCGCACTGTGAAGGAGTCTGTGAGGAGATTACAGTTGAAGTATCAGCTAATGTTTCCTGTCAAGATCTAGATCCACCAAACAGCTTGAGAAACTTCACTGGCCTCTGAGGAATCTATCTGGGATGGGTTGAGTGAACATTTTAAGGGTGACATTGCTAAATTGCTAAGAGCAGTTGAGAATATCTTCCCTCATATGTCTTTGATGCCTCCTTTATTAACTGTCCACAACTAAGGTATAAGCAACAATTCAGCCTTAACTGGTGCAGTCTAATGGCCTAAGCACATGAAACAGGGCAGGGAATCTCTGTTGTTGCGATACCTTGACTGCGACCAAGACTAATGCTTGACATAGCTATGGAGCATTCCCTCTGTTGCACTGCAGAAGTCACCTTACTGTAATATAACATGGGAAAATAAATTATTGCTTACATAAGATCCTTAAATCTCCAGGTGGACTTCACACAGTCATCCTTTGCTGATGAGAAAATTTCTGTTTGTGTTTGTATACAACATGCTTTCACATATAAAATGCTTTGGGACATCAGCCTAGATAGATTGTCTTAGCATTGCCTTGCTACTGAAAGCACATCTATGTCTACCAACAAAGTGCATTGTTATACTTCTTTTCACACCCATATAGCAAAGTCACAGCTTCATACCATCCTTTTGAGCTAGTCTTGCAAAAAAATGAGGCAGTTTTATTCCTGCAGAGCTCATTTGTGGAGGCTAAGGGAATAAAGCATGATGTTTTGCACATTTTAGACACTAATGCAGATTTGCAAGCTGCCTCTTCATCGAGATTTTTCTTCCTTTTAGTCCTACTTCACTCCTGTAGTAATAGAAAAATGCCTCTGAAACATTAACTTACAATTTGTCCTATTATATAAACTCAGCTTTTCAACAAAAGGGAGAACACAGTACAGCAAGTCATCTACCTAAACATTTCCTTATCCATGGTGGGCATGAGTACATGTTTAAAATAGTTAGAAGTCAATATTAGTATACACAAAAAACCTACAAGACAGGAAGCCATTGAGGACAGTTGCAGCTCAAGTTTTGTTTTTCTTTGTAAACATGTCTGATGCCTACTATCAAATACAACCATTGCTCATCTGTAATGTGAGACCAGGTGCCTAATCTGGAAAGAAATGAACCCATAAAATGTGGTTTTGCTATTCAGAAATGAATGCCACTGACCAGTACGACAGACAACAGTTAGGGTTTCACTTTTTTCCACTTGGAAAAGCACAGGCAGAAGTATTTGCCCACAAATTTCCCCCTAGATTTTTTTTTACCTAACTCCTGTCTGTATGCATTGGCATCATTTAGGCATGGAAAGGAGAGCAAGTGTATCTTTCACAGGCAGTTTATACCCTTTCCAGGCTGCAGCTTACCCTCTACATCCCATCAGCTCTGCTGACCACACGTATCTACAAATATTGAAGTATTTCTATATACAGTTGCTAAGTCTGGGTATTCTGAAAGGCACCAAGAGACAGAACTGCAATGGTAATTGATAAAGTAAGACAACCATGGCACCCTTGCCCACCCCAAGAAGAATACATAACACACATCCATCCAAGAGCGCATTGCCGTCCCACCCTGCCTGGGCCCTAGGGAGCAAAAGAGGGATAACTGAGCATGCCTGAGCATGTAAGTTGGAGTCACAATCAAGTCAGCATCCTATGACTAAAGCCCTTAAGAATTAAAAAAAATCAGGCTCCAAGTAGTACCAGTGTGTAAACACCACAATGCCCTAATCCGATGGGAGCATGAACCTTCTGCCCTGCTCAGCTCTGCAGTTGTTCCCTGAATGTGGTTTGTCTCTAAAAATGAATGAGGCATCACTAAAGCAGGATGCAAGTTTACTCGTCCCTGACAAAGTGGATAAACAATGTCTTGAAGTTCTTTCAAGTACAAAGCCCAAAGCCTATCTAGGAGCATAGAATGAATTGCTCTATATACTGTAGAGNTCACTAAAGCAGGATGCAAGTTTACTCGTCCCTGACAAAGTGGATAAACAATGTCTTGAAGTTCTTTCAAGTACAAAGCACAAAGCCTATCTAGGAGCATAGAATGAATTGCTCTATATACTGTAGAGGAGAAAACAATACAATTATTTAGGACACACTAATGCACACACACAGAAGTAGAAAAAAAGGTTACAGTGGCAGACAACTTAGTATTACCATTTTTTCATATTTTTCACCCTGAAGTGGCATATAGTGTTACATTATTGCTGCAGAATCCTGTGGAAATTTTGATGTTGGCCTCATAATTTATGGAGTAAACAGTAGTATTAAGTTATTTACTTAATAAAAAGATAGGGAACTTGAACCACCCTTACCTGGTAACACCATGACCTTTATTACTTCATTTACCTCAATCATAGCTTAAGTGTCTGATTTTAATTCATGGCATGTTAAATGAAAGTTTCAAGTCTGCATAAGGCAGGCAAGCGTGCAGCATGATTTGAAGACAGAAATTACTATTTGACCTCCTGTGAACCATTTATACATTCAAGAATGAAGATCGATGGCTTTAGTATCTCTTAGCAAGTATTAACACACAAGCTAGCTTCTGTTTTTTGTTTTTGTGATTGCTATCCTAGTAACAAGCAAAGTTGCCTTTGCTCAGCCAAGCTTACCATGATTAAACCAGGCAGCCTGTCTCTAAGTTTCTTCTCTTCCCCTACTGCCTGCTGAAGTGGAGAATTAAGCCTTGTTCACACATGTAATTCCAGCTATTTGTTTTATAACCTCATACATGTGACAATGTCAGGCAGCTACAGGAAAAAAAAGAACAATGAAGCAAAAGGAAAAAGAACAGCCTAATATGACAGTAAGCAATTTAAATTGTTCAATTGCTTTATCCATCTCCAAGCACAGCATTTTCTTCATTCCTCAGCAAGCATCTCAATTCCATAAAGAATATTCAACTTTTGTTCCCCCCTATTAACCAGGCAGAGCTAGATAAAGTAGACAAATATTTCTTCATTTCTTTCCCATTTAAAATTTCATGGGAATGCGTAATGTTTGCCTTTCAAACTACCATGTTTCCTTTTCTAAGTCAACACTTCTTACTCACAGAAATTAATCCTGTAGAGGCATCACATATGTGGCATTCAACCAGTTCCTTGAAGTAAAGGTCAATGAAATACACTGCATGTGCATGCAAGAACCCTACCCCATCCATATTCAAATCTGTCTTAGAGACTGAGTCTAACTTACTGTAACTCCAACACCTGTTTATTTTTCCCTCTCCCCTAACTTCCATCTTGCAGCATTTTCCCTTGTTCAGTGAACTCCTTTGAAGAAGGAAGATGATTCTTCATATTGGGAAAGCACTTAGCACATTGAGTCATTTTGTAAACAGCTGTATGAAAACTGCACTTGTGCAGTTCCAAGTCAAGAAGATCATGGAGTTACTAGAACTAATTTTTCCAGAACTTCATCTCTGTTCTAAGA
>VXAV01008238.1:140606-161971 GCA_013399715.1 Alectura lathami
ACATCAGAAAGCAACAGATTACACAGAACCTCCTTGGCTAAGCCACTAAGCAAAAAAACATAGGGAAAGACAAAGCCTTGCTGTCTTCCAGTTGTTACTGCCTCCTGTTTACCCCATCACTTCTAAGAGAGGTAGAGGGCTGAAACAAACCAACAACTTCAAGTGCCTCACAAAGCTTGCACCCAAGCCTCCCTGTGCTAGAAAATAAAGCCTGGTTTGCTCAAGCCCAGCATACTGCAACCCAGGCTCTTGGCTAGTAGACAGGCGCAGAGCTGGTTCTTCTTAGAGGATCTTCTTTTCATGATCTTGTTTACAACAAGCAGCCAGCTGAGAGAAGAACATCGACTTGAAACCTCATAAGCTGGGAGCACTTCAAACATCCTGAGTAGTGCCATACTCTGTACATTTCCAGGCCCTTGTCTTATTTACATTCATCTACTCTTTTCTGGGTGTGAGTTATAGTTCATGGTTTGCTTCCTTTTTATTATTACTTTTTTAACCTTCTTTAATGCTATTGGATTGAAGTCCTCTGGGATTTGCTCACTTTAATGAGCTAATGCTGACTAACATCACACAGCTAACAGCTTGCTACCTGACAAGCCACTTGACATCCACATCTTCTGATAAGATAAGGATACATCAAAAGTGTGACTAACTGCTGATAGCCTTTCTGGGCTCCTTTAGCTTTGTCCCTGAAGCGCTGTTACTTTGAAGTGCAAGTCATTCACTCTCCACTTACATATGCCCTGCAGGGAAATCTCTACCTTGTGTTAAGGGCAACCTATCCATGCCTCTGCCAGAGATAAGTTACAGCACAAGCATGAGCTAGCACACTGGAGAGAACAGGGTGCCACAATGGCTCGTCAGCAGTAACAGTCACCCTGATCTGAAGCCCAATTCACCTCATGTCTCAGGCATCACTTAGTAATACTCCAACAAACATGGTGACATCCTAATTTAGGGCCATGATAAAGCCTAAACAAACATCTGTGGTAGTTAATATGTTCCCCAGAGCTTTCTGTTTATTACTGTACTTTATTACCTCTGTCAAAGGCCATCCTTCTCATCCCTTCCTGATGAAGCAACACTGTACACAAATATCAGCTGCTTTAGTGTGAAATCCAATATTTCTCCAGTGCTTAAGCAAAACCTCTTGACTTCCTTATTTTAAGGAATTCAGGAGTGCACTCAGATGCTTCATGCCAATTCTATTGAAAGGACTACTGAAAAGACAACAACAGTAAGAGAAGCAGTATTCCTAACTGGAGTTCATCCTGAAGGAAACAGAGGACTTCTGGATTACAGCAACAAGTTATTACCACTTACGCAACTTCAGGTTCAAAAGGAGCAATTTTAAGCTACAAACACATTTGAAACACAAACCAACAACCATAATGCTATGCTACACAGTCCAAGAACATTACACCAGCTTACATCTACAAACAAAAATAGGTTAGGTTATATAAATACCTTGCAGAAAAACAGCATAACCAAAGTCATAAAAACACACCACCTTCCATCCCTGGAGACCCAAAACCACTCATTTCTCCTTTGCGCCTTTATATTGTTCACAGTCAGATGGGATACAGCTGCTGTGAGAACCAATAGGTCCTGATTGATCATTGCTCTGGAGGAAGACAGGCATTTAAAGAGGCACTCACACAATTCTGCTGGCAGTTATTGTAATACTGGTTCCTTGTTTGGCATACAAGATGAAAATAAGCAGAATTCCATACACATCCCATTGGGAAGCTAAAACCAAGTAGTGCTGTATCCATTCACATAATCTGCTCCTCACAGACTCCATATATAGTGAACAGTATTTTTTCATAATGTAAAATAGATCAGAACTGAATCACATCACTGAACCCCATCGGTTGCATCACAGATTCAATCTGAGCCGCAGAGCCATTTTGCAGCTGTTACCAAGCCTTCCCTTCTAAGGCCTTGATATGCTTTCTGAAGGGGACATGGTTAAACAAGGTGACCTGTCCAACCTCAGATGGCAGAGCTGGTGGCAGTCTCCCGGTTGCACAGGTTAGCAGGTTATGCGTCATCCAGTGTTCTGCAAACCTTAAAAAGCCAAGCCACTCATTTAAGAAGACAGCCGTAAGCAAGGGCAAAGGACGTTTCATGCTTCCTGAACTCAAAGTCTCCCTATACAGCTGTCTACCCAAGAGACTCAAAAACCTCTTAGTCCCAGTCAGTGCTCTTGATAAGGATCCCCTTCCCTTATCAAATCAAAGATCTGGAAAAATGGCTGAAAAATGACTGGAAGCTACAGGGAAAAAAAAAAATAAAACACAAATAAAACAAACCCACTCCGCCCTCTGAAACAACCTCAATATTCAGCCATGCAGAGATTTCTGTGTTTGAGAGTGCTATTTTTTGGGTGACAGAGGGAAGTTGCAATTCTCTTAATGCTCTGAACACATTGACACTAGAGCTGCAAAAAGCAAGAACCGTTCCAGGCAAGTAAAGGAAGCAGGGGGAAGTGCGAAGCATGGAGGCAGACCATGTAGGCAAAACAGGAAGCTCCGGCCAAAGAGGAAATGCTTGAATGCTGTCTTAAAAACATTTTTCTATGAAACTCCGGGTTTCTGCTGAATCAGCGACCTAAAGCTGATGTCCTGCAGCACATGAACTCTTGCGCCTTTCCTCAAAGAGCAGGCCACATCTGGCAGCAGCTTGTGCCACCACTGTACCAGCAGCCAGAGCAGGAACCTGGGGGAACTGCTGACAAGAGGCCCTGAGCATACATCCTTCCACGCCATGTGCACAGTCTGCATCTGTCATTTCAGGCGGTTTCTAGAAGCACACGGGGCACATTCACAAACCTTCCACGGCACGTGCTCTTCCACGTATTTGGAAGCAGCTTGTTTCTTAATGAGATCGGCTAAATCATACAGCTTGATTTCCAGTGTCTGTTCAGCTGCCAGGATGGGGAATAAATACTGTACAGCGGCAGCCTCAGAAGTCACGGCTGATGCTGTGCTTCACCAGGAGGTTGGTTTCCCCAGGACACTCAGAAAGTCTTCTGACATAAAGGCAGTAGATTAACTGGATCACAATGGACTTGTGTGGGTATTGCCATCTGAAATTAAAGTAGTAAATTAATCTGAAATTAATTTGGCTTACCTTATTTCTGAGCAGGTGTAAGAAGAGAGGAAACAGGCTCCTTTTTAAAGGGTAGGAAAGAGTTCAAGCAATGAGGAATGGTTACAAGTGGCACACATCCACTGACAGGAGCAATCCTCATATATCAGGTGGTGATGTCCCAAGAGATAAGACACAGATGTCACTAGCAAGTTGGAATAGTCACAGCCACACAGCTCCTTACTTCTGTGAATTAAACTCATTGCAGACATCTAGCTAGCCTTTCTCCGAGCGCTCATGGATACTTCCCATGAATGAATTACAGGGTGAGAGTCAATAAGCGCTGTTCTTCCTAATTCAGACAACTGAAGAAATAATTGAAACGTCATGGACTCAGTTGCAAGTATCCATTTAGTTTGTTAAAGGGCAGGGGATCTCTTGTGCAAAAGCGAGTCAGCTTCTTAAAGCTAATTTAGATAATCCCATGATCCCTTGAACAACTAACAGGCAAAATTTCCAAGTACAAAGATAGCCCTGTAGTCAAAAACCGTGAAGCTGAAAGACTCTTTGTTTTGTGCGATCAGCATCATCTCCGAGTTTTCTTAGAGGCCAATGTAAAGAGGACTTCACTCCAGCCTCCATTTTGCAGAGCGTAAACCTTTGTTGCCTAACACGCAGGGCTTCTCCAGCACAGAGGGTAGTTGTTGTAAGACATAAACAAACTCAAACACACATGCACGACCTGCTTTTGTTTCTGTGAGGCTTCAGTGAAGTCCATTATCCATTCTGCTGAGTAGCTTTTTTTTTCCTAAAAATTGTGAAAGGCAGTTTTCAGATGGCCATCAATGCTGATCTCAAACTGACAGGCCAGCAAAACATTGCATAAACCACAAAAGAGTTTGCTTTCCTTGGCAGCATGCCCAATTCTGTCATATTAATGCTCTGCCAACAGCTGTTGTCCTTGACAAGTGACTCGGCACAGGCAGAACAGGATCCACTGCAAAAAAAAAAAAAAAAAAACTTCCCATGTCCTACACTGTTAGCATCTTCTGAGCCTTTAGAAAGGTTATAGTATCTGCCAGTGCCAGAAAATTCATATCCCCTAGAATACAGAGCTATTTTGCAAAGCTTGATGGTGATGATTCGGTGCTGGAAGAAACACCAGCCGGGAGAAATTAGCCACAAAATGGCACAAAATATGACCAGAAGAGCCCTTGGCAGACCCTGCAGAGCCAAGATAGTCACAGCATATTGGTGGATGAGGCCATGCAGAATCTGTGCTCCATGCAGTATTCTGGGGTTTATTATCATTCTTGATTTATTTTAATTTATTGTTTTTTTTTTCCTGTGTTTGCTTGTTTCCACCTAAAAATTACCTTTAGTGAGGAGGAAATTATATATACAAATCCAGTGACTTGTATCATTTAAAGCAAATAAGCATACGGTCATAGCGACTGTGTGCACATCTTTACTTTTGTCTGTCAGTTAGAAGTGAGGACAGAGACAAAGAGGAGAGGGTATTTACACCGTGCAAGGATAGACAGTTAAGTTAGCAGAGCAGTTAGTACGCAGCTGGCTTCTTTAGGGGCTGGCTTAGGGCAGGAAGGAACAAGCCTTTTGGGGGCCACTAAAATACTGTTTTGCTTCCACTGAAATGTCCACCTTCAACTTTATTAATAGCCTCTCACGATGAAACAAAACGCAGGAGTGGTCCCAAATACAAGATCAAAATATTTTCTTTCAGTGAAGAGCAAATTGTTCTTCCTCCCATCACAGAAACACTCCTGCAGAAAGGCTTCATTCTGTTTACTCATATTTTCCAATGAAGATAAATTCTTTGTGGCAAAGTTGTCAGGCAGCTTGAGCTAAGATCCTACCAAACTGCTTAAATATTGACAGTGAGTATTTAGCTTTTAAAAGAAGAAGTGAAAAGCAGTATATGAGTCACAAAGAAGTTCCCCTATGTAAAATCAGAGCTGAAGGGGGATTTCTGGGAGCCAGTGAGACCAGGAAGTACAGAATCGACATGTTGATCCATCCATCCATCAGCATTGGTATGGGGCATTTAACCTATGGATAGTCGTTAGCTTCTGTACAGGGTCTGTATCGCACCAATGGCCTGAGGAAGGCTGTAAGTGCTAACTTTTGCAAGGGAACACACTCACTCGAGTGTGCTTACATAGTGTGTGAAGGAGACGACTTTCCACAGCAAGCGCAACCTTGGTTATGGCTGCTGCTTGTGAGCACACTGTAAACTGCTGAACCCGAAAGAGGTGTCCCAGCCGGTTCAGTGCCCCAGGGCACAACGCCCCATACTTCCTCAGTAGTTTCTTGAGCTCCCTGGAAGATTTTCCCAGGCTCAAAGAGAAATTCATATTCATTACTAATAAGTCAAGATGCATTAAGCTTACAGTCATCATGTGTGTTATAAGCAGATAAACTAGGCGTTGAAAAGACACCCATCCGTGCTATGCCAGCTGCTTCTGAGGGGAGAGAAAACACAGCACTGAAGCCAAGTGGTTCAAATCTCCATTAGCTTTTTACCTCAACAAACTTTCCGGTATTATGTCTGATCTGTAGAAGAAGCTCATCCCCCATCACTTTTGCGCTGCTTTTAAGGCAGCAGAAGAAAAGACATATGTTCCTTTCAAAGAACCTGTAAATCTTGGAACAGAATATAGTGTGTCTATATTTTACTTTTTTTATTGTGATTATTATTCCATTTTTGCTCTAGGGAATTGAGCAAAACTTCCGTTCTCTGATGAAAGACCAAAAAACCCTCTGCGTATCTAAAGCAAGAAGATAAAAGAGAAGCTCAAAAAATGGTTTTGCTCCGTTTATGTAATGGAATCTGTGCACCAGAAGAGGGTGTTCATGAATGAGATCTGCATTTTAGAGAAACACATTACACCTGTGGAGCTAAAACAGAAATGCAGAGTTGCTGTGCTCTGATATACGTCGCTTTTGCTAGTCTTCACATACACATTTTCGCTTTTCAGACTTAGACAAGTCTGTGCTTCCTCTTCCACCTCAGGGGATTGCCTGCGAGTTTTGAGTAGACTAACTTCTTTTTATAAACTGAGAAAGAGTTGCCATTTTTGTAGCCGAGAGTCACCTGTGCCTGAACAACGCTTCACAGATAAAATTTTCAACGGTAGCTTGGGATTTGACTATTCAATTAAACTAAGAGAAATTGAATGTGCTAGTCCTCTGAGGTGCTTTATAAAAACACCTCTCTACATGTAGCGGCTTAATGAAGATCCAAAGGTTCATTAAGACATTTTCTTTTTCTTTTTCCTTTTTTTTTTTTTTTTTCCTGGAAAATGACAGGTTACAATGAGGAGGTAGAAACTTAACAGGCATTAAATAATATTGCTGTTTCTCACAGTGTAAAATTCTTCTGGACTGCCATCCAGTTAGTAGTCCAGTTGCTTCTTGCCTGGAGTACGGCTATGTTACACGGCTAGGGCAGTGTATCTGCTGTGTTTTTGGGGTTCCCTTTCCACAAGCGGCACATCAGCGGCCAGCAACATAACTGAGAGCTCTTTGGATCGCAGAGACTGCAGCGCAGCAGGTATTCATGCTGTTCAGGTGGCCCAGTTCAAGCCCACATTTCCATATTTCTCTTCCTACAGACATGTAAAAGAAGAATTTGCACAAGGTCGCTGACATGAAAGGTCTCACACCGTCTGCCCATTCACCCAGGAGCCTTATTTAAGGTCAGGCTAGAACCCTTCTTCCTTATTTTCTTTTCTTTTCTTTTTGGATGAGGGAGGGTATACTATTTGTTTGCATGCTGTTTGGTCCTCTAGCTGCCCGGATACTTTGGGGTGGGTGTCACGATACTGTCACTGCTGTAGGGTGGTCTGGTAAAGATTTGTTTGTGGCTGAGTGTGGTTGCAATGATTGGTCCTGCGGTGCTTGCTGTACTTCAGAACTGTGAGGCTGTGCCCCTTGATGCTGAGGGCATGGCCCTGGCTTCTGAGTGTGAGCGAGTGATCCGGGCTTGCCTTCCTTAATCTGCTTTTGCTGTTCCTCATACAGGTGTCCAAGCTTCAATCTGTGCATCATTTGCAGCGGGAAGCGAGAGAAAGGCTTCAGTAAAAGGCCTGAGAGCCAGGCCCCTGCTTGCTACAAAGTGCAAGGTATCACTCTGCTTATAAACAGACATTAAGCTTGAATGATTGTCAGTGAGGACTTCAATGCCCAATAAATTGTGAGCACATTTTGTTGTCTAGTATATACAGCAGGAGTCTGTAATCACTTTGGAGAACTTCTCTATCCCGTTACTGCTTAGATGTTGAAAGCTACTTAATCGGCAGTTCTGTTCAGGGCAATATAATTTTTTTCTGTAGTTAGTCCCTTAGCTTAATCCATTTTCAAGCAGTATATATGAGCTCAGTGAGCCATCTGGTTGAGAAACCCAGTGTGAATGAGATACGTGTTGATGGGTTGTGCTGTTTATTGACAGCCAGTATTTTCCTTAGCAGAGGTATAAACAACAGTTGACTTGCTGGAGAGAAAAGTTCAGCAGAAGATGACCAATGATGTCCGTTTTAAAATTGTCCAGGATATTCCTAAACATTTCAAGAACGATTTGCAAAGCTTTTGAAGTTCACTCAGTAGTTGGGTCTTGTAAAATACATCAGTCTGGTAATTCCTTGATGTTTTTTCTAGACAGAATCTGTGGAGCTGTCTGGTTTAAGCGATAACGTAAACCAGATGCTGGCCTACAAGGAGTAAAAGTATTCACTAGGCAGAATAATTATCCGGTTTTCTGGGTGATCCCATCTTGCAAGGAAGGAACATAATACCCCAAACAGTAGCAACTTTACCGGAAGTTCTACATCTTATCAAACGGCTCTCTTAGAACAAGCTGCTGACACCCACCCAACGATGACATCAAGCTTTGTTTTTGCCAAGTATTCATGGTGTGGGAAAGGGGGAATTTGGACTCATTCTACATTAAAGACCAAAGTTTCCTGCATTCTGCTGCATTCACAAAGCAGGATGCATCTTGGGGTAATTTTCTATGAAAGGTCATGCCGTCTGTCAACAGTCAAGTGCTAAAGGGCAGGGGAGAGCTTTGGGATTTCTGTTCTTATTGTCAAATCTATTTCTTAAGGACTACTTCTTTCTCCCGAAAGTTTCTTAGCTAACTCGATTTCACACCTGTAAGCTCTCTGCAGAAATTTGCTCCCTATTGAAATCATTCCCTGGCTGCACTGTGGTAATGTTTACACAGTTGTTAAACTCTGTAACATTCAGTGTTAAGACAAGCCATGAATTAAACTGGGAACAGTACCTTGTTCTCTGATAATCTGGTTAATTGCTTATTTGACATTGCTTTGCAACTGGTTGCAACTGGTTGAAAGGCTGTGCGCAGCTACAGTTTGCTGTAGAGAACGTTTGAATAAAATTATCCAGGTTTCTGTTACTGGAAGAACAGCTAAACCTGTTGCTGAACATTGGAGGGAAAGGAGATAAAGAAGCAGGAGTGGAAGATTTTTGAAGCAATCTGACACTTGCTATAAAGCTATTTTTGAAGTGACCTCTTGTTTTCTCTGCAGCTGAGTGCAAAGCTCCCCTTCCTGTCTCCTTTCTGAGCTTAACAATTTCGCCTCTGGTTCTGAGACTGGAAGCTTGCTGCCCTGTAGGGAGTGCGTGTAGGGAGAAATGCAAACAGCCCTCCACAAAATACACAGGGAGGATATTTCCGTTGAAGGACAACTCCTAAGCTGCGGCAAGAAAATGCAGGTAGAGAGCATTAACCTGTCCTCTCCACCTGCTGTAGAAACTTGAGATGATTTCTAGTCACTTGTTTCTTTTAATTTGTTCCCTGCAGTGAAGGATTTCTGTCACAGTGAAATCCAGACCCACGAAGAGAAGCCTATCGCTGATTATACACGTACATTATTTTGTTTTGCTAAATCAGCTGCTGAGTTAAATACAGAAGCTCCTGGTACAAGAGCAGGTCATTATTTCACAAACCTGGTGCACAGAGAACTTAGTGGAGATGGCTTTTATTAGGAGTCACCTCTAGCAGTTCAACGGTTGAATTCAAAGGTCAACAGACTGAGCAAGGTAGATGCACAAACAGGGTTTGCCCAGGTTTAAGCCCTACACCTCAAGTGCAGCCAAAAAGATATCTTCCCGCTAATGCAAATTTCTAGCACCAAAGAAGAATTTCAAAACATGTACATGCACAAGCAAGTCTTCCCGTGCCTCAGCTGAGCATATTTTCTTGAACTCAACATGGGGCTTCCAGGCCATGTGCCTGCAGGCAGGCCCATGTAAGCATCTCCTTGTACTCAGAAATATCTAAAACGAGATGAACCATGTGGTTGGGTAGTGCCTTCCTGCACTCCCCCATGTTCAAGAGGTGCTGGCAGCAGGCCCCAGTGGACAAGTCTGCCATGTGTATCTTTGCAGGCTGTGCGCAATGCCGGACTGTGCAACCAGGCTCTGCAGCCAGAGCCTACCAGCTGGGGAACATTGTACCAGCTAAGTGGAGCTGGAGAGCCACCTGGCTGCCCTCAGCGAGCCAGGCAGGCATCCCAAGGCCTATGGCGTTTGTCTAGCCACTGAGTGAGGCCACAGAAAAGCCCCATGTAACTTTTGGCAGCTCAGCAGCACAGTGCAAGTGAAGCAAGCTGTGGGGACAAACGTGCAGAGCAATGCGATGCCTTCTGTGGTGGTAGACTAGCTGGAGAGAGAGAAAATCACTCCTTGGCTTATGGACAAAGTTTCCTGGGGCAGCAAGCTGTTCTTTAGAATCAGGAGAAAGGAAGTAGCAAAGGCAGAGGTGAGCTGGACTGCCTGCTGTTCTAGAAGTAAGCTGAATTATCTTTCATTTTAAAAATAGCATTGAGCTAGAGATGACAAATTCCTTAAGCAGAGTTTTGTTGAGAAGGTGGCAAGGTACGCTTCCCCTCCCCTGGTTTCAGAGTAATTGCTTTGGGTTTTTCCAGGCGGCAAATCATAACAAGTGCTGACGAGTCTTCTTACCTGAAGAATGGCATGCGTGAGCTCTCTAACTGGCTCGCTGTGCTGAAGGATGAGCGCTTGTTCTTGGTGGCAGTTATTTTAGAAGACAAACTGGAGTCTGGACCTAGGAGCATTGTGGAGCCTGCCAGAGAGCTACTCATCCCTGTTCCATGCATTCCCTTTGTCTCCATTTCCAGTGTGTTTTTTTCTAGGGAGGTGACACCACCTGCTGCCAGCCTGCAAATCTGCCAGTTTCCCTTCCTGGTCGCTACAGCCACCTGCCACGAGGTAGTGCACTAAAACTCAAGCAGATAATTCCCGACAAGGCATCATGGACTCTGTTTTCCCACACAGCATTGTCATCTCTCGATGTCAAGGCTGTGCCTAGCATATAGATTTCAATAAAATCGCTGACTGCTTTTCATGAAATCCTAACTGGATTTGTCTGTTGGGAGATGAAAAAGCAAGCATTAATCTTGTCTGCTCCTGCACAAGTGTATTGTAGAATGTCACAAGATCACCAGCAAATATGAGATTAACCCATTTTAAACCCTCCTGCTGAGACAGAAAATCATGCCAAGCCACAGAGAAAGTGTGATGCTGTGGAAACCATCATGACCTCTTATTACAGCTGTGACAGTAAAAAGAACAGTACCAGCATGCTTCCTTTACTCTCCACAATAACAGGTATTTCAGTTCTGTCGTAGGCTGTTACATTTACGGGGTTTCTAAAACAGACCATTGGAAATAGCTCCCTTACAAGCTTCATCCCTAGCTTCCCATGACAGTGATCACATTACTAGCAACAGAAGTAATACAGAGGCATAAAATGAGAAACAGACATTTGTGCAGCACAAATGGGCAATGAAGAAGCTCCCTGAGATTCACAGAATCATGGAATCATAGAATGATTTGGGTTGGAAGGGACCTGAATGATCATCTAGTTCCAACCCCCTGCCCTGGGGGATGGACCTCCCATCCAGCCTGGCCTTGAACACTGCCACGGACGGGGCATCCACAACCTCACTGGGCAAGCTCTTCCTGTGTCTCACCACTCTCACAGGAAAGAATTTCTTCACAGTATCTAGCCTAAATCTCCCTTCTTCCAGTTTGTGGCCATCACCCCTCGTCCTATTGCTACATGCCCTCCTAAAGAGTCCCTCCCCAGCTCTCCTGTAGGCCCCCCTCAGGTACTGGAAGGCTGCTAGCAGGTTTCCCCAGAGCCTTCTCTTCTCCAGGCTGAACGACCCCCACTCCCTCCGCCGGTCACCATAGGGGAGGTGCTCCAGCCCTCTGATCATCTTCGTGGCCCTCCTCTGGAACCCCTCCAACAGCTCGACACCCTTCTTGTGCTGGGGGCCCCAGGACTGGACGCAGCGCTCCAGGTGGGGTCTCACGAGAGCGGAGCAGAGGGGCGGGATCACCTCCCTCACCCTGCTGGTCACGCTTCTCTCGATGCAGCCCGGGACGCGGTTGGCCTTCTGGGCTGCGAGCGCACGCTGTCGGCTCATGTTGAGGTTTTCATCAACCGACACCCCTGAATCCTTCTCAGAGCTGCTCTCCAGCCATTCTCCACCCAGTGTGTACTTGTGCTCAGGATTGCCCCGACCCAGGTGCAGGACCTTGCCCTTGGCGTTGTTGAACTTCATGAGGTTGGCATGGGCCTGCCTCTCCAGCCTGTNCCGTCCTCTCCAGCCTGTCCAGGTCCCTCTGGATTGCATCCCTTCCCTCCAGCGTATCAACGGCACCACACAGCTTGGTGTCGTCCGCAGACTTGCTGAGGGTGCTCTCGATCCCACTGTCCCTGAGGGACGCCACTCGTCACCGGTCTCCATTTCGACGTTGAGCCGTTGACCGCAACTCTGTGGGTGCAACCATCCAGCCAGTTCCTTCTCCAGCCAGTGGTCTGTCCATCAAACCCCTGCTTTTCCAATTTAGCGACCAGGATGTCATGCGGGCCAGCATCAAACACTTTGCACAAGACCAGGTAGATGCCATCAGTTGCTCTTCCTTTATCCACTGATGCTGTTGCTCCATCATAAAAGGCCACCAAGTTTGTCAGGCACGACTTGCCCTTGGTGAAGCCACGCTGGTTGCCACCGATCACCTCATCTTCATATTCCATGTGCCTTAGCAGATCCTTCAGGAGGATCTGCTCCATGCTCTTGCCAGGCACAGAGGTGAGACTGACTGGCCTGTAGTTTGCCAGATCTTCCTTTTTTCCCTTTTTGAAAATGGGGGTGATGTTTCCCTTTTTCCAGTCAGCAGGAACTTCACCAGACTGCCAGGACCTTTCAAATATGATGGACAGTGGCAGTGCAACTTCATCCGCCAGTTCCCTCAGGACCCGCGGATGGATCCCGTCAGGTCCCATGGACTTGTGCACCTTCAGGTTCTTTAGGTGGTCTCAAACCTGATCTTGGCTTACAGTGGGTGCATCTTCCTTCTCCGAGCTCTCACCTCTGGTTTCTGCAGTTTGGGCGGTGTGGTTAGAGCCCTTGCCTGTGAAGACTGAGGCAAAGAAGTCACTGAGCACCTCGGCTTTCTCCATATCCCTTGTGACCAGGTCTCCAGTTTCTTTCCACAGAGGACCCGCGTCTTCCCTAGCCTTCCTCTTATCACTGATGTAGAAATTCTTCTTGTTCCCCTTTACGTCCCTGGCCAGACTTAATTCTATCTGGGCTTTGGCTTTCCTAACCTGGTCCCTGGCTGTCCGGACACATTCCTTGTATTCCTCCCAGCTAGCCTGTTCTTGTTTCCACTCTCTATAGACTTTCTTTTTATGGCCAAGGAAGCCCAGGAGCAACTTGTTCATCTATGGAAGCCTGCTGGCTTTCTTGCCCGCCTTCCTCTTTCTTGGGGTGCCCTGCTCCTGGGCTTGAAGGAGATGGTCCTTGAATATTGAGCGGCTCTCCTGGGCCCCTCTTCCCTCCAGGGCTTTGTCCCGTGACACTCTGCTCAGCAGATCCCCAAAGAGGCCCAAATCCTCTCTCTTCAAGTTCAGAGCAGTGAGCTTGCTGCGCACCCTCTTTGCCTCCCTAAGGATCCGATCCTGAACTCTACTATTTCGTGATCGCTGCAGCCAAGGCTGCCCTTGAGTTTCACATTGCTCACCAGCCCCTCCTTGTTGGTGAGAAGAGGGGCCAGCATAGCACTTTCCCTTGTGGGTTCCTCTATCATTTGAAAGAGGAAGATGTCACCAATGCCATCCAGGAACCTCCTTGATTGCAGGTGCCCTGCTGGGTTGTCCTCACAACAGATATCAGGGTGGTTGAAGTCCCCCATGAGGGCCATGGCTTGCGAATGCGAAGGTGCTCCTATCTGTCTATACGGGGCCTCATCCACTCGGGTTATTGTTTTCAAAGAATTTGAGAGCAGAAATACCCAAGCTGAAGTGGAAGTTGTCATACAGAAATTACAATCCTGAAAGGACTGGTCTTGCAATTTGGCCAGTAGGTGAGAAATGAAAAAACACCTGCATCATCAGCAACTGCTGGAAAGCTGCTTTGTGTTGCAGAGGCGAAAGAGCGGTCCGTCTTGACTTTACCTCCACCTTCTTTGATTTGTACCGGCCAGAGCAATACATCGCCAGGTGCTTGGCAGTGCGTAGTTCCTTCTACCTTCAGATTCAAAACTTGTAGCTAAAATTCCTTTATACGGGCCACCGTCTCTTTTTGCTATGTTAAAAGGTATCAGAACAATCCTAAAGATTCCCTTTAAACCTTCTAATTTCTTCCTCCAGGACTGGTAAAATCTATGACTGGAGCTTATCAGCACAAAGGTGATATCAACACTGAATGGGATACACAAAAATTTAATTTTAGTGGGTTTCTTGACAAGAATCTGGGGTTTAGTTGATTAGCTGATAAATCGCAACTAGAAAAATGGGATCAGATAAAATTTTACAATTTCCACTGCTCCAAAGCTGCATCACACTCCCTTAAGGCTGTACAGCTGCTGAGGGACCTTTTCCACTTTACAACGTGCTTCTACCAGCAGGCAGCCACAGTCTGTAGCTGGCAGAATCCACCTCGGATGATTTTTAAGCACAGGTTGCCCAGACCACAGCATGTGGTAAGATAAGGATCAGCAACTGCCTGAAGAAACATGTTGAAATAAACATCTCTATATTCTGATACTTGATGAGAAAGCAGTTGGGGTTGCAATTTTACATTTGAAGAGCTTTCCAAAGTGAATGACAGTAAACAGGAGCAATGTAACAGTACTGCGCTCCTGCAGGATTTACTCCCAGCCACCACCTCTACAGGCTGTCAGCACTGGGGTTGTGTAGCTCTCAGAAGACTCAAACTGCCCAAGACAAAGAACAAGCGCAACTGTAACATAGTAACAGCTATAGCGAAATTCTATTACTGGAAAAACAGCTCTTTTTTCTAAAAATCAGCCTTTGATATCTTTAGCCTGTGTTCACCTCCTCCTTGGTTTTTTTTTTTTTTTTGACTTACATGATACTGTGTGGAGCTTGAGATGGGTGGAGGCTGGAACATAATTGTAATTAAAGTGGAGTTCACAACTCCACAACCACAAAACTATGCTCTAAGAGAGTAAAATCTGTCCTAATTCACCAAAGGACTACAGTTTTTAGAAAGCTTTCTGGAGTTATCCGCTTGGCAGAAACTGAAGGCTGGTGGCCCCTGTTATGCCCTGACTTGCAGTGGTTCAAGCAGACCCCAACAAAATGCAGAGCCTTAAGCATAGCTGATGCTTTCAGGTTCAAATGAAGGCTTTGTCTCCTAAGTTCATTAAGATATCCAACTGCAGTGTGGTGTGTTTTGTTTTCTTTCTTTCTTTTTTTTGTTTGTCTTTTAATGGACCTTAAAAAGACTCTCATTTAAACTACAGGAAGCCACTCTAATGAAAACAAGCATGTGCAACAGGTTTTGCCCCAAGTCACCTGAATTTAGCTTGATGATTTCAGCGAAGCCAACTTCCTTATGTATGTCTGAGCTTATGATGGAGAGTTCCGTGGGAGAAGGTATGTACACAACACAAATGCTGTGTGTATAGGTATAGACGCATAAATATTTCCAAATGATTTTGGTGCGGCAATACGTCAGACGGATCAGATGCAATCACACCAAAATCATGAAGGAGGAAGGGGACTGAGAAGATCCCAACGGACAGTTCATCATTCTTTGAAGTTGGCCTCTTCCTGGAAGGTCTATATATGCATATCCCGGCAGCTGTGCACGTTTTGTGTTCCTCGAGAACAGGATCAGTCTGTCGCTAATTACACCAGTCAGTGCCAAGGCTAGCAACCTGCATCTTCCTCCACAGTTAACCTCTGCTGTGAACACAAAAAGGAACGAGGTTTACGGTACACGAGGCCACAGCAAATAATTGCCATAGCACAGCTCACGGAAAATTGTTTTTGAATGGCCACCCATGACAGCTCCTCTGTGTTGCTTTCTCAAATGTTTCAGGTTAACACTGGTAAAAGAGCACTGCCGGGAGAGAGGTAGCTGTATCTGAGACTGACAGCGATGGCACCGGGACGAGTTCCAACCAGTGAAGGTTTTATACTTAGAGGCATTTTTTGGACAGAGCAGTATGTTCTAAGCGGGGTGGTGCACAGCACGAATGCAATCATCTGGCCAGAGGCTGGCTCACCCTCTGGTCTGTGTTCCTTACTCCTGTTGACGCTGTTGTGCCTGAGCCATGCCACGATCCAGGCTGTCTTTGAGAGAACAAGGGAAAAAAGATTTGCTGCAGGATTTAAATCCAATTTGCCTGACTCTCTGCCAGCAATAAGGAAAAAAATCCTCTGGTTCTATGCTCTTACTATGCTTTGAAGATGTTCACAGGTCAAATTCTGCTATGTAAGGTCTGTTTCCAAAGATAAGTCTCTGTATCTCACGGCAAAACTTCTTCCTGCTCAGGCACCGTTTCATTTAACTACACATTTTTGCAAGATGTTCTTCCACTTCCAGACTTCCACCTATGCTGCCCTCAATGTGGACAAAACAAACGCTTAGCACGAGTACAACGGCCGCTAAAAATCACAGGTCCAAGAAGTACCTGTAGCCAACATTTCTCATGCACACAAAGAACATCGACAGGATGAGCATGGAAGGCTGGATGTCCCCAGCTCCTGACTCCAAACTTCTGCCTGGCTTTAGGAAAGGCTTTTTTTTACTTCTGGTGAAACTGAGGCAAAATGGATTACTAAAACAACTTAACACAGTGGAGTTAATAATACCCTGAACGATTTTATGCACCCTTGGGCCTTTCTGATTGAACTATGATGACATAGTGGTTGTTGTAATGCATTTTTCAAGCAAAGTATTTGTATTATCACTTGCATCTGCAGAGGTTGTACCCAAGTACAACCCCTCCTGAGGGGCAGGAGGCATTTGGTTTTCATAAGCTTTGGATTTTTTTACATCTTTATCCTGTTCTAAATATGTGAGAGTGATGTTTACTTATTTTAAGGCTCGTCTCAGACTATTTTCTGTTTAATACTGAAGAAAAAACTATTTTGATTTGGCCCTGACATAGAGGGGAAGGATCACTGTAGAAGGCTGGTGCTGTGAAAATTGAAATAAATCTGTTGGACTCTTTTTTCATCTAAAAGACGACTCTGCATGTAGCTGGTTTAGAAAATTTCAGAGAACTACAAGCAATTCATTGATGATAATGGAGAAAGGTTTCGCTATCTGAACCTTAAGTGATCTCCCCATTGGTCAGTGATCTGCTGGGGAGGGTGAATGACGATCTGAAAGCTAGCTCAGCTGGGCAGTGGGGTACAAAGGAAGAGCAATTTGGTACAGCAACAGTTGGCGAGCACAGTTTGGGGCCGTGTGGATCTAACAGTGAGCGTCAAGGCTGTAAGAAAAAAAATTTCCTCACTCTCAGGTCAGTTCATCACTTGTCACACAGAGAGGAAATTACAGTGAACCACCTTGCTCGCTGGAAATCGTGTGGGTGACTATCAATGGAAGGATTTGCAGCAAAAAGGACATGAGCTGATGCAGACGGCACACACAAGCAACCACAGACAAAAGGGACATCTGCTTTTGGCCGTACCCGGCTTTTGGGCAGCCTCCACTGGTCAACACAGGCTGGATGTGCTGAAGTAAAGGCAATTAACTACAGGTTTAGGCAGTGCGAGAACCGCAGCTGCTCCCTGCTCTCCAAGCACCCAATCTTGCCAGTAGCCACTTGAGACCTTCTGGGAAGGCCTACAGCAGCAGGAAGATGGTGCCACAGGTCCGTCAGAGCATGGGACACCGAACTGCCAGCTCTTCCCAAAAGGTCTGTCCTTCCAGCGGCTCTATAGGCTGGCCACAGGCTGCTGTTACTGCCACGCATAGGTATGGATTTAAGACAAAAAGAAGCCAGCCTTAATTTTTGGTCAGATCTGAAGGGGAAGCTTGCTTGAAAGCTCACGTCACAACTTCCCGTGTCCGTGTTTAGTGTGCCACGAGCACGGCCTGGCAGGGGTCATGCTACGGCGTTACTGCACAAGCCTGCACTCACGCTCACGCTGCACACACAGCCTGCTGAACCAAAGCGAACAGACGGCTGTTAGGGACGTGCCCATACGTGCTTGCAGGGAAGCTGGTACGTGCGAGTTGCTGCCTGAGGTGAAGAACACTACCCAGAGTACTTACCTCAGCAAAAGTTTTCAGTAAGAAATACATACTTAAACATAATAACTGTGATGGCAAGATTTTATTATTTTAAGTGTTCTGCCTTTCTCTGCAGAATTCTCCCAGAAAGGTAGGGCAACCACCGCACTGCAACGGTTGCGCTTCATGGTAGCTGAAGTGGAATCCAGTGTTCCCTCCTCCATTTTTCAGTGTAGCAACATACAGAAATTGAGCTTGTAACACAGATATTTGCAGGATGATTTTTATATCGCATTAACAAGACGCGACGCTAACGCTAATTCTTCATTACAGGGAACATGACAAGTAGGGCGATTTAATACGCATGTAGCACTGAAAGACTTCTAGCACGCACAGGGAGTCTTCTATTGCTGTTTGACAGCTTTGGAAATCTAAACGCTCTGCTTGGGCACAGGGGGGTACAGACAGCAGCTTTTCCTACCTAGGTGTAAGCTGTGGCCCTGATGCAAAAACCATTTATCTGCACCAAGGCACAGACATTGCACCTCTGTGCCTATTTTAGGTTTCTCTCTGCTGACATTGCACTGGAAAGGGGAGAGAGTTGTTGCTCCCTAATTAATGACACTGGTCTTCATTGAGAAACAAAGCTTAAAGAGCAAGGGAAGTTTTACAGACACAGTGCGTGCTTCTGAGATTTCCTTAGGATTTCAGGAAAGCACTGACTCCTGTGTAGCTAGGAAAGGGAAGGAAGTTTGGGCAGGCAGGCGCTAGAGGTGATGCCGAGCCTGCCTGTCTCTGAGCTGCAGCTCGAACAAACAGCAAGCTGTTCTTCCTGCTGCCTGTTTCTGCTCCTGCAACATCCCCTCCCCTGCACAGCTCAGGTGTTTGCACAAGGGCTCTACGAAGCGACCCAGCATCCGTAGGCACAAGGAAGGGAAGAAACGAGCGCTGGTGAGGTGACAGGCCTGTATCCTCACCAGCAAAGCAGGATCTGTTAAGACAGCACCGCTCTCTTGCCTGCACGCTCACCAGCGTGGCCTGGGAGCGCTGGGAACAGGGGTCTCTGCCGTGGTGTGCGTGCTGCACTCCGTACTGCGTTCACACTGCCAGCCAGCAGCTAAGGCCTGCCGAACCACCAATACTGAAATACAGGCCCCAAGCATGCCTGTCAAGTAGCTCCCAGCTACAGGCACCACATTTCCCAAGCCTGGAAGAGCAGCCACAGATTTGGCTGACAAGTTACATCGTTCCCTGCCAGATAGTGGCTTCCAGACATTCAGCACACTGGGACAGGGAAGACACACATGTGGATCAATGAGGACACTGAACGCAATTTCAATGCTCATAAAAATAACAGATTCTCACCAGTCTCTCAGGTGAACCTGTGCCAAAAATTAGCAGGCAGAGCCGGTACCAGAGTTAGTTTTCGTTTGCTCACAATTAATTTTTGTCCCGCAGGAAAGAAATGATTTCCTTCCTCCTGCTCTCATGCACCTCTCTGTGCCACGCACTGCAAAAGGACAGCAGTTCTTCCCACTGGGGCTTTGCTGTAAAGCAATGGTAGTGAACAGCAAGGAGGAAGAACAGCCACTTACTGACAAATATACTTGAAAAAAAAAAAAAAAAGAAAGAGAGAGAAATCCATATGTACCATCTTATCTCATTCTGCCCTCCTGCTAGCGTGTTCAGACAATTGAAACAGAAAACTAGAGAGATCCTCAGGGGTGGGGAAGTAAATCCCAGACAGGGTATGAGCTCAGTCATTCAGGAATGTTGACTTAGTTGCTGTATGTAACAGCCCAGCAAACACGCATTCTCCAATTTCTGCCACCCCATCTGCTCCGCTCCTCTGCGTGGGCTGATCTTGGGGCCCTGAGAGAAGCAATCAAAGGCAGTCCCAGCAAGCACATTCCTGCAGGGTTTTCCCACAGCCGCTGCCCTGCTGCTGGCAGAGCACCTGCCACTTTGGAACACAGCTACTTCATTCAAAGTACACTTTTCTGGCCCCACAGAAGCACAGCAAGTAGAACCCAGAGCTGTCTAAAACACCCTGATGGAGAAGAGAAGCTTCAAGGAAAGCAAAATACATCTGCCAGCGTGTTTCCTGCCACGCAACGGGGGCAGAGCCAGCAGTTCCGACCCTCAGGCACACGCAGAAGCCGCGAGCGAAGCGAAGACCTGGGGAAGCCAAGCTGCCCGGGCAGCTTGGGAACAGCCAGACGCCAGCTGTGACCTCTAGTAGGTCTCATTTGCTTCCAGAAACAACAGGCAATACTTCAGACTACCACAGAGAGCCCACACCCAGCCCGGGGGACACTTCCTCATGGGGTTTTCTTCAAGGCCTGGCCTCTGCTGTTCTCCATTCCCCAGGGAGCAGGGAAAACCAGCGCTGCCTCTTGCTCTTCTTCGCAAAACGCTGCTGGGAAGAGCCCCTAGCTCCATCACCCTTGGGTTTCTGCCACTGAGGCTTTCTGTGCTTGTGCTGTCGGTGAGTTTGTGGCGTCAAAAAGGATGGAATGGGCAGTTTCCTCATAGTTCTGCAGGCTTCATGGCTGTGATATGTCATTACAGGCTCTGCTCTGCCCAAGGTGCAACTTCCTCAGCATTCAAGACTTCACGTATTTTTCCTCCCCTGCAGCATCAGAGGTGACACCATGCACATGCATGGATGGCAAGTGCCTGTGGCTGCTCTGGCTGCACGGGGAGACCCCCAGGACCCCGACAGCATGTGTGCCCTGGCCAGGCTGGCTGCCTCTGTGGGCTGGGGGACAAGAGGAGGTGGGTGTGCGATGCCTTTGTCCCTGAAATCAGGGATGCTTGCAGGCTCCAGGCTGACTTGGGCACACGAGACAGGCTCTGTGAAACAGAGATTTCAGGCTTTCAAACACCATCTTCAAGCTCAACTCTTTATTCAGGTTTTCCACTGTGGTTGGTATAGTTCTCATAAGCGCAGACTAATTAGTCAATATTTAAAAAACGTACTACTTTGCATTTAATATTGATATTCAAGCTACGTAACTGACTGATTTACAGCCTTGTAAGAAGACCAGATCACTGCAGTTAGCTGGAGCTTGTAAGGAGGAGCTGAAGTTAACTGGAGCTACAACCAGCTGCTGGAGCTTCAGCCAGCCAGAGCTGGAGCTAGGGATATCTCTGTTTACCCCGTGGCCTCTATGGCTCTTCACAACAGCCTCACTGCTGTGGAGCAGCCAGGGATTGTAGCAGCTCCTCTGCAGGACAGCACCCAAAAAGCAGTTCACAATGTCCTTAATATCACCAAAACATCTCAAACGCTACTGAGGGAGGTCCTGTACTATGAGATGGTAATGCAGGCAGTAACTCTTAAAAACATTTGCTGCTTCTGTCCTCCTGCAGTAGCACACGAAATTCACGAATCCCTTGCAGCCCCATGGATATTTCTAGCCATAAACTGCTTTTCTTTGCTTCAGCTGTTTTCATTACCATATGCATGAAAGCCAAATATAGACACACACACCCCTCTGGTTTTTGTTGTTGTTGTTATTATGTTTTACAGGTGAATTACCATGGTTGATGGGTTAAGTGCCCTGGGATGGGCAGGGGTAAAACTCTGAGTCAATATGGAGAAAATAACTGATTTGGGGATTACTTCAAATCTTGCTTTTCCCCCTGCCCAGCCACCCCCCCCCCCCCCCCCACACACACAAACAGCAC
>VXAV01008238.1:162717-191147 GCA_013399715.1 Alectura lathami
GGCAGGGGGCACTGCAACGCCGGGAGGCTCTGCGCGCCCTGCGGCCGCCAGGGGGCGCCATAACGCCGGGAGGGCGCGCGCGGCCTCTGTCCGCCACGGGGTGCTGTAAAGTGGGGCAGTTTCAGCGCCTTTCTGTACCCCAGGAGCGCCAGGAATCCTTGCAGGCCCTGTACCCACCAGGTACATCCCGGTCCTTACATGCTCCCTACCCATCACGATGCAGAACAGCTCCCCGCAGTTTCCCTTCCCACCGCCCAGGCAACGCCATTGCCTCCAGGAGGCGCTACAGGACCCTTGCCCTTTCCATCAATTACTGGAGGACCATCCCCACCTACTCTAGCAGTTTCTGCACCTCACACCCCTCTGCCACAGGTTCCCACCTGCACCGCTTTCTGCATTTCCTTTTGTTATTTAACAACTTCAACCTTAACCGAGGCCCAGTTGAAATTCACATTTTTTTTTTTTTTTTGCTATTTGTTTCCTTCATGCACATGAGCAACTCACTGGCTGCAGTGCATAGCTGCAGCAGCCAGTAGCTGAGCCTGCTCCTAGCACTTCCTCATTTCTCTACCCCAGGTTTTACCCCAGAGAACAGAGAATTTCAGCTTTTTTTTTTTTTTTTTTTTTTTTTTTTTTTTTTAATATCTAGCCTCCCTTCAGATGTACAGTGGTGGCTGGAGCTCTTGCCATTATTTTCTGGAAAGCAGGCTTTAGCTGTCCCTGTGCCACACTGCCCACATCTGCTTTTTTGTTTGTTTGGTTGGTTGGTTGTTTTTTTTTTTTTTTTTNCTTTTTTTTTTTTTTTTTTTTTTTGCCTATGGAGACTGCAGGAGGCAAGAGCAGTGGCTGACACAAGGGAGAAAGCTGAGAATATCACTGATGGGTTGTACAGGAAACGTCACCACACCTGAAAGCATCCTGATGCCCCTTGGCTCTTGTGCACGTCCACTTGGTTCATGCCAAGAGCCAACACGCAGCTCCTGCAAGACTGTGGATTCGGTCCCTCAGGACAAACGCTGCATCGCCATCACTGGCCCAAGCAGTTGCAGAGTCACTGTGAAAGCTGCAGCAGCCAACGGGGCCATTTAAGCTCCAGCCAGGGCACCAGACTCAGTGGTAACCGATGTCCTGACTTTGCGGCTCTGTCCAGAGCTGAACCCACTAACGCACTTGCACCTACCTCTTGAGGCACTTCAAGGTTACATCAGTTTCCGCGGGTAAAAGTGCATTAGAAGATGGCAGCTAAGAGCATCGTGTCCGGATCTGCAAAAGCTGTCCTCAACTTCATTTCCCATACAAACATACACACACAGCACACTTGATGTTGTTGTACCTTGTCAGAGGCAGAACACAAGTGCCAAGTATGCGGACATCCCAGGCGTTTTTCTTCCTGTAGCAGGAACCCAAATTTTAACCACAGGCCAACAGTGGAGCTTTCTCTGGGTTAACCAGGCAGCCAGGTATATTCTTCCACCATTTCCAAGCTGCATTTTTCTATATGAAAACCAAAAACCACCCAGCAATCCGTCTGACTGTGAGGGCCTCTGAAAAGCACATCCATGTAGGCTGACCTTGGCAGCACGCTTTGCCTGCCCAGGGAGCCACCAGGACCATCACAGCAGCGACAGCGTTCATAGAATCATAGAATGGCTTGGGTTGGAAGGGACCTCAGAGACCATCTAGTTCCAACCCCCCTCCTGTGGACAGGGCTGCCAGCCACTCGCTCACTAGATCAAACTGCCCAGGAACCCATCCAGCCTGGCCTTGAACACAGCCAGGGATGGGGCAGCCACAGCTCCTCTGGGCAGCCTGTGCCAGCGCCTCACCACTCTCTCAGGGAAGAATTTCTTCCTGATGTCCAACCCAAACCTTCCCTCTTTCAGTTTTAGCCCATTCCCCCTTGTCCTACCATTATCCACCTGTTCAAAAAGTTCAAAGCATTGCTGCTTCTGTCATCCGTCAGCCGCCCCCTTACATTCCCCCCATAGCACCACCCACATTCCATCCTACAAATACTTTTACACATAACTTTGTACACTTGTTTTTTGCCTGTTAAAACCCAGCTACCAACTATGGTACGCAAACATATCTTTAACCTTGCTCCATTTCTGCCATACAGCAACAAATACACAAGATGCTTTTCACCCGCCATCATTCACCTAGCCTTAACGCTGCTCTGTACTGGCTTGGTTCAGGCACTGATCAAGCGTATCAAATCCATTTTAAGCACATGACTACCTGTTACAAGTACAGCCAAGTCCTGGAGTTCTTAACAGTTTTCACACACCATCATCTCCACCTCCTTCTCCCAATGCCCCTGTAATTTACCCCATAGAGCAATGTCCAAGTCTGAATGGTTCCAGGCCTCAGGGGAGGCTTTTCTGTCTTTCTTTGGAGATCTCTGTCCCTAGCAGGTCTTGTAGTGCTTGGTGCCAGTTCCTCAGAGGAGTTTTTGGTGACTTGGGCTTCGGTGTCTTCTACAGGTTCTTGTTTTTCATTCCAGTGTTTCAGCTCACACAACCATGCAACTTTCAGAGCGCTGCTGAGCTGCTCGCTAGAAAATATTCCAAGCCAAGGCACGCACTTGGCAGAGGACTTGAACACACAACCGAGAGCAGCTACCAGGAATCCCATCCAGAGCAAAACTGCTCCACATGGGTTCCCAGGGCTTAGACATGGTTTCCCTACAGGCACTGCAAGAATAACCTTTTCACCAAGCTTCCTGGGTAAATACTGACAACTGGCCAAGCCACCAAGCACATGAAAGGCAAAAACATATTACCTTCAGCATGAGAATCAGCTCCTCAGTGTCATGAGTAAGCAACACTGCAGAGAACAGCAAGCGACTCCAGGTTTGTTTCTTGACTGCCCTGAAGCTCCCGTCCCTCTTGCTGCCATCACAGCGCCCGATTCAGCTGGATCCTGAGGCCGGCTGCTGTAGCGCCCTCAGCCCTGCAGGGCACTGGGGGCTCACGCCTGGGTCAGGGCTGGGAGGAGCTGTGGCCTCCTCACCCTCCCAGGCCAAAGGGACTGACCCACACCAAGGGCTTCATCTTGCCAGCCCCCGTGACACGAGCCAGCCACGTCACAGGTCCCTGCTTTCAGCAGGAGCAACCCACGGCAGCTTCCTTACGAAGCACAGGCAGACAGCACGTGGTTTCTCAGTGCCGCCGGAGGTTCTTCTGGTCCTAGGGTCTCTTCAAGCATGTGCCCCAGAAAAGACATTTATACAGCTGCAGCAAACCAGAGGTCATCAGCTCTGCTCAGACCAGACACTTCAACTCAAGCCTGTGATGCTGTGCTACCACGTCTTCCCAGTTATCTGACGAGCCAGCAACAATTGTCTCAGGAAGCATTTTCTGTTTAGCAAGGGCCGAAACAGTGCTCTGTGGCCACCTACATCAAGAGATTTCGGGACATAGATAAATGCTGCAGACATCAGTAGTTTATTGGTATGTTTAGTCAAAACACATTCAGAATGGAAACTTAAAAGTAAAAATACTTTCCACCTGCAACAATTAAACTAGGATCTACTAGCATATAATGCTTGACACGTTACAGCAATAAAGATGGTAATCCACTGTCTTGAGTAACTACTGAAGCCAAGATGGTCAGCCAGGTTTGTTGAAACAGAACCGTAATGACAAAATACTCCCGCCACCCGCAAATCAGCGACTAACAGTAAAGGTCATTGAATCCCTTCCTTTGCTCTAAGAGGTACATTTACTATAAAGAGGGTCGAGAACATGTATGAGTCCACAGTACAGCAGGTGAACTATCACCATGTAAACTTCTCTGAACGATGGTTGTTCCAATGGTTGTTCATGACACTTCAAGAGGAGGCAAGCCAGAAAGCTGAAGGGCTCAGCAGCTCTTTTAACACTCCTGTGTTATTGTTCCAATTGTTCCCAGTGCCATTTGCCATACAAATGAAATAGGTGACAGCAAAACACCATCTCACTAAGAAAGGAAAGCCAAAAAAAAAAAAAAAAACCCTACAAAAAACACATCGGTAGCAAACTGCTAACTCAAGACAGCAATTTGTCAGAAGGCTTCAAATGTAAGTAGCGTTGTGTGCTGAGCAGTTCAAGTACCATAGATTTCCAGGTAACAGCTGAAAATGCAAGACTTCCAGTGGAAAAACTCAAATCTGAAGTACCAAACAAGGAGTCTGGAAGAAACGTGTCCCGGAATAGAAGTTTATGAACATAGTGCAAGACTTACCATCAAACACAGAAGACCTCGAGTCTGGGAGAAAACAGACAGATGCCATTTCTCTTTGCCTAACGTATCAGTAAAACATGTGCAAAACCTTCCAGCTTCCTTGAAAACAGCAAATGATCGCATACTCCAGGGACAGACTGATATTGTGCCCTGTCTGCTTTTGCTTGGAATCGCTGGTTTTTGAGGTCTTCCATGCTTAGAAGCAGCTTTTAAGTGGTCACACTTTCACACAGACACACACACGCACACCCGCCTTTTACTCCTGACGCCTCAGAGCCGGGCGCTCGCCGCATGCCCAGCATGGAGCCCACCCGTACTGCCTGCTGCAGCTGCAGCGTACAGGAACGTGCTCCAGAACGTTATCCAGACACAGACCTCTCCACCGGACAAACCCACAAGTAAACCTGAAGAAGAGGACGTCTCCTTTCTATCCTTTAGTCCGGAGTCACATAGCGTCAACTTCACGTGAGAGTTATGTGCAAAATGAATAGGAGTTTAAAAAAAAAAATCAACTGGAAAACGCAGATGCTTAAGAGCTGCTATTTTGTTCTCTGAAAATTGCAGTATCCACATTTGATATGCTCACCATCGCAAAGGACGCTCAGTTCTACTCATTACGAGTCGGCCAAAAGTGGTCACCGTTCTCAGCTGGCTTCTGAACTGTCCAAGAGAGATTTCAGTTCAGTTTCCTTTACCTCTGACATTGTTTTAAGAGAAGAGACAACCTGGAGACTACTTGGGTGCCCTGTTCTTCCCTTCCCCCCCGCTGCAAAAGAACAGACGGACTTGTTAGCTGAAGAGCAAGGTGGATGAGAATTTCAGCAACGTTTACTGATTGAAAGATACTGCCATTTTTAATACATTTTGTTTTCAACGATTTTTTCAGACGCTTTGCAGCCGATTGGCTTTGCAGCACGGTAGTTCATACACTAGACTGTACAAAATCACCAGCAAGACTGGAATGATGTATTCATAGAAGGCACCATCATGCTTATTACATTACCGGAGAACTCAATTACAGTCAAGACAATTTTCACTGTACAATGCTTATCGAAGGGAAAAGGGGAAGGAGGAGCGTGTTGAGCAGCCATCCCTGTACTGAAGAGGGGCAGATACAAAAATCTGATGGGAGCTATCAAACTTGTTAAGTACTCAGGACTACGACTTCCAAACTCTGGGTTCTGTTTAGTGCACAGCTAAATGGATTCCTCCTGGAATGAACTCGTAGTCTTGTTAAGGTTTTGTGTGTGTACATATGTTGGTCACAGCAAGCAGATCAGATGCCCGCATCGTTTCACAAGCTATTCTGTCTGAATAAGAGGATGAAAGGTTTTTTTTTTTTTTTTCCTCCGATGCCTCCTGCAGATGTCAATATAAATGAGTTCAGAACACCCATTAGTGCATTTTGATGAGTGCATAAACACGAGTTTGTTTGGAGCCAAGTGTTCTAAAAAAAAGAAAAAAAAAAAAAGGCAAGCTTCTCCAATTGCACAAATTGCACTATTTGTGTTTCCAACAGTAACAGGCAGAAACAGTAACACTTACACAAAATGTGCAGCAGAGGGTTTTTGACTGCAAGGACCTGAATTCTATTGGGCATGTCCTTTAGTTCACTTTTGTTGCAGATAGTGTACTGGTCTTTTTTATTTTTATTTTCTTTTTAATTTTTCATTTTCCAGTCCTCAATTCTCCAAGTCTACATTTATAAATTAATAGTGTGACTTCTGTTGTGAAACTGGGGAAAGAACATCCACCTCAATTTAAACCGGAAACCAAAGGATGCTTTCACATCAAAGAAATGATCAGAAGGGCTGTGTCACATTCCAAAGCCAAAAAAAAATTAACAAGAATGCAAACACGATGGATAATGTACCACTGCCACAACCGTCTGCCACAGCAGTGATGTCAGCGACGCTGTCCCGTGAAGCGGCCTTCCATTTGCCCGGTGCCTCGTCCAGAGCCGAGTTTCTGTGCCATGCCACCTCTTGGAGGGGGTCCTCTTCCGTCACGGTCTCGCATCATGCCACCACCCACTATTCCACGGGGACCCCCGGGGCCTCTATCATTGCGCCGGATATCCCTACGGTCATCGCCTCCACCTCGGGTCTCTCTCTCGCGAGCGGCTCTCGTCTTTTTCTCTTCTACGTTCAGGCGCACCTCACCCCGGAACATAATGGGCTTACAGGGAAAAGTATTCAAGGCACACATTAGTCACCAGTTCACAAAGTCCATTTACACAGCGCGTATGAAAACAGCGCAGTTGCTGCGCGCCTCTGGCTACCTTCACTTATGTGTCAGACTGAAATTAACCATTAGCAGTTCCCCGCAACATGTAACTTCAGGCCTAACTGTCTGTAGAAAACATAACACCACTTCTAACTCATTTGGCATGCAAAGAGTTCATGTCTCTAGTAAGAGCAGGGGCTGTCCTTAGCCTTTTAACTTCCGGCTTTGGCTTTTCCACTCCAATGCTCAAGTTGCTGAAGAGCTGCTCTACCAGATCTAACTCCCACACAGTAGAAATGAGAAGGGATCCTTTCTCTTCTCCGGTCCCTCAAGTCACAACTGCATATAACCGTGCTCCTTTTTCTCAGCCCCAGGACACACAACTCAGAGATCCACGAGATGCCCTTCTAAAATTTACACACTCAGTTTTCAGGGATCTCTAAAAGTAAGCGCTCAGCTCCACGTACTAAGTGTGGAGCTAAAACCCCTGAATTTCGCATGACACAGCTGGAGGAACACTGGTGCAGCTCACCTAAGCCACAGAGCTCTGCTGACAGACCGAGTGTGCCAAACCCACGTTTTTCTTACAACTGCTGTTTATGAATCAATGCCAGGGACAGCAGCATGAACTAGGCTTTTGGGCGTTCAGTCCATCCTTTGGTGGCTACTCAGTGCAAATACTTACTTTTGCAACCAAAATTCTCTGGACCGGCTCAGAATCATCAAATACCACAAAACCAAAATTAGGCAGTTTTCCTCCCACTCCTTTAGTGTTTATGCGAAGTTCCACCACATTTCCAAAGCCTGTGAAAGCACAAGGGAAAAGCCACGTCATCATAACCTACAGCATCAGGTATACCGCCCCCCTGCATCTTCCCAAACACCAACTTTCGGTTTACATCGCATAGAAGATCCCCTGCGTCATAAGTCAGCGTTACATGCCTTTTCCATACAGGACATATCTGTTTCTCTCCTTAGTCTCTGCAGTTGAAACTCCTACTTACTCATGAAGAACTCTTTCAGTTCGCTCTCGTCGATATCGTGCGGCAAGTTCCCGACAAACAACTGGTGACTGTCTGGATAGCGAATTATCCGACGGTTGTCTGACTCGTTCTGCTCCATGTCCCCTCTCCCTGCCATCAACAGAAAGAGCCAAGTACAGCTACTGAGGTCAGAAGTTGCTGTAGACTCCAACACACGTCTGTGGGTGGCACCAAGCACGTGTGCTCAACAACTTCTGTACCTTCAGGCTCTCAAAATTGCATTTACCAAGGGAAACAAGTCAAGACACCATCTCCCTCTCTACGTAGCCCTGAGAATTTCATCACCTACTAACATCTCTACCATAAGTTTTCTCTAATGCAACTACAAAGTATGTTTCCTTATCATCAGGTTTCACTGGTTAGGTTAACTAAGCCTATGTTAACTAATTTGGCATCCCAGGCCAAATTTTTTTTTGTTTGTTTTAAGATGCTCCTGTTGCATATTAAATCATTATACTGAAGAGGAGCTTTTTTTTAAGAATTTGGATTTAGGTGACCCCTTCATCAATCCCTTAATAGAACAACAATACCCTTATTTTTGTACTCATTACAAATAGTATTTGCTAGTCACCTCTTCTGTCTTTCTTCTTCCACCATTTTGCCCCATACTGAAGCAAGAGTTTGTTACATCCTCCCTCCACCTTTGCCCAAGTACGTTTAGCAGCATACAAAATACCGTTTTCCCTCGCATCCCCCTACTGAATCATTTCCTGCCTTGCAGTGCGACAGCAGCACTCTGTCACCTCTTCTGTACCTGAAGTACTACAGTGTAGGTGTGTACTCCTTTCTCCCTTCAGCCCCCCCCCCCACAAGCCCGTTTACAAGAAGCTTGCTAGCTTGTTGAATGGTTTCCTTAAGCAGATAAGACTGCTCACAGACTTACTTTGAAAATGAGACCACAGAGCAGAAGCTTTCCCATTTTGTTAACTGAGATTCTGGCTCTCTCCCCTGCCCTTCCTTCACTGCTACCCACCAGTGACGGACCAGAATTACAAGACTCAAGCTCTGTTACACATTCTCTGTATGATCGATGGTTTTGTTGCATTCACATACAGGAGTAGGAAAAATGCAGATTTGCAACTTGATTTAGGCATAAGTTGCATCTTGCACTCCCTGCTGCAGATGACACATCAAGCATTAAGGAGAAGAGAAAAAGGAACATGAACTTGTAACATACGTTACAGTTCTTTCTTGGTGTCTTAAATCCTCTCAGTTTCAGCATTGTTCCCAATTGAGGAAATACTTGCATTGATCCAAGGCCAAATCAAAGCCTAATCTCTGTCAGAGTGTTTGTTGTGCTGTTACCAAAAACCTCTGTTAGAACCAAATTAATCAGAGTTGGTAGAGAAGCTTACAGTTGCTAAGGCTTAACCACCTCCGTAGGCAGCGCTTGGTGAGCTCCTCTCAACTTCGTGCTAGCAGTTCAGGATAGTCACAACCACCACCATGAACTCCTCAAGAACCCGTTACTCTGGCCTTTGACTTTTGTCCAGCACTGAGAAGAGGTTTACCCAGTGATTACGTTAGACTGACGAATGCCCCTCAGAGGACTTCCACCTCTCCACACCACCTTTAACAGCTGACAAGCAGAAGCAGCTTTTCTAACAGAACCATCCCCTGGATTTGGATTCTCTGTACCAGTAACTGAATGCAAAGATCTGGCTGCTCACAAGTGAAGACAAACACAAGGCAGCCAAACTCCGAGCGGTAGTTGAGACACTTATACAGGATGGAAAACTTATTAAATAATTCGACAATTATTTACATATTAAATTAATGGGTATAATTATTAACTGATTGAGGTCAAGATGGTGGGAAGAGCTCTACAGCCATTTCAGAGCTTTCACTTTCAAGATGCGAGTTACATGGAAAAAAAACATATTTCCAGACTACTTTTTCAGAACCGCATCAAGCCACATAAAAGGTATTCAAGCATATAAGCAAGTGGCCTGCCTACTTCAAAAGAATTCAACAGAACAGAGGACTGGAAATAATGACTCAGCTCATCAGCAGCTAGGACTTCAAATCATTTTTCCCTACTTCTAGTTTGAAGACAGCACAAACAAACAGTTCATTATCAGCTAAATACAACACAGTCCGAAGCCAGATCCCTCAAGGAGACACCTGTCATCGACCAGCCCCAAACAGAGACATAAGCTGAATCACGTTACCTGGTCGAGGTCCTCGGGGTGGAAAACCTGGTCTTTCCCTTGGACGCTGCTCACGTACTCGAGGAGGCTGAGACTGAGCTTCAGGTTTAGTTTCAACTCTCGGCTGAAACAGGAGGAGAACACACATTATTAAATACCATGCGCCAAAGGCTCAGTAAGAACAAAAACCAACACAAGACATAGATAAGCGGCATGCACAGGATGAACTCTGGAAGGTATACATCCACGTGAATGTGTTTGGGAATTCATTGTATTCACCTCTACAAATTCCTCTGTACCAATCCAGGACTGCAGTGTTCAGTATCTCTGCTAAAAGGTGCAAAGCAAACGTCTCTCAATCAGAACATCTCCCCAAAACCTGGCTCAAGTTTGTTTTCCATGTTTGATCAGGCATTGAGACTCCAATGCCCCACAGCTCAAGGATCTCTCAACCTGACTGACATGGATCCAATAAAGCTTCCTCATGCCAAGCTCAACCTTCATGGATAAGGAGGTAGCTCAAGGTGAACATGAAGAGATGGACAACCACATTTCCCGTGTGAATCTGAGGGAATCTCTCCCTGAGTGCAGAAAAACTATTAAGGAAACTACCAAAAAGAAAGGGGAGGAAAAATAAAGAAAAAAAGAAAGCAGCACCTTGTTAAGTACAGTAAAAATTTATCACAGAATAAAGCCATCTGAAATAACAACTTGTTCCAACTACCTGCTGAAGATACGCTACAACTTTCCTATTGTAGAGACCATGATGCACAAACGACACCCTACAAATTCTCCGTAACTCTAACACCTATATTTGAATATCTGTAAGCAAAAAAAAAAAAAAAAAAAGCTTTCACCCAAAAATGTTTTCAAAGTTAAAGAGAGACAAAACCATCTAAAATATTTCTATGTCGCCTGTTGGCTACTGAACCAATGTACAACATTTTTAAAATTCCACGTTCTGTACAGCAGTCCAGCAGCTGCTGCTCTGCTGGGTTCTTATCTAGGGAAAAAAAATTCATCCCTCACCAATACGAAAATGAACACTGGCTTCTGAGGAAGATCAAATACAAGGTCAATGGCTATAGTGACTGCTGCCAAAAAGGAGTTTATGTCAAACATCTCCCTTATTTTCCTTTGAGGACTTGAGACAACTGCCTGTTGCGGGCACAGCATGTCACAGGGTACAAACACTGCACATTTCGCAGCAAGCATCCCAGTATCCTACAGCCAATCCGTGTTTCAGCCCTCCTACCACTCCTGCTCTACCCAGACAGCTCACCCTTCCAGCATTTCTAGGATCAGCTTCTCAGCTTCAAGAAGTAATCTGGAGAAATCAGCCTTCTTGTTTCCTACTGAAAGCCTTCCTTCATCGTACTGCCCTTGCAGGTCACTGCAGCTCCCCATCATCTTTTACTCAGACATCTTTACTGCATGAGATATTAAACCTCAGAAGAAAAACGAGGCATTCAGGCCTTTATGCAACTAGGAGTAAATACTCCTTCCTTCTGTCACCAACAGCAAAAAACTTGGAGCCACCAACATCCTTCTGATAAATCCCAAGTACAGCCAACTTTTACCCACCTATCTTGCCCTTCATTCAGCTTCTTGTTTATCACACAAATTCTCTCCCCCAGTGAAGAAGGAGGTAACCTCGTCAGCCGCTTCCTAGTCGCAACACCATCCATTTTTACAGAGAGCTCTCTGGCACTGCTTCAAGGGGAAAAAACATCTGATCACTGCAGCATCACAAGATGCTTATTACAGGCTGCCATTTACAGCCCTACAAGTAGCTATTTGCAACTCCAATTTCACAAACAGCACACAAAGTGGACTGGAAGCCACACCAGAAGGATTTCAGCAGACAACCTGGACTGAAGGAGCACTCAGCCCAGGAGCCAAGTACGCCACAAACCGCAGCCTTCTGGGCCCTTGAGAACAACTAAGGAGAAGACGACAGTCTCCATTTTCTCCTGGAGCTCACACAGGAAGAGAAAAGGGCCTCTTTATGCTAGGGCAATACTACTGGCAACATCAGCCAAACCAGCCACAAGCCAGCCTCTACTTACTAATTCTGGGACTGAACACCCCTCTGAGGGAGAGAGGGCTGGGTCAGAAAAAGCAAGAGAAGAGGGAGCTCTGGAGGCTGCTACAATTGCATTTTTTTTTATCTCTTAAAAGATTTGAAAGCTTCTCTACAGTGAGTTGCCTCCCACAGTGGGAATACATGCATACAAAGAACCAGCTAGCCATGAAAACAAAGAAGAAAAAGAAACAAAGAACAATTAAAGAAAATAACCACACCATCTCACCTGAAATCCAGCAGCTAGCTTAGAAGCATTCCTTGGATTGCTACTGCCCCGTCTCTGAGGTCAATATGGACAACGTAACCCACTGAAGGGCACTCACCAGTCACCTCCCCAAAGGTACTAGATTGCAACATGCCAAAACCACTGACCGTTCTAAAGCATGGAAGAACAAACCAGCTGTTAGCTCCCTCTTGTCCCTTCCACCTGAGTCCAGACAAGTTATGTCAGTCTTAAAACACACCGGACTTACAGCACGGTTACCTGTAACGCACATCCCCCTCCAGTGGAGGGTCTATCCAGATTCTGAACACATTTAAGGTGCTAAAAGAATGCAGCTGCTGTGAACAGATCGCTCCCTGATCTCACCACTTCCAAGGCAGAACACAAGATCCAAGGAGCACCCTGCCTGCTTCCACCCGTCCAGCACCTCTAGGACAGCTCATGAATTAACGCACACAAGGTCCGAATATCTGAAAACGCTGTAATGAGCAACTCCAATTTATCGGTGTAGGCAGGCACTAGTCACTGTCCATTTCTTACTGATTACAAGAAGAAGCGCACCAACATCTCTAACTCCACAGGCACAGACAAACAGGAACTGGTTTATATCCCAGTGAGTACACACACGGTCCATTGAGGGGTTCACACAGTGTCATTAACACCACAGAGGGTATGTTTACAACCCGATACACAAGGGGATTAAATTGGAGGGATGTTGGGGAAAGGGATAAAAACTGTTGACAGCTACTTTGCAACATCACTGATGCATAGAGCAACATCCCAAAGGAGCCACCCACCCACTACTGCCATCTACTGTCCCTGTCTCATGCACAGTATCTGACATTTGTAACTCCAAGAGGATGGGGAAAGGCTGCCACCGATTTGTAATCCCTTGTAGAAATCGTTTAGACCTTTTCCACCAACTTTCTGTACACCATGTCTGAAAAGCATGCAAAGAAAAAACACGCTAAGAACAAAGAGGCTGATTCTGTCCCCAGAAGAGTACAGTTAAAATTACCCTACTTGAGAAAACTTGTTCAGTAAGTCCCACGCAGAACTACTATAAACATGAAGTCAGAGCAAAAGTCATCTAAAAGGTAAAAGAGCATGACAAGCTGCAGAGCCAACACATGAATTTAGGGGACATCTACAAGCTACTTTCTCATCTCTTGTACAGATAATTCAAAATGCTTCTTGCAGTTATATTACAGAAATCCACCCTCTTAATTGCAAATAAATCATTACGTAAAGAAATCTGGTTTTGCTTAAGGAAAACCTATTCTATACTAGAACCAGCAGTATTTACTGCTCAAATACCACCTGAAAAACTCAAAGCCTGTTGAAGCTGATGACAACTGACATGTTTCCCAACTCATCACACAGCCATTAACTGATTTCTACAACAGCCCTGTAGGACCACACATGCAGGATTTTTTTTTCCCCCGTTGTTCTATTGTTGTTTTGTTGTTTGTTTTTATTTTAAGTCATACTCTTAGCTGAAGGGCAATCCTAGACAGATTCCCCTCTGTCAGTAACGAACACAAGAAACCAGCAAAAAACCAGTGGCTGCACCAACCCAGCTGCTCTACTGAAATGACAGTCTTTGTGTAACATTGGCCATGAGGTACCACAACACATAGTGCTTTGGGAGTACGGCACTGGTAGAAAAGATCTAGGCACATTTTTCAGCCTGAGGGTTTTTTTAAGCATGGAGGCAGCTGAATTCAGAGTCTCAGACCATCTCACACCAGCTTGGCATGTGCAGCGCCTAAGCTATCACCCGGTCAAACTTCCTTTCCTCTCTCCCCTTCTCCCCCAGCCAACATAGGAATGGGAAGACAGCATTGTCCTGGCAAGGAAATGTGAATCCTTCCATTCCTCTCACAGTCATAAGTTGGTACAGGGTTCTGTGACAAATTAATTACACATGGATAATGAAGTCCAAAATACTTCCGTAGACAATACCCCTTCTAGGCAGACTTGCACCTTCTCAACCATGATGCAAGCTCTTTTACTGCGGGGGCACTTCTGCCAGAGAAATCCCCCTTTCACATTCACTTCAGGAAACTACTATTTGTGGGGGTAGTTGCTTAGTGTTTTTTCTCCTCGTAAAAAAAAAAAAAACCATACCCCAATTATGTAGGTAAAAAAAAAACAAAAACCTCAGTCGTGATTTCCTGTTTCCACACGAGCAGGTTTAAGGTTACCATAGTTACACCCGAAGTTACACCTGTTAAGTGTACGTGCCTTCACTTACAACAAGAAGGTGAGTGCATTAACATTTAAGACACGATTAATTTGTGCAATGAAAGTCAAACAAATTCATCTGTTAATTTAACAACTGAAGCAGTTTGCAGAAGTAATGAGACAATCCAAGGTGTTCACAGATGGGTTACCTGTGAGACTGGTGCTTTAACATGGGGTGGAATTCCAGAGGAAGAAACAGTACCACTAGGAGGCAGGTTTTTACTGGTCACTGAAGCCCAAGAGAAAGCCTGCAGGAAATGCAACAAACCTAGGCTACTAATCATGGCAAACCACTGACATTCCTACAGGGAAACTCATCCGCTGAAAATACACTTTTGGTTCAAATCTGACTATTTCATAACGGTTGTGCTAGCATTACAAAGAAGATGCAGCAGGATTTGCAGTTCTAGCCACCAGTCAAGTGTGTACAGCTCTCACTACCACTACTTGAGCGAGCTCGGTTCCCTCAGCATCCCCAGATCATGCTTTCCATGATGTACCTAGGACTGAAAACCCTGTAGTGTTAAGTGTCTTCTGCACAAGGGAAGAGAGTGGATGCCACAAGTTAGAAATAAAAACAGGAAAGAGAAACAAGATTGAAAAAACATGGGAGACTGACAATGGAGCTAGAAGATGACCTCTCTCCAGCTTTCATCCATTCCTTCCGTCTCTTTCAAACTACCTAAGTGTTACTTTTCCAGACGACGCATGGCGTGCAGGGTGGTTTTTAAAATCAGGCATCCTGCCTCTGAGGGAGACAGTGCAAGCCCTCATGCTGAGTTTTAACCTATGCTGTGGGTAATTTTACACGTGTCAATGCATTGTATTTTTTTTTTTCCCCACCAAGGAAGAGCAGTGGTTCCCATTGCATGAGTTTGTTGGTGGTGGCTTGGGATTTTTTTTTTTTTTTTTTAATATATCTTAACTCCACATTCAAAAAGGTTTACACATGCAGAAAAACACACACACTTCAGAAGCAGAACTTGACATTTATAATACTTAACTTGAGAAGTACTGACTTTCGGTCAAACTTCACACTGTGGCAAATTCAAGGTTCAAGTCTAGCTGATCATATAGCATGAGACCAAAAAGCGTTAAGTTTGGCCACTGGGAAAAGACTACGTGCAAACCCAAATCTTATGGCTTACCATCTACACTTAGAAACGTAGATATTACTTTTAACAAACCTTTGGTGGTTCTTGTGGTAGTGAAACAGGTTCTACAGGAGGTGGAGAAGGAGACTTCTCTTCTAGCTCCTCAAGGGTCTTTTCTTCTACTTCAGCTTTCAGCTCCTCAGGTTTTGTTTCAGATTCCAGTTCTGGCTCAGGTTCATGAGACGATTCTTCCAGGGCCTCCTCTATCCCATTGCTACAACAGTCAAATACATTTCATGCAGCTTTTCAACTGTTTTGTATTTTATGACTTTTTTCTAAGTTATACCATGGTAATGACTGTTTGATAAGTGATTGGTTTTCCAGTTGCTACCAAATGATACCTACATATATGGTACCATGAGAAGTTAAGCTGTACCCCTGTAGTTGCGTTCTAAGTCAGATTTCATTTCTGCTGAGGTGAAAATGTTTTACATTTCTCTGCAAAGAAACTGAAAATTAGACATGCAAGGAATAGATGCTTAACTAAAGAATGGCCGCCTAAAGAAGAAAAAGCAGCAGAATGAGAGACCAAGATTAAGCTGTATACTTGAAGTTGATTTTGGACAGAAACCAGCTCCTGATTTACACAAATGCCATATAAGTTCATTAGAGAAGTCTTTCGTAATGAAATTCACATGCAACTTCTCCACTCCGTGTGTACACAACATAAGGGGTCTGAAGTTCTTCATTTGTCTCTTCAGACACCCCAGAAGTTTACCAGATCCCAAATACTTCTGCCTACGCAGCTCCGGCCATGGGTTAACATGTGCCGAAGTTACTACCCCGTTGGTAATCTAAGCTCTTTCCAGTTGGCACAGTAAGGCAAGGATAAGGCCTGTCCTCACCCCTCAAAGCATCAGAACTCCCTGCAGAATCCTGAGAAAGTCTCTGCCGGAACTCCAGAAGACTCCTCTCTTGGCTACCATTTCTCATGATAAGCTTCATGCAACAGTATTTTCCTTATTAAAAAGTAAAAGGAACTTTTTTCATCTTGTAGATTTCAAGACACTCAGGGAGGAGCCTATTCTTCCAGGACAACTGCACAGCAACTTCTCAAAAATCAGTTCTTCCTCTCAGTTTCAAGTACCACCTCATTTGAGGAGTAACATATCATTAACCACTCTTGCATTAAATCATCTGTTGACATAAATTACATCATAACAAATCACTATTATAAGTTTACATAACGAAGACCACATTAAGCGTGTGCATAAACATATTTACTACCTTTTCACCTCACACCTGAAACGAGCAGTGATAGCAACTTAAGAACATGAGGACATCCCCTACTTCCTCTCTCCATTTAATAACCCATGATTCAGAACTTATGTTAACATAGCACAAATCTGTATCAGTTTAAGCGTAGTTTCCTAGACTACCTGTTACATCACATCCCAAATCTTCAGGCAGAGCAATTCTATTTTTGTTTTAAAAGCAACACCGTAATAAGATGGTCTTCTTACGTTACAGGATGATTTTCGTAGTAAGTACTGCTTGCATTTTCTTGCACAGNGTGAGAAGGGTTAAGGATCTTAAACAGCAGCAGACAGTTTTCTTATGTTGGCAGCAGATGGGAAATACTAGATCATGAGCTCTTAAATCACAGTATCTAAAACTAATAAAGTTTGCCTCAAACAANACAAAAGACAAAGTTCCTTGACATGCACAGGCCATACTTAAAATACAAGCACAGTGAACCAGTGCTACACAAAATAACACTTCAACAAAAGAAGGCAAAAATTAGCTACAAGAAGAGATGCAAGACCCTTCCGTTCTTTCCAAAGACTTTGTTTCTTACTACTTTCACAGAAAGGAGACACTGGAGACGTACTGCTGTGAGAAGGGTTAAGGATCTTAAACAGCAGCAGACANGCACAGGGCAGGGGAAGAAAATGCACCCAAAACAATAAAGTCAAGTTCAGCTTGCAGACAGAAATGAGCTAGTGAACGTGACGATGATATGGAAGTCAATGACACTTCGTATTCCAAAAGCCAGTTAAACTTCATTCAAAACACTTGACCTACAAATTTGATTGACCAAAGACACCAAGTCTACCAAACAACATGCTGATGCATCANTTTGTTGAATACTATTAAAACAAAATGAAGTCCAGAAGTTGTCCAGTGAGCACACATACATCCTCGTTGTACTCTCCTTTGCTTTTTCTCACTGCACAGGGCAGGGGAAGAAAATGCACCCAAAACAATAAAGTCAAGTTCAGCTTGCAGACAGAAATGAGCTAGTGAACGTGACGATGATATGGAAGTCAATGACACTTCGTATTCCAAAAGCCAGTTAAACTTCATTCAAAACACTTGACCTACAAATTTGATTGACCAAAGACACCAAGTCTACCAAACAACATGCTGATGCATCAAAAACAGTACTGCTCACTACAAGCATTCTTGACCAAGTCTCACCTACCCTACCCCAGCTCCCGGAAGGAATAACGTATTAATACAAGACCTTCATTTTACAGTGTTTAGGACCAGCAGATAGTCCCAACAACATAACCTATGCTCCCCCTTACCTACCCCCCAGACCACTATGCTGCATGAGAAGGAAATAGTCTGCATCTTTCCAGGTTCTCTAAGCACCTCCCACAGGTTGGCAACCATCTTAGAGGAACAAGACCAACTCTACACCATGTACAGTTCTTCTCACCTTCATCAAGCTCTCCTTCGGAGTCTCCAAACACTTCATCCTCATATCTGAAGATATCGTTATGTACGTAGAACTTGTTCGGAACTGACCCCTGTAAAAGACATGTACTTTTTTGCATATACGATACATTGGCAGTCAGCAACACGTACGGATTCAATATTTAAGCTTTGGGGTCCACGCCAACATTTGGGAACAGGACCATTTCCTTCAAGGCAATTTGAGGCAGCGCCTCTTCTGCAGGCAAATAACTGAATGGTAACTTCTGCCCAACTGAAAAATGACATTTCAAGCAGAAAATAATATTTTGCTAATTCACAGCAATCACAGGTTCTGACTAAACGTGTTCTGACTAAACGTGAAGTCTCTCCTTTTCATCCAGCCACTGGACAAACCTTACAACAGAAAAACCATAATGAACTTCCACAGGGTGACTGTGTGCTTATACTGCTGCATAGGAGAACAACGAAGAAATTCAACAAGGCTCTAAAACATGAATAATCAATCACATGAAACAGAGGGAAAGCAAAAGAAGCTCTTTACCATAACACAGCTCTGCTCTCACTAAGAACTGAGATCAAGCAGTGACTTGTGCAACATCAACACGTGCTCACATTTGTCAGCAGAGTTGAATAAAGGACAGAACTGCACAAGAGACTTGATCTGCAGAGCTGACCATTGCTTTTTCACTTCTGCAAATGGCAGCTGTCAGGTGAAAGCTCTAGTTTGCTTTGGATCACTGCTCCAATACCTCAAGTCTAAAACAACAACAGCAGCAGCAGCTTGGGATGGGTCCAATACACTCACTCCTCTGCATGCACAGATGGTGACACATTTAATGATAGCCTCTGGGCCAAGCTTGTAAATCCTGCTAGAATCTTTTGCCCTGACACGGCAAATTCTATTGACAGGTCAGGTTATCATCATCTCTACTTCAAGTTAAACACAAGCTTACAGACACCTACCTCTGGAGCGAGTACAAAAGTCTGCATGAACTTCCTCATCGGTTGCCCGTTGTTTGACAGCTCTCCCATGACCTGCACAACCACCCCATCGCTCAGAGTAGCATGAGCATCCACATGACGAATCTTGGTGTGGCACTCACTGAACTGTAGTGACATCACTTTCTTGTGTATCTCCTAGAGATGGACAGTTGCATTTTAGTTACACTGAGCTTTATACAGAGCTTTTAAATACCTAAATCTCAACTAACACAAAAAATACCCCATTGGCACTCAAAAGGTAGATGTACAAACTCAGAAATGTCTCTCACTGAGAAGAGTCTACCTGAACTCATGTGGTTTTTCTTCTGAAGTTTTCATCATGATTCAAACTCTTCTCAGAGCAGACAAATAGATTACCATTTTCTATCAAATTTTTCCAGTAGTATTCCTATGTCAGACCTGTTTTAAGGCTTTTTTACTTTTTACAAGGCCTGTGAGAGGGAGAGGGTTTATCTGCCTTTAGGGGAAAAAAAACAGCCATCATCCCATACAAGCAAGCAAAAGCCTGTGCATCCACAAAGTACCCAGATATCACAGCAGTGGGTGTGCTGCACCTGTACTGTCATGATTTTCCTACTGCCAGACCAGGCTCTGTTTGTAAAAAGAGCAACCAAACCTATCCTGCACTCCAAGTAACACTGCCCAAAGATGAGGTCACCACAGACAAATGCTCTGGATTACATACATTCTGATAAAAAGCCAAAAACAAGGCAAAAACTTGTGAAGAGGTAAGCCCAAAAAACACAAGTTCATCTTTAGTTTTAAGAAAAGGTAACATAGAGAATAAAATGCAGCTACCACATATCCAAGTCCCCTTCCCTATAAACCGCTTCTAACTGAAGATATAACCTAGAGGGCCGGTCTAACAGGTCCACTTGATTTTTCTTCCCCATCCTAAATACATTTTCTGCAGTCCAGGTGCAAAGCTGACATACCCAACAGTCTACAACAACAGCAGCAGCAATCAAGAAAATAAGGCCAATTTATTTCTGCAGGTGTCTGAACAGGAGGCAGCTTTGCAATGCACAATTTCCCTGATAAGAGAGTCAAACTAATTGTTTAAAGAAAAAGAAAAAAACCTACTACACTAAGTTCTAAGCATTATTGAGGACTTCAGGACTGGTTTTGATACGCACAGCTTGACCATATACTGCTTCTTGCGGTTTCCCACTGGCATCCAGTCCCCCATGGACATAGGACGAATTCCTGCCATAAAACCTGCGAGGGAAGAGATGTAAAGGTCATGGCAACGACAAAAGCCAAGAACCAAATCCAACCAGTATTTTAGCTGCAAGTCAGAGATCAGTGCATTAAAAATTTCAGCACAAAGAGCAATTCAAGATACACCCTCCGTTTCTGCGTCTCTCAGAACACAGAAACAAACAACATTAATACTCAATACTCCGTTCGCCTAGTATAATCCAGGTGACTGTTTGGTCTGCAGGCTCCCCCAACATGAAAATCATATACCCTTAAAGTCATGTTGTGCACCAGCACGTTACCCTAGGAGGCATAACCCACTTGCCTCTATTCACCTCTGTACTTGTTGTATGAAGTAAGATTTCCTTTAAATAATTCACTGTCACACAGAATAGCCAGGATACAGAACATCTGCCCCTAGCTAAACAAGCCAGTGCACTTGGTCAGTGTTAACATAAAGAATTAAACACAAGAACTTGTGCATTTGCAGTTTCTTGGTTTATCCCACTAAAGCAAAAAACTCCTTTCAATTCCCTAAAAATGCTAGTCTAAGATTTTAACTCACATGACTGCCCTAAGTGTCCTGAAAGAAATGTCTGGGAAATATTCAGCTATTTTCTTTGGCAACAGCTGCATAACCACGTTTTTGAGCACTTTCTAACATGTGAAAACATCTTTCGACTCCCTAAATTCCAAAGCAAGCCCTCTAACAGCCAGCATATCCTACCAAGCGTTTTCACAGGGAGACCAGTAGTTTCAACTCACTTTTAAGCAAGTGTTCAAACTCTCTGGTAGGCAAAAAACAAAACAAATAGGAATTGCTGATCAGGAAAGGAGTAACAAATCTCCAGTTAGATGGAAATAAGGATTCTAAATTAAGGCGCCAATAAAGCTCTACCAATTCACCTCAAGTGTAACAGGCATGGAAGCTATGCCGAGGAACACCCATTTGGAGGGCCCAGTTATCTGCACACACCTAGTCCCTGGATAAGCTTTGGATAATGACTAGTGACAGGACTCTTGGTCCACTTCTCCAGCTTCTGGTAAGATAAACCAAGCGCATTAACACTTGCTGCCAAATTCCCTTACTCACTGCAAGAATAAACCCTTTTTCTTCTGCCATAAATTCTGGGAAGCCAAATCCAAAGCCTTCCTGTGGCAGTGAGAAAGTTGTTGTTCAGACTAACAGCAAGAGAAAGATTGGAGATAAGATGCCCTCTCTGAAGAACATCAGTCACACCCAAGGTGCGACCAAAGAACACAAAAAGGTAAATGTCCTCCATATCCCAAGCCTAACTAGACAGAGTCCCTGAAAAAGGGACAGCAGTGGAGAGACTAGAACTGCCTAGAAAACATTTGCCTTACCCAGGTCAAGAATCAGCTACAACTTTAACAACTTGTTCAACCAAACCGGATTAAACCTCCACGACCATTCTGTGTAGAGGTATTTAAGAGAAACTCCACAGACGGTTTTGTTAATGGCGCTTGTGTCACCTCTCAAATGTGCAGATGATATTCCTCCAGCACATAGTACCATCTACACCGGGGGAGCTTGCCCGATGACTGTCACTCTAGCTCCTCCAACCTCAGCAGGGTAATTCTAGCAGGCAGTTAACCAGCCAATTACCAATAGCCTCTCGACTTCAGAAGAGAAGAGAAATCCTGTGAAGTTTTTGGTCGAGAGCCTTGATAAAAACTCAGCTCCTTCGATACAATGCACTCAGTGGACAATTGTCCGTTCCCACTCAATGTACCACATACACAGCACAACTTGGAAAGCTGAACTTTTACCGTAAATTTTACCGTGAATTTTTACCGTAAAGTCTGAGATATAGAGGGGAGAGGAGCAGTACCTAGTGCCTCCTATAAAGCCCCAAAGTTGTCCTCAACACAATAAGTGTTTCCACAGACACCGTTTTGCCTCACGTGTAGGCCAACTTCCTGTCACTCCTAACCTGAAACATCAGCCTGCATCCAAAATGTTCCAGGAATGCCAGCTCCACAATGCTCCTGTAGCATGTGTTCATGTTGATGCAGTGGCATTAGTATGGGAAAGCAGGGGGGAAGGCAAACCTCAGACAGCTGCCTGCTCTTGGAATTAAGCAGCTAGAAAGGAAAACCATACCAGCAGCATTCTGCTTTTTTAATCAAAGCATGTTCTCCTCATCCGAGTCCTGCCAAGGTTACAATCACTGTCATTATAGGTAAATGCTTCTGCATGTAAAATCAAAGACTATTTTCAACACCAGGTTTGAGGCGTGGGTGATTTACCCCAATATACCATTTAACTGTCACTGAAACAAAAATGTTACCAAAAGGCAAAGGAGATCTTGCTGCTCAACTAAGAGAATTCTCTTTCTACTTCTGGCGTTAAGCTGTAAAGCACAACACCATGACAGTCTCTCATTAACTCTTTCCAGTTCCTTTGTTTATGCTGATACTTCTTTGGTTTTAAAGTAAAATGACAGCACATTTCACAAGTCCTTTCCCATGGTATTTGGGGAAAACACACAGAAATAACGTGTAAGGAATACACACGTGGGTAAGAGAACTGCCAATTTACATACCAGGTGTCGATGTGTTACATGGATGTATTTGTCGAGTTGTTGGTCTGATCTATGTCTGTTGTACAAGTGTCAGGGACAAGGACATAATCTGTCATTACTAAAAATGTTGCTTGCAACTTCTTTTAGACTCATAAACAAAACCCTGCATACACTGCTCAGACAATCCTACACCTTAACACCTAAATTTAAACACACAAAAGTCCATAGTTCCACAGCAGTTGAGTGATTTCAGTGAAAATGATACCATCTATTTTCCCTATCTCAAAGCTACAGGTGCAAAGAGGCATTATTCAAGACTCAATTCTTAAGCTACCCATCAGGGAGCTGTAACTTGTTCTTTAACAGTTCAATTTTTCCACAATCAGCCTTACCTCAAGTTCTGAGAGAAGAGCAATCCAAGCAGCAATTGCTTTAAAAACTGTAACAACGACAACAGCAAAAACACTGACAAAGCTACCTTCATGTTTATTTATTACAAGTCTGTGCTGCTTTAAATCCATGTGAGGAAATGCTAAATATTAACTGACAAGCTGCATATAGCCTATCAGAACCATAAAAAGGAGGAATGCACCCGGAGTACCACTTAAGTAGCGGACACAGGTAAATAAAACTACTTTATTTGCCACCTACCTTGTCCCTGGCCTAACTTCTGTACTTAAATCTCCAATCACGACCCGGACAACAACCTCCCAGAGATAATACAAAATACGATATCCTGAAATTGTGTGCTTGTCTTAGGTGCTGCATTCAAGTGCTTCCTCTGCCATTTTCCTTCCTTTTCTATCTTCTTATAAAATTGTTTCTGTAATATGCCCACATTTCCATCTTATCAGCTGAGAAATAGCTCACTTTTCCACATAGGAAATTATCTTGACAACACGCCATACATCCGTATCAATACATTTGGTTCTAGAGCCTATAGACTTTTTCAGTAAGATGAAATATTTTTTCCATGACTCCCAAAGTTAACCAGGCCAGTTTCCTGCTATACTCAAATTACTGATTATCTGATTTTTGATGAAGAATACACACTTGTCTTGAAAATCATTAGTTACTTTTGTGTCCAAGTGTTACCTGTGCAAGAAGTCAGGAGCTTTATTTAGCAGAGTGTAGTACTGTCTCACAAACTCCCGCCCTACGAGCAGGGGACTTGGCTTCTCCATCACCATTTCTTTGGTACACAGTGTCAAATGCTGCAATTAAAAATACTCAGGTTAGTTTGAGGACAGCCCTATATATCACAATGACCTCAGAAAAGGATGCGCATAGTGATATTCGACGTGAAACCACTACGTGAACAGGAACTTCAATTCAGGATCCCCCCTGACCTCCCTTTGAGTAAATAAAAAGATTTCTGTCAGTTCACAAACTATTTTGGCTGAGAAGAAACAGCAGAAACAAATGGTTGCTCAGTCCCTCACAAAGCAGGCACTTCCCACCCCCTGCCCCCAAATAATACTATAGGAGTATCTAGCACTGTTTAACCTTCTGGCGATAAACTGACGAACAATTAATATCCAAGCTCAACAGCACTACCAAACAAGCACCCATACGCTTTCTCAAGTCGGCCGGTAACATTCCTTCATCTCGAAGCAGATCTGCTTTCAAATGCTGCTCTCAAAGATACAGAACAAAGAAGGCAGCACTGATATCCTCAAGTTAGTTGGGCTGGATTCACATTCCCTGAAGACTAAGAAGGGAAACCAATATGTCCTAGAGATGGCCAAAGCCTTAGCTACCCGTTGTCCAGGCTAACTGCATTTCCTAGTTGTCATAGAACAGTAATGAAGGTTGGAAGGGACTTCTGGAGGTCACCTGGTTGAAAACCCTGGGCAAAGAATGACCAGTTTGTATCATGTTGCTTATTGCAACACATTCTGTGTAAGTATGTAGCTAACATATAAATAGACCTTCCGCTTGCCATCTGTGCATGCTGGTTGCCATCTTAACAAGGTTCACCCTCAGGCATGGCTCCATATCCTCCTATCAGGCAGCTGAGTGCAGCGGTAACGCATCCCCCCGCCCCGCTCCTCAGCTCCTCAAGTTGAACAAGCCCATCCTCAGTCTGCTCTCTCCTGGTGCTCCAGCCGCTAGCAACTCTAGTGGTCCTACACCAGACCCAGTCTACCTTGTCCGTTTGTTTCCCGTACCGAGAAGTTAAATCTGGGGGAGTACTCTGAGTCTGGATGCCACAGGAATCAACCAAAAGGGAAGAACCAAACCTACTCAGCACAATCTGCTTCCACAGCCCATAACACAGCTGCCCTTCACCACTGTACGACAGACTGCTGACTCAAGTTCGCCTTTTCTGCCAGGACAACCAAGTCCATTTCTGTAAAGCTGCTTCTTAACCAGTCACTTCCCAGCCTTTAGTTTTTCCCATTGACATACAATATTTGGTCATTTCCCTGTTCTGGGCTCTGTGACTGATGTTCATGTTAGCTAACTTCTCTGGCCTATGCCTACAGAAACCTGCTGTGGATCACTTCAGCCCACCACCTGGGTCCCCAGTGAGGTGTTCAAGAGCCCCCGGAGAAGCTGCACTAGCAGCCCCCAGGCTCCATTCCACTGATCACAGCCTCCTGATGCTGGCTCACCTCATGATTGCTCAGTCCCTCATCAACACCAGTGTCTTTTGATCATGAGATTGCCTTCCATTGTTCAATCAAAGCTTTATCTACTTTCCATCAAAAAGCAAACCTGTAGGCAAGGCAGCACCTCATGTCTAAAATGCAAATTTCAAACTTGGAGATAATGCTAAAACAAGATTTCTGTTTTCTTATGAAAATTACCTCACCCCAGCAATCAAAACACAGGGCCAATACAAAGGATTGATCCCAATCACAGCTTGCTGGGACAAAAAGCATACAAGGAGAAATTAACTTCAGCTCATAAGAGCCTGTAATTAAAGGTAAAACGTACACAGAAATACAACAAACACGTCATATCCTGCGTCAACAGGGAACTGATGGAAAAACAAAACCCCCAAATGATGAGCTCAACAAGTTTTCACTTATTGGACTGTCAAAGTAACCTCAACGCAGGCCTCAAGGTAGTACCACAAACCATTACCAAATACCATTAGTTAGGGACCACACTCACAGCAATGGTCTCAAGAGCTTACAGACAGCAGGCAAAGTCTGAAATAAAGTTCTGAACCTGGAGGCAAGAAATCAGAAAATTTATTTCGGATGATCCAGGATTTTGAATATAACTTCCCAAGACTCTGAAACATAGTATTAGTTGGCACTCATCGGAACCCCAACTGGAAATCATGTTGACAAACAGACATAAAAACTATGCCAAGAATACTACAGGACACCAAAGGCTTGAGGCTTGCCCATGTTCAAAGCAGCAGCCTGCGAAGAAACAGTTCGAACCGTTGGAGAATCTTCCTAACTTGAGTCACACTACAGCAATGGCATGCATATGGGAATTTAACTTATATATTTTTTCTTTTTAAGGTTAATTTCTATTTTTTTTTTTTTTTTTACAGGTGAGACAACTCTTCTCTGCTGCCCTGCCTCCTAGCAGGTGATTAATATAGTGCCATAATCACCATAAGCGCTTGTGAGAATGCACAAGTACAGAACTGCATAATATCATTTTTTTTAAACAGAACCTGTTAAACAGCAGATCATAGCCAGCACACATCCTTACGAATGTAGGATTAAGACAAGTACATACACTAACAAATTGCTGGCATACTGCAAGGAACACTGAAAATGCCGCTGGGTTCAAAACATGGTTATCTGTGACAAGTCATTACACCACACCAGATCCTTATCACACCAGATCTTTTCTTCACTGGAAGCCGTGCCATTTAAGGAAAGGCTGCTGAAGCCTTTCGGAAAAATCCAAGAAAGGCAAGTACACAACGCTCACATGCAGGCAACTCTTCCCATACAACTTTAAAGAGAAGTTGGTTCACGTGCTGAAAGAGATGGGTATAATCCACCTCTGTCCTTATTCCAAGTGACAGGACCATTCGTTTACATCACGTAATCCCAGTGTCTTATAGAATGTCTCTATACAGTTCTTTACCTGTCTCGGTATTATTTCCTTCACCAGCTCTTCGAAGATCCCTACAGAGGTTGCAGAGGCTTAAGGAACTGCTCAGGCCTCCGAGTCATTGAAAGGCAGTGAAATAAGAACGCAGGTACTCCCTGCCGTCGATCAGTGTGGGTGCCATCAAACCAGGTTTTCACAAGATTTAAGCCTTGGTGTGTCCCAGTTAGTATGGCACCTCCTCAGAGCTCAGGACCCAAGTCCTAGCAGGCCTGAGGGTTTTGGGGGTGAATGCACCAGTGAAATTTAAATCCAACTTCAGCTGCCCAGTTGCCAGCAATGCCAATTGATGATCCACGTCCACAATTTAAACTGCTGCTGTAAGTTGGGCAGGCTGGTATTCCCATGCTTAGCCAGGCACTAATAAAAGCCCCACAGATATGCATACTCTGTAAAAGGACTTTTTCCTGTTTTCATAATTGCCAGACAAGGAATAGCAGCTAAGAAAGAAGAATCTGAGCACTTTTCTCACTTGAAAAAAAAAAAGAACCACATTTTTTAGATTAGCCTGAGCAGTCCTTGGGAGAGTGTCTTAACAAGAACTTATCGTTTGAGGCAGTAGAGTACATACTACCCAGAAACAAAACACTGTAACAGAGATAGCCAACACCAGAAATCAAGAAAATTTATCTACTGGTTTCTTTACAGTGCAACTGGTGTGCTGAAGAAACCCCTTTCGCCACACACCTGACTGAAGCCACAAGCCACACAGATGGAGTAGCACAAACACTCACAGGTGATTCTGCTTACAGCAAGCCGGCCGCACAGTTAGTCAAAGATCCAGCCTGCACTCACACCAGCCCTCCCAGCGTCTGTGCTACCAGCAAGGCGCACGGATTTGTTGCACATTCTTGACCCAAGGACAACAGTATGGTCACATGATGTATTTCCTATCAGACTCACAAGTTGGGGACACCACGAAAAACAGAACCCCCTTCTCCCCATAGGTGGATGCCTCTGAGCCTTGCCTAAGGGACCAGACCCCAAAACTGAAGGAACACACACACCAGTGCAATACTCCTCGCAAGTTGATAGAATCATAGAATGGCTTGGGTTGGAACCCAACCCAAGTGAGGTAGTGAGGTCTTTGGGACCTCAGAGACCACCTAGTTCCAACCCCCCTGCTGTGGACAGGGCTGCCAGCCACTCACTCACTCGATCAAACTGCCCAGGAACCCATCCAGCCTGGCCTTGAACACAGCCAGGGATGGGGCAGCCACAGCTTCTCTGGGCAGCCTGTGCCAGCGCCTCACCACTCTCTCAGGGAAGAATTTCTTCCTCATGCCCAACCTAAACCTCCCCTCTTTCAGTGTTAGCCCATTCCCCCTTGTCCTACCATTATCCACCTGTGTAAAAAGTCGGTCCCCCTCCTGCCTGTAAGCTCCTTGCAAGTATTGGAAGGCCGCAATGAGGTCTCCCCGGAGCCTTCTCTTTTCCAAGCTGAACAGTCCCAACTCCCTCAACCTTTCCTCACAGGAGAGGTGCTCCAGCCCTCTGAGCATTTTGGTGGCCCTCCTCTGGACCCGCTCCAACAGCTCCACATCCCCTCTGTGCTGGGGGCCCCAGGCCTGGACAC
>VXAV01008238.1:206468-221028 GCA_013399715.1 Alectura lathami
GGCTGTTGGGCTGCTCGGGGCCCGAGCTCCGCGCGTCGCTGGGCCCCGCGGGGCGGAGGTTGAGGCGCCCGCCAGGGCCCTTTGTCACCGCCGCCCTCTGCCCTTCCAGATCCAGAAGCTGTGCGACCGGGTGGCTTCCTCCACCTTGCTGGATGACCGCAGGGATGCCGTGCGTGCGCTGAAGTCGCTGTCGAAGGTAAGCGGCGGGCTGCCTGGAGGGCCGGGCCCGCCCTCAGTAGCTGTTGGCCTCGGAAGCGTCGTTTGGATTTTGGGTTAGGCTGTTAACAACTCAATTTCTTCTCCGAATAGAAATACCGGTTGGAAGTGGGCATACAGGCTATGGAGCACCTCATCCACGTTCTTCAGACAGACCGGTAAGCGCGGCCCTGACTCCGGGCAGTGACCTCCAGCTGATCACCCAGTGACCTCCTTCCGCTGGAATACTTGAATGCAGGCTTCTTTCGTAATTACCAAGCTAAAATGGGAACTGGGTTTCCAGTGACCGCATGGTGGGTTACAGTGAACAACTTGATCAGGGCATGTTCAGAGGTAAAAAGAACAGAATTTAAGGAGCATAGGCGGTAGGGATGGGAGGAACAGTTCTAGGGTGAAGACAGTACCAAAGTGCATCTTTGTGCTTCATAAGTGGAATAAGTGAAGGGTAAATCCCATGTACTGTATGAGTTAATCAAGTCAGCAGATGTGTTGTTTCCTTTTTTTGCCCCCTCAGATACATGTCATTAACTGGTAGAGTAATTCTGCAGTGGGGAATGTTATACTGAGGGGTTCAAATAGGAGATCCGAACCTGCTTCATGTAGGAAAGGCTACCGCTAAGACATCACGCTAGTATAAATACTTCAGGTACACTAGAGTATAGCGTTTATGCCATATAGACCACAGTTACCTTAGTTACCCATCTCTTTCTGCAATTGCTTGCACTATTGTACTTGATAGCACCCACGTGTCGCAACCTCAAAACTGTGTGCAGTGCTCTGCCTCAACCCTCAAGCCCTGCATACTCACTTAGGCAGGCGTATAGTGACATGCTGTCAGTCTGGACGTGAGCAGAAAACTTTTTTTTTGAAGCGGTCAGAAGGGCGTATGTGGGATACTTCATACGTGCACGTTGGAAGCGGGAGTGTATCTTCTGATTTTAAAACCAACGAGTTAGGGAAGCAGTGATTGAGTGCCAAGAAGAAGGCCTGAAGGATGTAAGTGACAGCAGCATTGTGCTCCACTTCGGTGTACAGGACAAGACACCCTTTAGTGCTCCACTGAAGCCTGCTGGTAGCTTTGCTTGCCTGACAAGTTACGCCAGCTGGGAAGCACGCATGGGGCTGGTGTCTGAAGGAGTCCCTGTTAGTTTCATTCCCTTGATTGTGTAGGTAAAAGTGTGTGGGCTGCATGCACCTTGTATGATGAAAACAGTAAAAGGGGAGGTTACGGGAGCAACAATCGCGTGAAGGAGAAGCTCTTCAAAAATTAGGTCAAGGAGCCTGCTTTCATCCACTTATCTGCTCTTCAGGCCAGACTTGAACTTTGAGAGGGGAGGCGGGGCTCTGCTGATCTCCTTTCCTTTGAGGTGCCAAACAGACCACAGCTAGGTATGAACGGAGAGTCTAGACTTTTTGGGCTCTGGTTGCCCCTTTAGGATGTGTGTGCGCACTGGAGCTCTGTTCGGATGTGTTGTGTGGCTCAGGCAGTTCAAAAAACTGTAAATAGATCTTTGCTTTCTGGGCTTTTAGATGGAAAAAGTACTGGCTTCCAAGAAATGTTGATAGTTTAATTTCCTGACACATGTTTTATATCGGGCAAGTGCATCAGCTGGCCTGTGTGCTGCGATCCATGTGAGAGAAGCGTAGCTGTAGCCCCATGCCTGATGAGTTCAGGTTACGTGCTCCAGTTGGTGTGAGAGTGCTCTTTGGTATTGGTGATGTCACCGAAACGGGGAATAAACCTCTGAACACCAACGCAGCATTAAGCAGCAGGCATTCTCTTTAGTGCAGTGCTGTGCACGGGGGTCGCGCCACCTAATGCATGCTGAGGATCAAAGTACCGCCTTTATATACATGAAGTAGATGAATATTCATTCTAACACATATGTTAATACATTGCGAAACTGCCCCTAATGTGTACATACTATGTTGGAGAAGGGTCTGCAGTCATCTTGAGACCTTGACCCCCACCAGTTTACCCATAATTGGTCAGCATTGCCTAAAGAAGAATAAATGAGCAGCATCTGCTTCTTGTACCTCCCTCTACTCTGCCCTTGTAAGGCCTCACCTGGAGTACTGTGTCCAGGCCTGGGGCCCCCAGTACAGAGGGGATGTGGAGCTGTTGGAGCGGTTCCAGAGGAGGGCCACCAAAATGATCAGAGGGCTGGAGCACCTCTCCTATGAGGAAAGGTTGAGGGAGCTGGGACTGTTCAGCGTGGAAAAGAGGAGGCTCTGGGGAGACCTCATTGCAGCCTTCCAATGCTTGAAAGGAGCTTACAGGCAGGAGGGGGACCGACTTTTTACACGGGTGGGTAATGGTAGGACAAGGGGGAATGGGCTAAAACTGAAAGAGGGGAGGTTTAGGTTGGGCATCAGGAAGAAATTCTTCCCTGAGAGAGTGGTGAGGCGCTGGCACAGGCTGCCCAGAGAAGCTGTGGCTGCCCCATCCCTGGCTGTGTTCAAGGCCAGGCTGGATGGGTTCCTGGGCAGTTTGACCTAGTGAGCTAGTGGCTGGCAGCCCTGTCCCCAGCAGGGGGGGTGGAACTAGATGGTCTCTGAGGTCCCTTCCAACCCAAGCCATTCTGTGATTCTATGAGTCTACCTCAGTCAGCAGGTAAGGTAATGCTCGTCTCAGCCAGCAAGGTCAGGATGTTCATAATACAAGATTCACACAAAGGAGGCCTATTCCTCTTGGCTTGGCCATCAGGGCCAGGACGTATCACTTGTACACAAAGGAGGGCTGTTCTTCCTTGGCCAGGTTTGGTGTCAGTGATGGTGAAGCTGAGGCCTTGGGACTCTTCCTGTTGTAGGAGTACCAGTCAATGCCAGCTCATCTGCCTAATGTATGGATAAATGAATCACAGACTCCGCTGTCCGGGATGCCCAGCGAGGCTGGCGTGCTGAACTGAGGAGGATGGTGGTCTGATGGAGGACGGCGCTGCTGTGCTGTCATCAGCACTTGAGTTGTGCCCTTAGGTGTGGTCTTTGATGGATCTTTGCAGTGTCCACTCATTGCTGTCCTGAAGCTTTCTGCAGAATACTCCCTCCTCCTGTCCTTTTGTTTTTTTTCCAGATTGTAGCTAAGCTTATTTTTAAAAAATCCAGCTTTTTAGAAAACAGTATTCAGCGTGATTGTCTCAAACTGTCCTGTCACAATCATACTGATGTGATGAGCTGACACGTGTTGATCCTGTATCTTGACTGTGCGGCTGTGAAGCTTAAGGTTACAGAAGGTCTAATTCAATTACAAATAGGTAAGGATGAGGAAAACAGTACAGTACGCGGAGCTCTTGATTTTCTTCCTCTCTAGCTTAGCTTTAGAAGAGTACACTTTTTCAGCGATTATGAAGTTGGCCTGAAGATTGATTACTGAGCTCCCAAGGTGCAGGTTTTTTGCCATGAGGTGTCTGCTCCTGCTTGTTACCTCAGTGACTGGAGCTGTTGTTTTCCGTGCATCAGAATGTGAACGTAATGCATGAGATCTCCCTCTTCGTTTCCAGTTAAGTAGAAGCAGGGCTTGGTGGAGCTGTATCACGTGAGGCTGAGTTTGCTCTCTAGTTTTGTTTGCAGGGATGAGGTGGTCAGGTGGAATGAAGAATGGCAGAGGAGCCGGCAGCAGGCAGGAGTCACTGAAACAGCAGAGCCTTGGGGTGTGTGGAGTGGACAGCTGATCTGCAGGGTGCTGTAACTTGAGAACAGTAACAAGTGCAAATGTGCTTTCCTGTTGGGTATTTAGAAAAAATTACTGGAATAGTTCCAGATGCACAACTGTTTTATTGCCAGCAGCACTTAGCTTGCTGGCGTATATAATAGCAATGTCAAAAATAGAAGCAACTTTACTGGTAAGAGAGAATTACTTTCTAATGCAAATGAGCTGACTGAAAATGCTGTCTAATCATTGGTATTAAAGACCTCGGCCAAGTACGGTAGCACAGCAGCTAACTGCTATGTATGTAGACCTGGAGTGAAAAAGGAGCCATCTGTAATCTTGAGTGCATCCCTTGCTTATGGTTTCATCATCAATGGCTCCTTCCCTTTAAACTTCCAGTGTAGAGTGCTAGTACTGCATCAGTTATGCAGTAATTTTTCTATCATTTGCAGTTTGATTTCTGTGCTGCTCATTTCCTCATAGTGAATTGTCCCTTTCTTCAGCTTACTGCAATTAAAAGTGAAGTTAATAGTGCAAGGTGAGAAAAAGAGATGTACAGCTTCATCTCTTCTAAGTTCCCTAGGATAAGGGCCTGTTTTGCATGATGTGGAAATGGTGTGTACTTCTTGTGTCCCATTCTCATTTGGATTCAGATATTTCATGGCTGCTGGCAGCTTCTTCTTTTTTTTTTTTTCTTTTTCTTTTAAACAGCCTTTTTCCTAGAATAGAAATGCACCACTTCTCCTCCTTTAAATGAATATGTTGTTCTACTTGTTATACTGTTTCCTTGTAGACTGCCTTAAGCTCCATCTCCTGCTTGGGCTGAGAAGTATTGAAACTTGTTCTATAGAAAACTGACTTCTTCAGCTAGTTCTTCAGCTATGCACACCAGCCATCCAGGAGCCTGGTTTCACCAGAGTCAGCCTTTAAATGTTCCAGACCTTTATACAACCAAGTGTTCTTTTGCCATGTGTTCTTTTTGTAATGTGAAGTAGGAACTGTGGTCTGAGGGAGGACCTTTTCTTTTTGTGACTGACTGACTAAGTATTGCCACATCCCACTAGGGATTATTTTGAAAGAAATTTGGCATTGACTGTCCAACAGACCACTACCATTTAACTGTTGGTGTGGAAGAAGGCAGCAGAGCAAAAGGTGAACTTGGTTTTTGACTCTTTTCATCCTATTTATATAATTTTTTTTTTTGTTAAACTGCAGTGTAACAATTTTAACAGGTTGAAACGTAATATGAACCTGAGAGGAAGGTAGTATTTCTTTGCTTAGGGTATGAACCTCAGTTATTTACGTGCTTTAAGTTACCAAGTGTCGCGATACGCTTTTCATTAAAGCTTCTGTAACAGGTAACGTGTTTGTTAGTCTATAGATCGTTCTTCCATGAGCTGAGTTTTCTGGATTAACAAAATGCCTTCCTTTCCAGGCATGCTGTCACTGATGGCATGATAGAAATGCTCAGCTTTTTCGTACTCTGCTAGATAGGGTGGAAATTCGTGGAAGAAAAAGCCTCAGAGGAGGTGTAAGTTATTTGAGGTACTCTACCTGGACAGCACAACGCATGGATACCTCCACTTCTATATGATTCTTGTCTGCTATTGTTTGTGAACTCATGGAGAGCTGAGCTAACATCTTGGTCCGATGCCCCATAAAAGCACCACTAGCAGAGGGAAGATGCCCCAGGTGGCTCATGCTGGATTGTTGCTTTGCAGAAAGGCTGCATCTTCTATGGATGCATGAGAGACTGGAAATCTATTTTTTTGACTGAAGATTTTCACTGCAGAGCAAAACTGCACAGCTTCATTCTGATTAGAACAATCAAGGAAATACTCTTGTATGTGATGAACAGCAGATGGAAGGAAGGCAGTGAATATGATGCTGCTGTCCTCGTTTCGTTTTTTTCAACAAGAAAAACAAGGCCAGCTTTTTCCATATCTGCATAAAATTTGGTTATTCCTATGTAGTGGCTGTGATTTCCCCACAGGAAAGGGAAAAGGAAAGGAAAACTAATTCTGAGAGGTGGTTTTTTTTTTTTTTTTTTTTTTTTGTAAGTCTCCAGGAAGTTATTTCAATGTGGTTTTCAGATATGGAATTGTTCCAGCTATATGGAGAGGAAACTGCAGGCTTCGTAGTACCATGTTGAGCTAAAATGACAGTACAGGTAAAAAGGGAAACAGGCAGATAAGAAATCTGAGTGTACCTGCTGGATGAGACCGTTTACGTAGACTAAAACTTCCTCTATTTGCTTTGACTAACATTTTGGCAGAGGAGATAGTTTTTTTTTTTTTGTTTTGTTTCCGTTACAGNCAAGAAACAGGGCAGGGATTCAGTTCAAACCCAATGCCATAGGGCAAACTCTGCTGAGACCTGGTAGTTTCTAGCTTTTGACTGAGTGTGAGAGAGGGAGGTGAATTGTCACGTTGGGAGCTCACTGAAGTCCTTGCTGTAGTGATGTAAGAAATGTAGGCATGGATTGCTCCATTCTGTCTTCTCAAAGCTGGTGGATCACCTTAAGGCAGTTCTGGCTTTTTTTTTTTGGCTGCTGTACGTCTGTAATTTTTAATTAGTGGTCTAGCAGAGATAGGTGGCTTAAGACTGCTGGATGGACAGGTTTCTTTTCAGGGTTTGCTGTCAACTGGCCTAGTAGCTTCAAATGCAAATGACTCTTTGCTGTGGAAGCCTTATTTTGTATGCCTTGGAGATTAGTGAAAGCCAATGCTTGAAAGTTTGAATGAGAGGTCTTGTTTTGACAGTGCTCTTCCAACCTGACAATAGCTGTTAGGTTTGTCCTGATGCACTCTGAGGTGCCTTCCTTTGTGTGTGGTGGTGCTTTTGTTTGGTACTGTTTGGGTGTACGAGCCATAAAGCAAATCCCAAAATGTTGACATCCCCCTTGTGCCCCAAAGTTCTTGCACTGTTTGTTTCAGCATAGGAGTTACAGATTGTTCAGGCTTTAATGCCGAAGAAGCAGGTCTCTGTTAAAGGAAGGCTTCAAAGTGTGTTCATGTAAGCAGGTAAACTGATGCTCTAGGGGTTAGAGAGGTTGCCCATCAGTTTTCCAGAGCCTGAAAAACCTTAGTAACTGGGTGTGGTCTGAGTCAGTGACTCTGGGACTGGCCTGTTTGGGAGTTGCCCTGGCTATTATTGCATTCAAGTAGAACAGAAGCATTTGGGCCCCGCTTCTTGCCAACAGGGTGGTGGGGAGGGTCTTTGTGTGATGGTGCTGAAGCTTGTCTGCAGCTTCTTTGGGTGACCTGCTGGGAAGGGAGCTGAATCCCTACTGGAGGTTCTTCCTGGTATACTTGTGGAGCAGGTCCGCAGGAGTGTCTCAGGAGATAGAAGACGTGAAGCCTCCTGTGGCTGTCTTGCATCACCAGATTTTCTGGATGTGGCCACCTCGGGGAGTGGAACAGGCAAAAGGAGTCTGATGCCTTTTAAGGGCTGGGCAGCTCATGGTTGGTAAAAATGTGGTACTATAAAATACCCGTCAACATTAGCTGTTCTTACTTGCAATAAGCTGTACTGGGAACTGCCTGAGCAGAAATACAATGTTGTAAAGAAGAAATTGTAAGAGAAGTTGGGAATAAATAAGTCATTAAAGAAAAGTGGTTCTTTTATTCGCAGTTCAGATTCTGAAATAATTGGCTATGCTTTGGACACTCTCTACAATGTAATATCGAATGACCTAGAAGAGGAGGAACAAGGTAAGCTCTTGGTAGTAATAGCTGTATTAACTCTGGGGGTGCTTTCCTTGGTGCTTCTGTTCAAGTTATGAACTGTAATACTGTGCAGTTTACTAATACTTAGACTTGCTTTGTTACTGTGTAGCTGTTAAGACAATGCAACAAATCTTTTGACACAGCTTGCATTAAAAGTAATTCTAGACCTCTTGCTGAATAATTTTAAAATCAATGTTACGTGAACAGCAGCCAAGTTGGAATGGGATGATTTGGTGTTTCCTTCTGGTTTGTAATTACTCTGGTTGAGTAATTCTTTGCTATTGGTTAAGTACAGTTCTAGCTGTTACTGTCAAATAGAACGCTTCTTTCTGAGGATTTAACAGTGACAATGAGATAAAGTCTCTGGTACCTCTGATAAGGTGGTTATTACGTAAGTGTGCAGATCATGTTTGCTCACCTTGCTCTGTGGTATTCTAGAAGACTCTGCCTGTCCCTCCCACCATAGCTAGATTTAGAAACACAGTTTACAGCTTTGTTCTGCAACTTAACTTCTGAGGTTTGTTACGCTAGTACCTTAAAGCTAAGGGCAGCACACGGACTAACCGCGCCTAGAAAGTTAGCCAAGGCTTCAGTATTTTGTGAGCCCTGTCCCTCCAGCCTTTATTTTCAAAGGCCTTTCTTGATCAACCAACAAAATTGGTCTCAAATGCCAGTGTTATGTTGGCAGCTATGAAAAGAAACGCCTTGTTTTACAGAAAGGTCAGTACTCTGAAGAAAATGACAGTAGTAACGCAGATTAGGATTGGGCAAGAAAAATCTTAAACGCATACACTGGAGCTGTGAGTGCCCACACTGATAAAGAAACAGATGCTTCTGGCAAGTGAAGCTGTTGGTCATAACCATTTTAAGTTCTCAGAGGGTGAATGGCACACGGCAGGACCATCCAAGCTCCCTTGGTTTCCAGCCTCAATGGACATGTCAGAGAATGGGGCCGGGATCTGGCTGAGGGATTTAAAGGTGCTGTCTTGGGAGGAGGCTTTGATTGAGAACCATGTTGGATGCTGAGCTTGTGTGCACTTCCTTCCATGGCTGGACACAATGGAAACCAGGGCTTAGTTAGTCAGGCAGGCACCTTCAGGATGGCAGCTCTGCCTGGGGGGGTACTGGTTGTTGAAGTGGGGCAGACTGTGTAGTTGAGCCACCTGGAGGATTCAGCTGACCCTTCTGACATGTCACTTGTGCCATCTTACAGGTGCTGTTTGGAAAACCACTTCTGTTCCTATTTGCAAATGAGGTCTAAGCTAGATCACTGTGTACACAGCAGTTCAAGCTAAATGGCCGCGTACTTTCCAGGGTCAGAAGAGGGAAATCTCAACATCAAGTAAAAAGGCTTGTAGCACACCCATTCTGATTTTGGATGAATTCACATGAAAATCAATTGCACTAGTTGGTCCAAAAAAACCCAGAGGTTGGCCAATCAGGAAAACAGTGTGTGAATAAGAGTACATTTAAGATGGCCGAATGTCTGTGGGTTTTAACACCCTGCGTTTGCTGCAGACCTCTCTTGAGGGCCTTCTTTGTCCCTGACAGCCCTTAGATCTCATTTTTCAGTTTCCATTAAATGTAGTGGAGTGCACGTGCAAAATCAGAGGTGATACTACCATTTGAGTTGCATTCTCTTGCCTGCTGAATTTACCCCAAGTTATTTCTTCAAAGAATCCTTAAACAAGGGATAAATATCCCAATGGGAAGTACGTGAGGATTGTCCAATAGGTCTGGATTTCTGCCAGTATTTCGGTATCACATTCTACTGTATGTCCTTTTGGGGTGCCTTCTACAGCGGGTTGTCTGTTTTAGGTAGCTGTAAGAGACTTGCAAGCTGAAGTCCTTCATGTGATGTATTATTCTAAACTGTCATTCAAGTTACCAGTTCACTTGTCCTCCTTTTCCGTGTTCATGGTAGTGGCCTTGCTTCTTGACACCAGAAGAATGTTACTAGCAGGCTCAAGAAGAGCAAAGAATTGACAAATTTGAGTTACACATGTGAGACTGTCAGTGTTGTAAAGAGTATGGAGTCGTTTTAAGTTCAGCCCCTTGTGCGAGAGCTACCTGGAGGGTTAATTTCTGCTATAGGAAGTGAGGGTGGCTGCTTTAGAAATCGGAGCTTATGCTACTATTGTGCTGTTTGGAAAGCTGTTCAACTTGTGAACCGTTCTCTTCTTTCTCTTTTTCTTTTATCTGCATTGACAGATGATTCTGAAGGTAAAAGAACCTTTACTTATATAAATATAGCACTTTGCTTATAGTCGTAGTTGCTTCTCACACCAATAACGCTCTCCCCGCTGTTTAAAAAGGACACTGTAAGGAATTGCTTTAAAGTTGAGTGCTTTCTGCATTCTGCTCTGAAATACGACGTTGCCTTGGAGCTGAAGTGTCTTCCCAATTTAATTTCTCACGTGATTTTCTCATGATGAATGCCAGCAGGCTTCCTGAGACGGTAATAAGATAAATTATTGTTTAGGACGTCATGTTTCTGTTTTCAAGAAGCCCTGAAGTTCGACATAAATCCTTCACAGTGTCTCTTTTAAGCAATGCATGCTAAAAATAGCGTTCACTTCTGCCGTAAGTTGACTACTAACACTTTGTATGTCCTTATTTCTTGCATTGTTTTTATCAAAATGCATGTGATGTGTTGATTTCAAGATGAAATACTAATTTACAGTGCTGGATGTGAGTGCATCTTTAAGAGCTATTCTTAGACAGAAGTTCTCTTCATTTGAGCGGTGTTAAGATTTTTAAGAACAAATTTGGATAGAAGTCTGTTGCAAGATCTCTGGTGTCTCCGTGTCTACGATGATGCTATTTTGCTTTGATTTCCGTCTGTTCTGTTGCGTTTTCCTTTTTTCTTATTCTGTTCAAGTTTACTAGGACAAATATCGCTAGGAAATGATAAGAGCGTAAAAAATTACAAACTTCAATTTTGCCTTTTCATAGAATCCAAAACATGCTGAATTAGAATGAAGCTTTTGGAATAACATAAACTCTGGCAAGCTAGTAAGAGGCTCTGGAAATCGTATGCACTGCTTGCTAGTTTTTTCTTCTTGCCTTAGCACCCAGAACTTGTGCAAGAGTGAGGGTTGGCATTAGGAAGAATCCGGAGCTTAAAACTTATTTGTAATAAATAAACTTGTTATTTGTAGCTGAGTTTTGCTAGAGGACAAGATGAGTAGTCACAGCTTGTGGCAAATTCAAAGTGAAATATTTTGACCTAAGCCTTTATTTAAAAGGTGTTTGCAGCAAGCTACGGTGTGCACAATCCCTGTATCGTTCGGCAGCTCGGTTGCCTCTTACTCTACAGTGGCAAGCTCAGCAGCTGCACTTCTGTGGATTGGTTTTGTCTGTTTTTTTGTTGTTATTGTTACTCTTTTGATTTATGTACTGTAGGAGTGACCCAGACTTAATAATCCGCCTCAGCTTTTGAGAGGTCTGTATCAGTACTTGGATTCTGCTAGATGCTACGTATCTGGGCTGGCGTAATTTTAGCATGTAATCTGTCCTCCCTTTTGAGACCTTTTGTTAGTATGTCAAAGTTTCTCCTCCTAAATATTAGCAGCAGACTGGTGCTGCTTCTCTGTCCCTCTCGTAAACAACCTACCAATGTCTGCTTTATGAGAGGAATATAACTAAACAACGTTACAGAAATGATCAGCTTCAACCTGATGCCTGAAAGGGCAAAGAAAAACCTCTTAACTGTACTGAAGTCTCTAAAAATAGATGCTATTGCAATGAACCACTGTAATAAACAGTTTCAACTCAAAGGAAATTGGGTTGACTGAATTAAAATTACTTTCTTGGCACCAGTCAAAGAAAATTGTTAGTCCTTGGACTTCTCTGTCTGGCCATACCCCTAACAAGGTACAGAGTTTCAAGATTATTGGTGGTCTTTGACCCTATGTATATTTGCTTAGCTGCCAGTGGTTTGTTAGTGGCTATGAATTCAACAGTTGCCATGGGAGGAATGAAGTCCTTGTTTTGCCTTCAGTTACCCAGATCAGACCTTAGGATTTGGTCAGAAGTTCTGTGGCTTTACTTCATTTTTTTTTTCCTGTGCTTTATGCTTCAAGCTGTTTCTCTGCCTGTGGCTTCATCAGCCGGCGTGGGATGGTGTTGCAGTGCTGCATGTACATCAGTGTGATTTGCAGGGTAACCTGATTTAGAAGCTGAGCCTTCACAGCATTATCAGGCTGTCTTCTGAGCACAAAAGCAGAGCCCGCGCAGACAGCAGTGTGCTCCGTGGGGCAGGAGCTGACTTGAGGTTACGGGGGAAGGAGGGAGCGGTGAAGCAAGTTGCTTAGGGGATACACGGGGAAAGGAATCTTTGCAGGGAGAAGTGCTCAGCCAAAGTTGGGTATGTGGGTGGATGTGTCCTTGTGCTGCTCCCCTGGTATTTCATTTGTGTGCGTTTAGCCCCTTGGTTTTATGCTGCTGTGAGAAACCTTGTGGAAGTGGAACCAAGCAAGGAGCTGACCCATTTCTAGACTCAGTGAGGTGCTCATTTCTTACGGGTGGCCACTGGTGTCCCGCAGAACCAACTTCCCACCCTTCTTGAGTGGAACTGGATTTGGACTACTGCTAGGTGGTTCAGCTACCTTAGCTGAAAATCTGAAGTCCCAGAAACTGTTTTAGAGTTAAATGAAATATGTTATCTTCCTGTCTAAAATGAAAATATGATCTAAAATTCCCCTTGAATTAGAACTGCTACTCCTGAGTTAGTCAGTGGAAATCCTGAACTGTGCCAGCCAGTAGTACCTAAATGAGATTTTGTGAAATAGCTTAGTAAATTGTCACTCAGATTAGAAAACCAGCAGTGGTGCAGAGATGCAGACTGCATGTTTTCTGTTGTCTCGTGGGACGCTTGTACATTTCTTGTCCATTTGTGCACAAGTGACATGTGAAATAATTCCCTGAGACTAAGTTGATGCATTGCTTAAGTTCTGTACAACTGAAGATGGCAGAATAGCACTTCATTTCGTTTGTGAAATGAACTCAGATTCCAAGGCTGAGAGGTTTTAATGCTCTTCTCTTTCACGGTTTCTCTGTCTTCCTGCTGCTTTGGTCTTCTCTAACTGTTGTACCAAAATGAGCAGTTGAGGTGCTTGGACCACTTACCTTCAGATGGTTTGTTTTCTCCACACTTGCTTGAAGCCTTTCAGCATGAAACATACTTGGCCTTTGCAAAGCAGTAGTGAAAGATCCTTTTGAGGAATCCTCTGCCAGATGAGTTGAGCTTCATGGAGTCACTGACTCTTTATGTTCCTCTGCTGTTAGGATTCTCCCTTTCTCTCTGAATTCTCTGGTCACTTAGCAGTGTGTTCAGTTTTATCTGGAACAGATGACTGTGGGGCTAAGAACAGTGAATTTGGATGTCATAGGATTTTTTTTTTTCTTTTTCCCCTATTTATACCAAATCAAGTGTTCATTTGGTAGACTGGTTCCTTCTTTGTTTTAAAATAAAATAGCTCTCAATAAAAATGATTTAAAATAGCGTAAGCCTATTTTTTTTTGTGCACAGTTTTGGCTGCATTTGTTTAGGAAGTTAGTTGAACTTACTAATATTATAGCAGTGACTCAACTTTTTCATCCTTCATGGCCCTATTTTAGTGAGAACAAAAACCACAGGTAACCGAAGTTCTTCTAATCATGTGGTGTAATATGTTGTTTTTGATGATTGCAGAAGAAAACTCACCAAAGCAAGTTGATGATTTGGGGAGTCAGTTCACAGAGATTTTCATTAAACAGCAAGAAAACGTCACTCTCTTGCTGACCCTTGTGGAGGTGAGTCACAGCATTGTATTTGGAACACTGGAGGATACATAGCCTTGCACAGAGCTGTTATCGTTATGGATACACTTGTTGCTTTCTGTTGAAACCTATGTCAAATGTTGTCTGACTTGATTGCAAATGTAGGGTTGGAGATGAGTGACGTCTATGACCCGGATGAAAACCATTCATTCCAACTTAAAAGCAGGATAACATTGAAAGGATTTTAGTTATTTAATTAAAAATAACTGCTCCTCAATCAGCTGCTGTCATGACTTGTGCCAGGATAATTTTCTAGAAGGTCATTAAATGACGATGATATGAGTGTTGGGATATATAGTTTCAATATAAAGGGTGAAGCTTTCCATCAGCACAACTCCTTTAACTCATGTCCCAGTGAGTTTATTCTCAATGACTGCCTCTTTACTCCTAACTGTAAAAAAAAAAAAAAAAAAAATGTTTCCAAACAAAGTTTATTATAGTGTATTAATGAAAAAGAAGAACATGGGTCTTCCTTCTGTTGTCCATTTTCAGTACAGAGGTGGTGTTCTACTCCTTCTGCATGGAACTTGCGTCCAGCTTTCAGCGTTATTAAATATTCCTCTGGAGGCTCTATCCCTGACTGCTGACTTTTAGCCGCAGTAGATGGAAATACAAACCAGGAGCACAATTCTGTACGCTAGGATTAGTGAGTTAATTATATTTCTGTGACTTCTCCTTGTGGTTTACAGTCCTCTAAAACTACTTCAGGTATGAAAGCTTGGGTTAGAAACATACTCCTGAGGTGTGTAATTACAGTTATTGTAGGAAAATCTACGGTACACCGGATTCATTTATCTATTACAAGTTGAACTGGGGCTTTAGTCTGCAGCAGGGTTCTGTTGATTTTATGGACTCAAATATCAGATCTGCAAGAACAGAGAGCAGCTGTCCTAAACGTAGGTGAAGCTTATAGGTGGAGCCTTGTGGAGTGTTTAAATTAGTTTGGTGTACAGTGGCACATGCAATTGTCACATGAGAAAAATGCTTAGCACGGTTGTAGGGATTTGGAAGTTGGCAATACATTTTAGTCATCAGTTCTTTTTCTCTGCAGCTGCCATAGTTCAGCATCCTCTTTGCTAGCAGTATTGTGCTGTTCAGGGTTTGTACTGTGTAAAAAAAAAAAAAAAAAAAAAAAAAAAAAAAA
>VXAV01008238.1:221033-288041 GCA_013399715.1 Alectura lathami
AAAGTGCAGTTTCAGAAAGAGATTCATAAACCACCTAACCTGTTTGGAGTCGGTCAGAAAATTGACTGGTTGGCACTTCTCTGTTGTAGCAATTAGCACTGAGATGTTTCTCTTGGCCAGTTCCTGAGGTAGGTATGGTGCTGAGAGAGGATGACGCACGCTCGAAGTTTTCACCTCTGACTAGGCAGACAGTTAAAATGAGGCTTCTTGTCTAAATTAGTGAGTCAGTGGCTGACTTCAAGGTGGTGCTTTAAAACCAGCAGGAGTAGAAGTACAGAAAGCTCTGTGAAGTGACTCAGTTGAGATGCAGGTCCACTCACCAGCTGTTGAATTGGAGCTGACCTGAGGAGCCCAAAGTTTTGGTGGTGGTGGTCAAAGAGTGCCCAGGGACTCCTTAGTTCTTGAGCTTTTGGTAAGACCAAGCTTTAATAGAATTTGTTATTGGTTGAGAATGGGAAGAAGATAGAAAAGGGTTAAAGGGCTTCCTTAGTTATTTTTAATTTTTTTATTCTTGGATTTCTGAGGAATGTGGGCTGGACTGATCCCATGACAACTGGACTGGCTGTTGTTTTAGAAAGAATAAATAGTTAGGAAAGTTACCCCTGAAGGGAGGGAGGGAAGGCATCTGCTCAGACTTCACCTTGCTGATAATAAAATAACAATGGGATAGTCCAGTGCTTTGACTTGCTGGCCATGTGTTGTAATAGGATGGGTGAAAAAAGAGATTGGCAGGAGATCAAACCCCTTACCTATTTGATGTCTGTTCATAACTGCTGTCTCAAAGAGGAAGTTGAATACCGAGGAATTTATTACTTAACATACTCATTGCCATCTTTGCAGGAATTTGATTTCCATGTTCGCTGGCCTGGAGTGAAACTACTTACATCTCTTTTAAAGCAGCAAGGACCCCAGGTGCAGCAGATCATTCTTGTCAGCCCTATGGGTGAGTGGTTCAGCTTTCTGCTGATGAGCTTTAAGCTGGAAGCTCAGCAAACATGGCAGAAAGCTAGAGGAATCTTGAGCAACGTGTTTTAAAGACCTTTAGCAAGAAAAACGTGCATCTTTTACACTCACTTTTTTTAATGCATTTCTTGCAGGTGTTTCTAGACTCATGGATTTACTAGCAGACTCTAGGGAAGTTATAAGAAATGATGTAAGTACAGAACAAAAGCATTTTATCCTTTGTAATTAGCAACTGTCAATTTCAGTGCATAGTAGTTGTGCAGAATTTGAATCGAGTTGAATGGATGCACGTGAAGAAATCATCGTGGTTGCTAATGAGAAATATTTGAGTCTTCACTTGAGCTGGATGGCCATTGGATGTCTCACCCCAATTCAGATGATGAAGGCAAACTATTAGTGCGTATTTGCAAGCACTGACCATTGTGTAGGGTATTCCTACTGTGTGAGTCGATCTTTATCTTGGCCTTCTGTCAGGTTTGCTTCTCTCCTTCCTCTTTTCTCATCAGATGACAAAAAGCTCAAATTACTTGGTACGGAAGAGATGAGGTGCATTACAAGTTCCCTCTTTGTTCTCTTGTATGAACACTTAGTATCAGTATCCTTTTTGGCAGTGCTGCACTTCTCTTTTAAAGTGCACTGAGGCCTGTAATAACAGTTGGGTGGTATCCGTGGTGTTTTGTTACAGGGGATGCAGTTCTGTCCTGTGATTCTGGCCAAGGCTTAGGCTGCTCATTTAGCATTCTTCTGAGAGTTGTGACTTGTGAAAAGTAACGTTCTTTGCTAAACTTGCGTAAAAGTTACGTTTAATCGTTTCTTCCCTCCACCCATCAAGGGAGTCTTGTTGTTACAGCAACTGACTAAAAGTAATGCAGCCATACAGAAGATTGTTGCCTTTGAAAATGCCTTTGAGAGACTTCTGGATATCATAACAGAAGAAGGAAACAGTGATGGAGGTACAGAAACATCTAAGGCTCTCTCATAGTGCTGTGTTTCTACTCAGGTTAAGAGATGACAATGTTTACAGGCTGACATTAGTACGCAATTGGAGCTAGGTGAGTGGGCAGAAAGATCAAAACGCACAGCCAGGTTGTAACATTGAGCAGAAACAGAGCGAGCAAGTAGGTAGGTTTTTGGCATCTTCTGAAATCTAGCTTTGAGATACTGAGGAAATGCAACAGTTAATTTGTCTGAGCATGTGTGCGTGAGTGTTCGTATATTTCTGTTTGGTGTATTTGTGAATGTATGTACTTCCAAGGGCAGTGCCACAGTATGCATATGACCTCTTTGTCACTTACTGTGTTAAGCATCAGTGTTCCTCCTCCAAGGTGCTTGGATGCTTGGAAGTAACAGCTTGCTGTGTAGCAGTGACTTCATTTTTTTCTGGTCAACTCCTAGCCAAACTGATTACCTGCTGGCAAAGGAGGAGAGGAAAAAAGGATAAGAATGAGCAGGAATGATACAGCTCTTAGGTACTTTATTTGTTTCTCTTAGCAACACTTGAATTTATCACTGAGTGAAGTTTGCTACAGGATCAAATTAAGTAAAAAGATGTGTGTCTGCTCAATGACCTCTCTGCGGGCTGCAGGAGCAGTTAGCATACTGCTTCTCTTCCAGCTGAAGTATTCTAGGTATGCTGGCATGAAGGATTAAGCAAATCAAAGCTGCTATTTTTAGGCAGCTAATAATTTTAGGAGAGTTAGTATGTAAACTCCTGTGTGCTCAGGATTTTCTGCTTTTCCCCCTCCTATGTGTCCTTTCCTCCTGCCTGTGGCCCTGCTGAGGGCTGGATTACCAGCTGTGGCTGTGCAGCAGGAGTGAGAAGGGAGGAATGTGGCAGCTGGTCTCCGTGCTATCCCACTTTGAAGTCTGGCACTGCCTGTGTGTTTTAACAAGCGTGAGGAGTAGAACTTTATCCTTTCTATCAAGCCCAGATTGGAAGGCATCCCAGTAGTACCAGGAGCAGGCTGCCATGATTCATGTTGTCTTCTGGACCAAATTGTCCAAGGATTTTCTCTTACAATACATAGTTGATGAGCACTTGTAGTTTGTTTTCAGTACATGTAGCCTGAGAGCAAACAAACAAACAAAATGAACCTAACGACCAAAAAGAGATTTTGCATCTTCAAGGAGTTGAGTTTATATTGGCTTGTTGCATGGGCTGTTGCTAAGAGTTGCTTCTGTTTTTGTTAAAAACAAATCACAGAAAAAAAAGAGTTAAGGGACGGCTTTGAAATGAGTCACTTTCAGCCAGTGATTAAAGGTGAATGTGTAATCCAGTAAGAGTTTCTACATTTGAGTCTTGATGCTCTTCAAGAGGATCTTTGTTGTAGTACTTAAGGTACAAAGAGACAATAGCGTAGCCTGACTTGAAGTAGGTGTACTTCAAGACACCAAGTGTTCGGGAGGCTTTGTTTGAAATAATTCCCATGCCTACCCAATTAACTTACCGTCTGAACTGTGTACTCTTCAGAAATACTGTTTTTCCTTCAGACTTGTGGAAGTACCATAATTATGGTTTCATTTGAAATATGCTGGATCAACATCGACGTATTACATTTAGTGATCGTCGATTATTTTTTCATGCATGAGATTCACAGTTCTTGATGAAAATTTGATGTTGCTAAGAATGAGGAGTTCAGAAGTGCGTACTTTGTTCCTTCCAGAACATACCCAGCATGTGGAGAAATGAGTAATTTCTCTGCTTCATCTTTGATTCATCTTTTTCCTTTTTTGTCTCAACAGGAATAGTAGTGGAAGACTGTCTCCTCCTATTACAAAACTTGTTGAAGAATAATAATTCCAATCAGAATTTCTTTAAAGAAGGTTCATACATTCAGCGTATGAAGCCTTGGTTTGAAGTTGGGGATGACAATTGTGGTTGGTCTGCACAGAAAGTAACTAATCTTCATCTAATGCTGCAGGTAAAACACTTGATCTAACTCCTAGTGCTTGCCTTGCGCTGAAGAATATGTGCATTGCAGCAGCTGAGAAATCTGTGCGTTCTCTTTAGTTCAGTACTAGTGTTCTAGTATTAACGAGAGGTGCTCCTTCCAGTGTACCTGCTGTTTCCAAACTGTGAACTTGCAGTGGGTGGCACATCAAATAGCTTCATGTCATGTAACTTAGGATACAGCAGCGATTGAGGTTAAATATGTGTCGAGGGGTGTTTTATAAAGAATCCTCCTGTGTGAATTCATGTGTAGTTACAGTGCATTTAGAGTCCTGTTAGCTGTCTTACAGCTTTGTTACTATTGATTGTAGGGCATGTTCCTTTCTGGTCACCACTCCAGAAGGACAGAATGCTTTCCTGTTATGCAGCTCTTTGTGTGGGAGCTGTAGATTTCTGAAGACAGCTTCTCACTTCATGAAATGTAGTTCAATGGAGTCAGATACTTCAGAATTTTGGAGGGTTACACTAAACTCAGAACCAAATGGCAATATGCGGTAATGAGGCAGACGTGCTGCTTGACTGTTATGTCTGTTTTTAGGAGCAGTTGTTTTTAATGGCTAAACCGCAAGTGGGTAAATTCTGTTCTGCATTTTGGACGGTCTTAGGCTCTCTTCACGTATGGGCATCCCATTTTTTTTTTTTCTTTTTTTCCCAGCTTGTTCGGGTACTTGTGTCTCCCACAAATCCTCCAGGTGCTACCAGCAGTTGTCAGAAGGCGATGTTTCACTGTGGGTTGTTACAGCAGCTCTGCACGATCCTGATGGCAACTGGAGTTCCTGCTGATATCCTGACAGAAGTAAGGGGGAGCAAACATCCAGGGATGGGTGCAAACAAATGGGTGACAACAGGAGTCTGCAGGGATAACCAGCTACTGCAGACGCAAGCCGGAATTGCAGTAAATGCTAAGAATTTAGCTCAGATGCCAGAGGTGTTGGCTTCCTGTGCAGAGAATGCTTATTTAAGATAGTTCTTTGAATGATATTCTGCAGTTAGAAAGTTACTGGGACTTGTTGACTTTTTCCTCTTGGGTTCCGTATATCCCAAGGAGGCTGAATTGATTCATGTTTACACTAGTTTATGTGTTCTTGTATTTTGCTTGCTTGCTTTTGTTTTGTTGGAAGAAAAGACATTGGCTTTGCAAGTTTTCAGTGATGAGGGACGACTGGAAAGCCTTATTAGCAGTGTCAGATGAGTTTTGAGATGCGCTTACATTGAGTGTAGTTTTTTCCCTTTGGTGTGACCTCCATTTCAGTGCTTTTTATCTCCTCAAAGACTAATTTCAGCAGTACCTCTGCACTTTCCAAAAATGTCCAATGTAACTGACCTGACACAGAAAAAGAAGTGGGAGGTAGCTGGCTATGCCAGAGCTGTCCGTGACTTCTGTCCCTTAACCTTTGCTCAGCATGCCTCACAGTTGTTAGTTGTCCATTTCTTTTGAAATAGTTTTATTTTATAAATCTCTGTTGGGACTGAGGGATTTTTTCAATACCAAGCTGTCAGATTGAATAATTGTGTTGTACTTAGATTATTGCTCTTATTTGACTCTGAAGTATTAAATTATTGAACTGTTTCATTTTTTTCTGCCCTCTTTGTAGACCATTAACACTGTATCAGAGGTCATTCGAGGATGCCAGATGAATCAAGACTACTTTGCCTCTGTAAATGCACCTTCTAATCCACCAAGGTAGAGGAAGAAAAGTGTTTAACTATGTTAGGTAATGATATATTGGTACAGGCAGTGGCAGTCTAATCTAAAGAATTTGTAAATTCAGAGTTTGAAATTCTGATAGAAAAAAGCTTCAAGTTCACATTGGGCATACGAGGTACAGCCTCCACAAAGATGAGGCCTAGAACTAATTTCTTTTAATGTTACTTGGTACCTGAAAAGTGAATGAGCAATAGTTGACAAATTCCTGGATCAGGAGGAGCTGCCGCTGTCAGACAGTGGACAGTCTACAAGAAGATTTGGAGGCTAGGAAAATAGGCAGGTCATTGAGAGGACTCCCCAAGTTGTTTCTTCGTGCGCGACTGTATCCTAATGGCTTTTCTTTTGCCTTACCAAATAGACCGGCAATTGTGGTACTTCTGATGTCCATGGTAAACGAAAGGCAGCCTTTTGTGCTTCGGTGTGCAGTCCTCTATTGTTTCCAGTGCTTTTTATACAAAAACCAAAAAGGACAAGGAGAAATCGTTTCAACGCTTCTGCCATCTACTATTGACGGTACGCAAGACAGTCATCTCTGCACTGAGTAGGAAACGAGAATTTCTTACTGCATCAGCTGTTGCCTTCTGCAAAATTATTTACCTGCAATGGTGTGTCAGATCCAAGCATCATGATTTGGCTTATGATTTCTCTAAAACATGGAATAGCCTTTTATTTTTGTGTGTGAACTATACACTTACGTGCTGAATATTTTGCTGATGTCATGGCTTGTTTTAATCTCATTTGTACCTCTGGTAGCTACAGGTAACTCTGTGTCTGCTGGCCAGTTGCTCTGCGGGGGCCTCTTTTCAACGGACTCTCTCTCAAACTGGTGTGCTGCTGTGGCCCTGGCCCACGCCTTGCAGGAGAACGCGACTCTGAAGGAACAGCTCTTACGGGTTCAGCTGGCGACGAGCATTGGCAATCCGCCGGTGTCGCTGCTGCAGCAGTGCACCAACATTCTCTCGCAGGTACGGCACTGACTGGCCTGTACCCGGGTATTCGGGAAAAACTGCTGTCAGTAGGCAGTGGTCTTAAAGCACCTAGAACTTCATCTTGGTTTAAAAGACAAAGCAGAGGGACAGAATCCCCAGGCACATTTTGTTGTTGCTGCGCAAGTGTCCAGTTGATACTTAGTTTGTAACTGCTAATCTGAAACATCTTGAAAGTAACAGGCTGCCATGTATTGATTGCTGTTGGTTTTGCTAAAAGCTCTGAGTTGTTTGCAAAGTCAGGTATTAAAATGCTGTACAGGTGATTTGACTTAGCCGCCTAGACCACGCTTCCTCGTGACACGGACTTTGGCTGTGCGTGCTTTCTCTGCACGTGGTTGCAGTGATAAGGAGCTACAGCTTGGGCAGTGATTAGGCAGTCCTGCAGTTAAGAATAATGGCAGAATGCTGGAATTTTGAATCAGTTGATGGGACTTCTTTCATTTGCTTTCCCTGAAAACAGACAGTACTCCTTTTTTTATCCTTCTCCCAGCATTTTTGTCTAAGATGTATATGAGTCAGTAGAACTGCCCATGGTCTGCAGCTTTAAATGATGCAGGGGATTCAAACTTTGGGGGAATGTTTCTGAAATGTGTTCCACTGGAAGTTCTCGAGTAACGTGTGTGTAACTTGCAGGGTGATAAGATCGACAGACGGGTATGTATTTTTTGGCACAGCTTCGGCATTTTCTTGCCAAAAGCAGGCCTTTTCCTTTTGTCTTGGGTTTTGCTGGGAGGTTTTCTTAACTGCTCCTTGATGTGTGTCCACTCACAGCTTTGTGTTTGCAGTTGGGTTTGGGTTTTTCCCTAGCATAACCACCTCTCTCTGTGTCTCCAGGGGATTCTCTGGGGGTGCTCCACAAAACTATGGGATAAAGGTCTTGGTAGCACCGGGTGCTTTCTTTCCAACGGGGCATACTCATTTGCCATCTGTCCACCTAATAGATGCACTTTTAAGGACAACTAAACCCGTTAGAAATGCTGTTTTGTCAGACCGGCCTGTAGCAAACAGCTGGTACCATCTGACGTGGGAACATGCTGCTTATCTCCTCACTGCTCAAAGAAACCCCATGTTTAACCTGCATTCCAGCCACTTTGTGTGTTGTGCTTAACAGCCAAAGCTTTGAGTTTTAACCTCTGGTTTGAATAGCAGGGATCTTATTACTAGTGAATGATTCCTGAAGTGAGTTGTTTGACTTTCAGGCTGTGTTACTTCAGGTGCTACTGAGTTAGTTATCAGCTGCAGCAAAAACAGTTCTGAAATAGTGCTGCTGTGGAACTGTCTGTTTTCTTTACTGTATTTACCCCAGTTGTGCTGAGGGGTGGGGATTGGATTGTTACCAGCCATGAATTGTGGAACTGCTGCCATGGAGAACTGTAATCTACTACAGCAGCATGTCTAGAAAATAGATGTATTAGTTTTTTAAAGTATTTTGGGCTGTGTGGAAATGATGAGGTCAAACATCTTAATTTTCAGCATAACATGAACTGCTTCAGAATAAATGTGGTGTGCAGCTGCTTCCAGAGGATGACGTGTGCCGGAAACACCGGCCTGCAGAAGTAGCTTTGTGCTTCTGACAAGATTTCAGTGAGAGGAGAGTGGTGGGAGTGTCTGGTAAAGGTGTGCATAGGGGAGGGTGTAGCCCTCTCTGTAGGACAGGAGGTCTGGGGAAAGTGCTAGTGAGTGACTACCTGTTGAAACGTGGCGTGTCATTACAAGACTGCCTAGTTATCTCAGGAGCAGATAAATGAAAGTGTTGCAGTTAATGGAGGTTGTGAACTAATTATGAAGTAAGTGGTGGGAAGGGAAATGCGCAGAGGGACTGGGGAAAGCTAGACAGGCTGGTCCCTGAGGATAGGCAGAGCAAAGAAGAGAACAGAGTTCAGTGGGGCTAGGCACCCTGCAGTGAGATGTAGGTCAGTGGAAACCAGTCATGGCATTCAGCTAGAAGGCTAGCAGCAAGGAAGGTAGTTTGTGTGTTTGGTCCCCCTCCTGCCTGTAAGCTCCTTGCAAGTATTGGAAGGCCGCAATGAGGTCTCCCCGGAGCCTTCTCTTTTCCAAGCTGAACAGTCCCAGCTCCCTCAACCTTTCCTCACAGGAGAGGTGCTCCAGCCCTCTGAGCATTTTGGTGGCCCTCCTCTGGACCTGCTCCAACAACTCCACATCCCCTCTGTACTGGGTGCCCCAGGCCTGGACACAGCACTCCAGGTGAGGCCTTCCAAGGGCAGAGTAGAGGGGGACGATCACCTCCCTCTCCCTGCTGGCCACCCCTCTCTTGATGCAGCCCAGGATGCCATTGGTAGGACAAGGGGGAATGGGCTGAAACTGAAAGAGGGGAGGTTTAGGTTGGACATCAGGAAGAAATTCTTCCCTGAGAGAGTGGTGAGGCGCTGGCACAGGCTGCCCAGAGAAGCTGTGGCTGCCCCATCCCTGGCTGTGTTCAAGGCCAGGCTGGATGGGTTCCTGGGCAGTTTGACCTAGTGAGCGAGTGGCTGGCAGCCCTGTCCACGGCAGGGGGGTTGGAACTAGATGGTCTCTGAGGTCCCTTCCAACCCAAGCCATTCTGTGATTCTATTGATGATTGTATGACAGCTGTAAACAGATCTATAGCAAACGCTAAACAATGAATGCTAACACAGTATATAGTACTTACTGTAGAAGCGAAACAGGCAGGTGCTGTGGAGTTTGTGCTGAGGGTAGTATGCTGTGCTGTTCTGACACTGCTCCCTTGGGTCTCTGCAAGGCGAGGTAAGGATGATGATGAAGGAGCCAAACACTGTTTCCCATGTGTGCAGCATTAGGATTGGCTGCCACCATCTGGATATCTGTAATGTTGTGTTTTCTTCCTCTTGAAGGAGACAGTTTCATCTTAGTGATGGTGGCATACTCTAGCACATCACAGCACCTGATAGTCCTCGAAGGCAGTCCCTTCAGAGTGTGGTGTTTTCTCCCACAGCTGGTAGATTCCATTCCTGTCTGTCTCGTGGTCTGCGGTGGCAGGCTGCTACAGAAGCAGCTTCTTGCCAGAGTGATGCTCACTGGTGTTCCAGTGGCAAATGAACTTACTTAAAGAGCTTGAGAAGCTTCGTTTCGTTATTTTCAAAGTTTAGCTTAAGAAACACGTTCCCTTCAGCCCTAAAGTATAGGAATTACTGGAGGCAGGATTCGAAGCTGAACATCTCCAGCACAGATAGTTCTCAGACACGGGCTCCTTCTTTGTCATTGACTAATCCTGCTCTTTTTGCTGCTGTTTAGATCCCAGTGACCACTCCCTTCACTGTATTTTCTTGACCCTGTTTTGAAGATATCCCAGCAGTTCTTTATGCCTCACCTTTCCTTTAATACCTGACTTAATAATCCAGTTACTTTACCAAACTTAACGAGGTGCTTGCGTGAAGTTGTTTTCCATGCAGAGAAAGTTTTGCTTGTCTGTCTTGGGAATGTTGAGTCATTGAAGGAATGTGCCTGCCTTAATGCTGCTCATCCATAGCATCTGCAGCAAAGACAAGGGGGAGAGAATTGATAACAAAGTCAACTGGCAGATGAAAAATGATTTTTCCCAGTAAAAATGAAAAATGAAGATCAATTACTGCAATTAGCATTCCACTTGCTTGCTTAATGTTCATATCCCTTTGTCTGAACAGAAAGGTATTTCAGTATTGTGTTTCTTTACTGAGTAAAGAGTATTAGGAACACATGGCAAATCTTAGGCAGCAGCAAGCTGAGGTGGTTACAGTGGTGTATCTCTTAAAGGGAATCCTCACCTGACTTAATTTGCACCTTGTTCCTTATTTACAGAGGTGGTGTGTATGTTCCTTCATGTTACCCTAGCATTAATTGTAAACACAGAACTAATTTGTTGTGATTTTATATTGGTGCTAATTTGCATTGAGTCTTATTTCATGTGTGTTGCGTGTTGTTTTGCTCTGAAAACAGCTGAATATGACAGGTTTCATACTTGTTTCAGCAAAGCACTAGAGCTGTGTTCAGTAGAACTAATGAATGGGTGTTTTCAAAGAGATGGCTTTTAAAAAAATGAGATGAAAGGTGAGTTTTGAATTGATACAGCTTTCTTAGGATGTTTTAGCTTTTCATTGTGGAAAGATAATGATCCGGGGTTTTATTCTTTTCAGGGCAGCAAAGTTCAGACCAGGGTTGGACTACTGATGTTGCTTTGTACTTGGCTTAGCAACTGCTCAATTGCTGTCACACACTTCCTTCACAATCCAGCCAATGTACCTTTTGTATCCTTGATGTGATTGCAGATGAGAACCGCTTACCTAGAAGTTACTTGGATTATTCATGTTACCATGAAATGTTTATCTAGATCAACTTGCAGGGATACCCTTTGACATAAAATATGATGGGGCAAGAGATAAAAGCAGGCTTTTGTTGACAGTGCTCTGTGTAGGCTGACCTGTCTATAAGACGTGCATGCAACTTCAAGCACAACAGCAAGCTATTCCATTTGGGGCTAGGGGTTCTGCCAGTTCAGTGTTGTTTTTTCATTAGAACAACCCCAGTGATATTTTTATTATGATGTAAGCTTATGTCCAAGAAGGAGAAAGCATGCTTCCAATTTTTATTGAAGCCTATTTCTATGCTTACTCTTGAGAACAAGTACTGTAGGCCGAGCTGTCATTTCAGCTGCAGGTTTGTTCTGGAACAATACGTTTCCTTGGTTAAGCTGACAGTTGATGAGAAATTTCAGTGGAACCAGTGATTACCCAAGTCCTTTTACATAGGCAGTAGTCTGGTGTCCTAATTAAGCTTGGTTTTAGATGTGCAAATAATTTTAACAGGGAGCTTATGCTGAAGTGGCACATTAGGAACCAAGTATGTTGTATGTATTGTGCTTGTAATATACCTCAAATGTCCTTAACACGAGCTCTAGCTCACAGGGCAGATAGCTGAAAACCTTGGAGAAGAGGAGCAGCTGGTGCAAGGCCTCTGTGCACTTCTGCTTGGCATCTCCATCTACTACAATGACAATTCTCTTGAAAATTACAGGAAGTAAGTATGATGTAGAAATAGAAGACTGTAGGGAAGGGCTGTCTGAATGGCAGACGGTAGTTTAAGAGTCTTGAATTTAAGGTGACTGTTTTCTATGGATGTTCCTTACAGGATGCACAATAACGGACCCACCTTTAGCTAGGCAGAGCAGATCATTGTTTTGCATAGGTCCTTTTGATGAGTACATTCCTACGCTGTGAACAAATGCCAGTGGCACACTGAATGGTCTTGGATATTGAATGCTTAGCATCTAGTGCAGATAAAACCCAGTTTTAGGCAGATGATCAGAGTTGCAACTGGGGAAAAAACTGTTTTGTCTTGCTTTTCTCTCAAGAGTTGCATTATGGTTTTTCTCTCCCTTTTAGAGAGAAGCTGAAGCAGCTGATTGAGAAGAGGATTGGCAGGGAGAACTTCATTGAGAAGCTTGGCTTCATTAGCAAACATGAACTTTATTCCAGAGCAGCTCAGAAACCACAGCCTAGTTTTTCTAGTCCAGAACACATGATGTTTGATCATGAATTTACCAAGCTTGTAAAGGAATTGGAAGGTGAGATGTATTATGCTTATTCCTGTATTTTTGTGATGAGCTGATGACTGAAGTACTGAATGTGCCCGATGTCCTAGTGGAAGTTGCGAGAAGTTAAAATGGAGCATTCCGAAAAACACTAAAAATGGTGGGGTCTCCATTTTTTAAAACCTAGTCCGTCACAAGAGACAAATTGTCAACATCCTTAACAACTGTTATCCTGTCTTCTATTTTTAAGACTGTGTGTGACCATTGTATTTTCTCTGAAGTGCATATTGTGCTTCTCATGCCATGAATTTAGTTATACTGGGTGAAGCTGGAACTGTTATGAGGACAAAAGATGAATGAACTGGGCTTTAGCTGACAGAAACTTTTTGACAGGTGTCATAAGTAAAGCTATTTACAAGTCCAGTGAAGAAGATAAAAAAGAGGAGGAGGTTAAGAAGACACTGGAGCAGCATGACAACATTGTGACTCACTACAAAAAAGTCATTAGAGAGCAGGTAAGAGGCAGTGCCCCCTTACATACATATGTTTTTGAAACTGCTTGTACTGACTTTCAGAGATACCACAGCGTAGTTTCATGCCGGATGCTGCAAAACAGCTAACAAGGACTCTAGCAATGCAGAAACGCTTCTAAAAATGCAAAGGCTGAGAATTTCTGGCTCAACTGAAGAGTCAGTGTTCAGGTTGTTTAATTCCTTTCCTGAGATGCATCTTCTCTTGTGTGTTTGTGTTTCTCTTCAAATGAATAACTGTGGAGCCTGAAGTCCTCAAAAAGATGAAATTGTTATTTCTGTGCTCTCACCTTTCAAAAGGGTAATGGAAGAAATGTGGCTGAAGGAAGAAATAAAGTTTCTTGATCAAGTTCGGGTATACCTGCTGTGGTCAGATTCTAAAATATTTTTTTGACAGTAGTTTATTTGTGGGGTTTTTTTTTTGTGTTGTTTGGCTACAGCTTAGATGGAGGAGTAGAGGAGCAAAGCTAGGTAACTTAGCTGATGGGGGACAGCAGCAGGCTTCGTAGTTCAGGGGCCTGTAATGGCCACAGTCTGCAGCAGTACATGGGAAATTAAGGGGCACTCTCAAAACACCAGTGAAGCCTTATTGAACATGTGTTGACTGTGAATACTACTGCTTCTGCTAAGACTTCGTAAGCTGACCAAATGCGTGTTGGTTTCAGTGGGATGCAAAGAAAATTACAATGACAAGATATCTCTCAGGCTTCGATTTCTTCCTGTCCCTGGTGTGGGTACATTGGAGCTGTCCTCCAAAAAGTTTGGGAGGAATTGCTCTTGTGTGACAGATTTATTCTGTCTCTCCCCAACCCTTTTCTCTAGGAAACCTTTGTAGGTTTGCATGAAGCTTTTCTGCTCGTCTGTCACAGGTAGCACTGACAACCTCACTAACCAGTGGTGTGTACTGGTAGAGCAAAGGTTTTTCTGTCTTTAATTTCCTTTCTTACAGGATAATATTCAAATATTACTGCAAGTGTTTTCTCTGCCTTTTCCAGGACCAGGAGCTTGAAGAGTTAAAACAACAAGTTAATACTTTAAAATCTCAAAATGAGCAGCTTCAAGCAACAGTTACACAGCAAGTGTCACAGATCCAACAGCATAAGGACCAATATAATCTCCTTAAAGTACAGCTAGGTATGCTTCAGAAAGAGTAACAAAAAGGATCCTTGCTAGTGCTGAAGATGGTGTGTAATTTATGGCAAGCTCTAGAACAGGTGCAGCGAACAATCTTCTGTTGTTTCAGGCATATTGCTTTGTGATACAGTCTATGGAAATATCACACAGAGATAAAATTGTGACACATGAGAATACTGGGATTAGGAACAGCTTTTGAACAGCTTCAGTTGCCTGCAATGAAAAGGGAAGCCCTTCCCAGCCACCCTAGCTGCTCTCCTACAGCTGTGTCTGGTGAAGGGTTAGAGCTGAAGCTCACTGTGGGAACTTGCAGGTTCCCGGGAACTGCCGGTAGAAGCCTTCCACAATTAAGTTAGTCCAGACCAGTTACAGCCTGACCAGGCTTCAGACATAAACAGATGGGCCATGTGTGCTGAAGCTTATCTGAAAATGTGAGTTAGGGAAGAATTTATGGTATGGCAGATGAGTAAGATGAAGCATATTATTGTCAGTACTGAGGGCGAACTGAAGGCTTAAATCAGGGCAGCATATGCAGGTTATTCAAGGGTTGAAATTCCTGACAAGCTGTATCTGCCATAAACCTGATTTGTTACTATTAAAAATCTGTCAGGGAGCAATGATCTGTCCTTTATAGAATGAATGGATGTATTTTGCATGAACTGAATGACTGAAGCAGCATGCAGATGGAGTCGCCAATACATACATCAAAGAATGGCAAATAAGTGCTCTTCATTAGACTTCTGATAGCAGTTAAAAATTATCTGCACCTGGGTTCTTTAGACTGGCTTGTATTGCCCTGTGGGGTGGGAGAAAGAGGGGCAATAAATCCTTCCATTTTTGTGATAAAAACTTTAAAATGATGTTACTAACTTCTGTTATAAACCTTCCCTTAGGAAAGGATACTCAGCATCATAATTACCACAGCGATACGTTTCAGATGAATGGCATTCAGCTGGAAGAAGTGAGCAAGCTGAAAGAGGAGTTGGAAGAATGGAAAAGCAAGCATGAACTGCTGCAAGGGCAGTTGAGGGAAAAGGATTCTTTGATTGAAAAATTGGTAAGAGCTAACTGCTCTGCACAACTTGACAGGGCTTCTACTACTTGCTTTCAACCTTTTTTTTTGCCTTATGCTGTGAAGGCCATCTTTTTTTTTTTGGTCTTATCTTCTGTGTTTCAGTCAGTGAAAGATGGTTTTTGCTTCTCCCTTAGCAGAGACCATCCAGCTGCTCTCTTGCTATCATATAACTTTGACGTAGTTTAATTAACCTGTTTGTACCTTCTGTCTGGGCAACTCTGAACATGCAAGCACACAGCTTGCATTGTGTTCAGACAACAAAACTGTATTAAGTCTGTTTAGTTTTATGTTGGATTCTCTTCTTGCTCTTACAGAAGTCTTTGCAGTTGGAAATGGGAACAGAACAGTCTTCACAGACGAGCAACTCTGGTGGCTTGGAGCACAATAATGAATTACAGAAGGTGAGCTTCTGTTGTTTCAGAAAAGCTGTAGCGAACAGTGGTAGCTTGGGATGGGAAGGGAGCTAGGTCTACCTTCAGAGGTGAGGATGGAGACCTGAGCTTCTTGATGTTATTAAAGGCCTTCCTTTTTGATGATGGTACTAATCTTAGAGCATTGAAATGAGGCAGCCAAAAAGGAATCAGCTGGTTTTGCTTAGGAGCTTTAAGCCAGCAGTAGAAACTTCAACTCATATGCCAGACTGGGGAGGATTTTCTGTTACCCATTGCAAAATATTTTCAAAAGCTTGTATGAAAATTTCCAGGTACTAGATGTACAGCACAGAATAAGTGCTTGCATATCTGTAGGCTCCATTATTTAAGGTAGCTGTTTCTCACAATAATACCTAGCAGTGTTTCAAAAAGTGACTGGAAATTGTGACTGGAGACCTAAGGCTGATATGCCCTAAATTGGTCTCTGCACCAAGAATGAATATCCACAGAGATCCTGATGGGAGCACTGTTGGTGGGAGACTCCTTTATAAACATTACTGAGTCTGACAGTCTTGGCATTGAACAAAAAGAGTTCTTCACTACTTGGGTGAAAAGGCTGCATGCTGCTGACCAGTTATGTCTTTTAGGGAAATGACTGCCGTGTTGTCACTGAGAGACCTGCGGCTTACCACTCATGTAGTTAGTGTGAAGCAATTATTCTCGTACCATTTAGCATAAGCTTAGTGTGAAAAACTACTTTGCATTTTCAAATGCACCTTTCTTTTTTGTTTCCCAAAGGAATTAGAAATGCTCAGGACTCAGATGCAACTACAGTCTTCAGAAATTGCTAAGCTTCAGACTGAGAATCAGAAGCTACAAGCAATGGTACGGTGAAGTACTTCCTTATTTGTCCTTTGAGGTCTAAAATTTTCTTGCTCATGCTGTCAGTAGCATACAACAGCAAGTGATTACAACGTTGTTAAATGAAGTAATGGATTACCTAGACAAATCCTTCCTGAGGCAAGAGGAGACTTGGCTGAAGTCAGTGCTTTGTGAGGCCATTGGTCTTAGTGTTTTTAAACAAAGGAATACCAGTTATTCAGTGTTTTCAATTTATGCCATGACCAAAGCCAAAACCCAAAAATTCTCCTGTGAGGCACAAATGCATGGCAGTGTATATTAGAGGGGTGGTTATTCTGTCAAATATTTGAGGATTCTAGTTTGGAAAAATAGATTGGCCAATAAAGCCTTAGAGGATAGTTAAAACAAAAAATAAAAAAATCATGTCCTCAGAACTAGCTAATGGCATTAGGAAGTGAATGTTGAACCTGAAACACTTCATTAGCAAGTTGCACGAGCATGCTGCTGATGTTTCCACAGCAGAGCTAACGGTTAAAGCTGTAGGTGCGCAGGCCACGTGGGCAGTTGGAAGGATGGCATTCTGTGAAGGCTGGTGCTCAGCAGAACAAGGGTAGCTCTGCTTTGCACCTCTGCAATAACGAAGGTAAGGTAGCTGCTGCCCTATGGTAGCTGGACTTGCTGCAGCTCTTGCTTCTGGCTAGTTTGTTTGGACTTGTACATCAAAGTATCTTTCCAGTGCTGCAAGAAAAGGACTTGTGTGGGGAAAAGATCAAGTGTTTAATTTACAGATCACTTCAGCGAGGAAGGGTTTAGACATTTCCAGTGTCAAAAGGCTCAGCTGCTCTTTAAGATTCCGTTTCAACATGTGTTGGCCATGTGTGCTTGTGAGGTGGTGGCACATCGAAGTGTTCCATGCTGTCACCAGTTGTCAGGCCACTTCATGGCCATCCAGCAGACTGCCTGCCTTTCCTAGAGCTCTAGCTTGAATATGATACAGCTGGAGAAGCAGAATCTTGTATTCATNCCTGCCACATTTTGGCAATCTGAACTTTGGGATGGGCTGGCTGAGACCACACTATTACTATTTTCAGTAGTTGCACACAAGACTCAGATAAGTAGCCTAATTGAAAAATAAACATGGAAAAAAAAGAGAACTTCTTTGACATTTCTTAGGACCATCGAAGTGAGAGCTGGTGGCCTGTATGTTACTGAGTTGGCCTAAAAAAAACTCTTTAGACCATAATTTCTCAGACATAAGGGTTATACCCTGTGTTCTTTTTTGCGTATGCATATGTGTGTGTTGAGACCCCAGAAAGCAACAACCTGTTTTTCTTGATGCCTTGCAATGTAGGGTATAAGTAACTACCACACGGTGTCTATGCTGTAAGAAAAAAATGTGCTTTTAAAATCCTCAATTGACTCTATAATGTCTTAGCTTGCTGTCTTTGTATGTGAGGCATTCAGTGCTCCTGATACTGATTTTCTTTTACACAGAGTACAACAGCAGATCCTGTATTAGGTGACAGCGGTGCTGCAGCAGCAAGGAACTCTGAATTGGAGGGACGGCTTGTGCAAGAAGTGAAGGAGCTGAAGGTCAGTGGTGGATGAACATCAAACCAAGTCGTTTGATGCTCAGCCTTCAGTTATGACTTGTACAACAGGAAAGGCTTTGGCTGGAGGGGGTTTGTACCGTCAACATTTTGTGTCCGAGGGAAGGGAAGCTGAGTACCTCTCCTCTGTTATTTTTCTCTTTGGGAAAGCATTGGTAAGAAGAGTCTAGGAAATAGCTTTAGTGTGACGTGGATAACCTGACTTGGCTGGCGGGAAGGGTAGCCACTGTTCAAACTGCTACCTGCCTTTCTTCTGGTCGGTGATAAGGGGAGTTGGGTTAAGGAAGTACATAGGGGTGAGGCCACAGGACACGTTGCAAATGGAGCTGTTAGGGGTAGAATATGGAATGTATTTGTAGGAAACAAGGCATGAGCTGTTAGCCTGCTTATGGTGTAACTTGGTGTGGAATTTTTCCCGTTGACAGAGTGAAGTCAAAGCCCTTTCTGAGGAAAAAGCATCGCTAAAACAGCACCTGGATTCATCCAACAGTACAGTTGCCATCTTGCAAGATGAGAAAAGCAAACTTCAGCAGGAAGTTGCAGAATCGAAAAAGGAACAGGATGACCTTCTGGTGCTTTTGGCTGACCAGGATCAGAAACTATCTGCCCTTAAGAACAAACTGAAGGATCTTGGTGTACCGGTAGGCAAAACAATGAGTCAGGCACATTCTCAGGTCCAAGGTTGGTCTGAGCAGCCTGGGTATGGCTTGAACCAACCTTCTATAAATAGAGGGCTGTTGAATCTACCACAGTTGCTTTCTGAACTTAAATAGGCAGCTGGCAAGAAAAGATGACGATTGCCTCTTGGAAGAGGTGTTCAGCTTAGGGATGTTCAGAGGTACCTGTGTAAGTGTTGTGATGAAACCTGCTTGTCATGCATACTTATGTCTGGAACGGTGTCTGACTGTGTGTCTAGCCTTGCTGTAGCTTATCTTGGCTCCCAACCAGAATGCAGATGATGGCAGAAAATGCAAGTTCTTACTTAACAAGCAACTAAAACTTTCTCTTTATGCTGCAAACTGTCACTGCAGTATCCGTGCAAATCTGGACAATTTCTTTCAAGAATCCTTATGACTTGCAGCTGGAATTGTGACTGTAAGATGGACGTAACTAGCTGGTGTACTGCAGTTTTTGTGGCTGAATGCCAGACTTGAGCCTGAGTTTCTGATCCAGAAGCAATTATTCTTCCTGATGCAATTCATTTATTTATTAAAGGGTGGATTACTTCCTGGTAGTTAAGAGTTAATCTGGTGCAGCTTCAGTTGTATGATCAAAATGTTAAGAGTCTAGAAGGGTATTTGTAGCAAGTGTAGATGCTATAAATGTAGCCAAGAAATCTTTCTAAGTATAGGGGAGAAATATTCCAGAAGGCCTTTCACAGTTTCATCTGTGGCATTGCAAAGCACCGGACAGATGAATTAGGTGGGCTTTAGTTCATGTAACTGTAGTGGGAACTGAAGTGCTTATGAAGCTAATTGCTGAAGTGTACAAGGTAGAAATGATGATGCTAAATGGAGGCTGTTGTTCCCAGCAGTCTGTGACATTGCAAGGTGACAGTTGCCTTTTCTGAGTGCTAAGAGATAAAGCATAATTCTAGGTTAGGTTTAAGCCTATTTTCACTCTGCCACATTTGTCTCATCTTCAAAAGACTGGATCAGGATAAAGGATGTCACTGCTCACAGCAAATCTTTCTTAATTTCAGGTTGAAGATGAAGATGATATTGAATCTGGAGATCAAGCAGATGAAGATGAGGATGGGGATGAAGACGAGCAAGACTAATGTGCTTTCAGGTGTTCCCATGAAAACTACGTTGCATTGTTAGTGGGGGGAGAACCTATTATTGGTATACAAAGCAAAATATGCTTACAAGAAGCAGAGGGGAAAGTGGCAACTGTTGGACTAGTAATAAGTTACTGAAGTGTTTGGAAACACTTAATACTAGGTAAACAAAATTCACTGTTTAAGTTCTACATGAGTATCCCAAATTGTACTTGTTTAGAAGTTGCTTTAGACAGTGTTTAAAGCATGGAATGACAATGTTGCTGCCTCAGTTCATTGTCATTAACAGGAGTTCTGTGCATTTGTCTACCGTTTTAACCTTCTGGAACTCTAAACATAATTAAATACAGAAGTATTTGGTTTAACATCTGTCAAATGGAATCATTGCCTCTGCCCTCAGCATGGAGCTTCTGTGTAATTCGTGGCTTCCTTTAAAGAGCAGTGGCGAGGTGGAAGGGAGGGGTTGGGTGGCTGCAGTGTGTGCTGGCCACTGCTGCCCTGCTGGGCTGGTTCTCTGGGCGCAAACGGACCTGCACACCGTAGTGCCTTGACACCTGACACGGCTGCGTTTGGCACCTCCCGGAGGGAATCCGAGGGAACTGCAACACTGCTGAACGCGTGTGAGAGGTACCATGGAAACCTGCACAAGAAGGGTAGCGTTTTTAAGAAGAATCTATTTGGAAAAATAAAGACGAATATACTCAACCTAAGGATCTAATGTGCTACCAAGTCAGCATAAAAAGAATTAAAAATTCTGTTGACTACTTCAGTAAGGAGGTGAAAATTGCTATGATTTATATAACTTATTGGCTCTTGATGAGTGAATAAAAGATGAAATTTTAAAAGAAAATACTGAATAGAGTAAATGCATCTATTTCATTTTTGATAACAAAAGTAGGTATGTCCACTTAGTACTCATTCACTTCAATTCTCCTGTCCTGTTGTAATAAAAGATATTTTAATACATACGTAAAATTGTCTAACATCCAGTCAAGCATGAAGATGAAAGTGATAAAATACACTGAACTAAGGCTCTCATCAGCTGAGCGTATGGTGGGGATAGTTGGTTTTTCACTTTTTCCAAATGTGTAGAATTCAGCAGCTGTTCTGGAAACACAGTCCTTAAGCAGAAGGATTACACTACTTGATGTAGACCAAAGAAAGACTTGTTTCTAACCATAAAAGTAGTCAGTTAGTGTAATGTGAAACGTTAGGAAAGAGTACTTAAAATAAGCTCCACTCATGCAGTCCATCCTTCGGCAGGCTTTTATGGAATTGATGGGAAAACAGCAAGGATCAGAAGCAATGGTAGAACAGGACCAGAAATGTTTGTGAACTCCTACAGGGCAAGGCCGTGCTCTTATCTTCAGTGTGACTCTACAAAGCAGCAAGGAGCTGTGAACAAGCAGCTGGAGGTGTCTGTCCTCAGTTGTCGCCCATCTAATTTGTCTTTTTCTAAGCCATGCAAAATTCAGCAATGTGGGATGAAGGCAATAGGGACTGTTTTAGATGGCTTTACCACCTTTACTTATATAGCAAGAGTTGCAGATCGACTTCTTGAAAGAAGTCCTTTTGTTTCTAAGGCAATACTTTTTTTTTTTTTTTTNGAAAAAGCCAGAGAGGAAGTTGAAGTGTTTTTGCAGCTTGCTTAGTCGTGTAGAAGTTCTAGAAGAACTGACATTACTTGCTTGTAAAACCTAACAACCATTTTGCAGAAATGAAGACCAACTTACTGACTTAGATGAGTCTCTTCCTGATATGACCAAACTCTCTTCTTGATGTCAAACACAGGAAGGAAGGTATCTTATGGCCACTGTTTGAACTGAAGGTAGTACAACTGTGGCATGGACAGGTCATGTGTCTTGCTGTATTTTTATGTTATTGTAGCTGGAGGAATTGAAGGGTACTTGCTTTGCTGAGAATATCTTGGAGTTCTTGTATCGCGCAAACTAGTTGAACATTGCCTTTTAAAGTTAGCAGGGGCAATAATAATATCAAGTAGTGTACCTTTTCTCAGTTGATGCATAGTTTCTGCACTGTCACCCTTACTTGAAGGTACTGTAGTCACAAGTTTGGGTTATTAAAAAATAGCTGAAGGAACTAATTGTCCAGCTCCCACTGTGTCCATGGATATAGCTGAAATCTGCTGTGCCCTGAAAATTCTGAATGTGGCTTGGATTCTCCTTTATGCACAATGTAATGAGAGTCTTCAAGCATGATGTTTGTGGGCAATAACACACATTTAATCAATTGAATATTGACTAATCTCTGCAAGAAAATTGAAGTCTAGATCTTATGGTATGGGTTTTATATGGTGACCTAGGTAATTAGTTGTCAACTGCTTCAATGCTGGTGTTAGTTCAGGCTCTTGCCTTAACTCATTTTTGTCATCATGGTGTCTTCTGCAAGCTTGCAGTCAAACTATTTCTGAGGGTTGGAAGCAATGTGTGCCTTTCAGTTTCTCCTTTCAGTGCACTTAAGCATTTGATAGTTCTGTTTTGTCTGTTGGGGTATGTACTTGCTACGGTACACTATCTCTCCTGACCAGACTTGAGGCTTATTAACTATTCCCATTGGACTTGACTTCACTGTGGTTGGAACATACAATTAAATTAGATTGTCATCTGTGTTGGAGATGAAGCGGTTCTGATAGGTTCAAGGTCTCTTACATAAATGGTGTTGATAAGAATTGCAGAGGGATTTTTATTCCCACCTAGAACTTAATTTAGGTGTTCCCAGAGGTCAGTGAGAGCTGCCTGGGTGTAACCAGAGCTATGATTACACTTGTGAGGCATGTCACTGTAGCCATGTGCCATCATAAATGATACTTTTCAGAAAGGGTGGAGAAGAAGGACATGCTCACTTTTTAAAGAGTTGAAACTTACACTGTGTGGTTCAGTCATGATTGTTACCCACTGAAGACATGTGAGCTCCTTTCTGCGTGTCTTGGGAAGTCAAGTTTTAAGCATGCTTTTTTCATTAACCCAGGTGGAAGTGACAGCTTCAGCACCCAGGTGTCCTGTGAGCATTGGCATTGCTGGTTGCCACTGTCAGCACCACCACCCCAGTGAGTTTGTGACAGTGTGTCCTACCCTGCTTTGAGAAGACAACCTACTTATCTATACATACTTGAACCTCCATCCCCGGCACTGATAAATGTCCTGTGAAGCACCTGGTTTTCTTTGGAAGTGTTGGCTCCTTTGGTAGGGAGCAAAGCCACACGCGGAGGAGTGGTGGTAGGAAGCCTCATCAATTTGTTGTGCATAGAGAGCCTGGAAAGTTGATGTGGCCTGTAGAGTTTGACCAGCAGGGAAACTGGCTCTTCCCTCCCCATGTCCTGCTAGGTGATTTGTGTCCCTGTGCCTTGCAGGCTCTTTGTCCATGCTGCGCAACTTTTATGTGCCCAGATGACTTGACTTGGTCTTCTAGCTGCTTTTCTGCAAGGTCTCTAAAAATGCCGTAGGCAGAAATACATGTTTATGTAAGTTGTCTTCAGTATGAATAAGGCAAGTGTACCTTTCTCAAGTGGAGGAAAGGGGAGTAGAGAAAGGAAAATAAGGGGAAATACACAAACCTTGTCATTACACTGATGAGATGGAATCACCTGTAAAATCAGCATAAACAAAGATTCAGCATGAGAAAGCGCAAGGTACGTGATTGCTGGTCTGGCCTGATGTCGATCAGGAGTCGTTAACCTGGCACCTTACGTGCACATCAATGCCTTTCCCAGAAGACAGTATGCCACAACATTTTTTGTTGTTATTATTTGCAGCATTATACTTGGAGTTCCTACATTTGGATACAACTTCAAAATGTTTGAAATTGCAAAAAATGAAGGAAGAGATAACTAGGCAGGGTAGGAAGTTCAGGAGACAGACAAACTGGTTACAAACAGGTTTTAAAGAGGCTAGTTCAAAGCTCTCTTCCCAATTAGAAAACCTGTTTTTGTTGATTACCACCCTAGTGGTGCATCCTCCTGCTGGTAGTAGACGTGTCTCTATTACAGCTCTATGACTCTCAAAATGGGTGGCCTCTGCCTGGGAAGTATTCACTTGGCTGTGTGTTCTTGACTGCGTCACAAGAATTAGATTTATTTTTCTTTCTACGGAATCTTTTCTTGTCCCATCATGACTGGGCCATCATGAATGCAGGGTATTTTTCCTCACTCTGAGCAGAGCTTGGATCCTTTCCATGTAGGCTCTTTGTCAAAGGAAGCAGTTGACATTGAGGAGGTAAATAAATCATAGATTTTGAGCTTGCATGTTGCAGATAGTGAGATCAGCACAAATAAACAGGCTAAGAGATGCTGAGCCACAGGGAGTAAGTACCAGGAGTGAAGAACTGAAAACAATTCTGATTATTGTATGGTAATAGTAAAACACCCTAACTCACTGTGAGTGTGCTGCCCAGACAGTGGGGATCCCTTCTCATACACTCTTTCAGTGCAAGAGAGTGTTAAGGAAATGTCCAGTGCTGTCTGGTCTGAACAGAGGAAGTCTTTGCAATTTAAAGTGGCTGCTGCACAGTTGTTGAGTCTTCTGGCTCAGTTGTTTGCAAAGTATGGACTTCAGGGAAGTAAAAATCATCTTAACCCGTGTTACACATCCTCTGCCTGCTCGTGATCTTTGCAAGCTCAAAAATGACCAAAGCCTGTCTATCTGTGTGAAGTTCTTCCTAGAAAATAAAATCATAACAAAGGGGTCAGCAGTGCATGGATGCGGAATAGAGGATTTTTTAAAAAATATTTTACTAGAGAGACATCTACCTTTCTTAAGACTATGGGAATAAGAGGAACCTTGAAAGGGGAGGGAGAAAAAATGATTCTGATCAGCTCTACAGCTCATGTGGTGCTCAGGTTAGGGAATGTGGGTATCTGTGAAACATGGCTCCTGGCAGAGCCAGCCATCCTTGCGTCTCCTTGCAGACAGCCATCACAGCAGTTGGTGTGTGGCATTGTGAACAGGACTTACTGACACCTCTCAGGACAGGCTGGGTGTCCATGTGCCACATGCACGGTCATTCACTCTTCCAACAAGGGGATTTTTTTTTTAACTCTCTGCATTCCTCCAGCCTCCTTGCTCACTGAAACAATCCATCTCCTGAGCCGCTTGGGTCTGGCCTTGCCCCACCACCCAGAGGAGAACAAGGACGTTTTCTCATGTTCCTCCCGAGTACCCTAGCACCATCCAAGCAGCATCGCCACTTTCAGCTTCCAGCTGACTGGGTTATCCCATCCTCACCCAGTCATGAGCAAAAGGACAATTACCATCAAACAGGAACAAAGTCCCTGTGGCTGTCTGAGTTGTGTGCTTTTCTTGGCCTGGACAAACATTTGATCACTTCCTACCACTTAAATCAGAAAACAATAACCTGGTGACACTCTTCTTGGTAAAGGACATCCTAGTGGGAGCAAATTACTGTGATGCAAGAGACTTGCATTCTGAGGCTAACGGTGAAGGTCAGGCCAAGGCTCGAAATGCCCTTGATGCATATGTTGTGCCTTGAAGCTGAAAATTTCGCTGCTGGGGAAAGCGAGGGCAGTCAGTGGTCACTGAGCGTTGCTTGCAGGCAGCATGTGTTTCCCTAGAAGCAGTATAATAAATCACAGGACAGACAGCCTGCTTGATGGGAGGGAGATATGTGATGGGAGTTGAGCAGAACCACTGATCTGCAGTCTGATGCATATGCACAACGTCAAGATCCTTGAGAAAGCAAGTGCTCTGGGTTAGTGTTAGAGCCCCACACTGACCCACATGACAGCAAGCAACAGATAAGCCTTGGCCCACAGCAGCAAGAAAAAATAATTAGTCCTGATTATCAGTGAAATCCGAGGCCGAGGACAGCCAAGACTGCCCCCAGCCATGTCAGCAGATCCAGGCACCGGAGCCCAACCAGCATCTCTTTACTGACCCTGGTGTTCAGGCTACGTGATGGACTGAGTGAGAGAGGTGCTTCCCAGCTCGTGGGGCTGACATGGAGCACGCAGGTCATGACATCAGGTCCATGCTACAGAAATTAACTAGTTCCAGCTCTACTACCTCCATTTAGGCAACAGAAGAACAGTCTAAATTTTTGTGAGGCCCTGGTTTTGCCTGGAAGTGTCATCAAGAAAATAATCTGATTGTGAGCCCAAATAAAAATTCTGCATCCACAAGAGGAAACTCGCTGGCCTCTTTTCTTTCCATTTGGGCCAAGGATAGAGTTGGTGTTTTTGTGCTTCTCAGTCATGCCAGCCCTAGACTTCATACAGAACAGGAGCCAACATATGAAAGAGCTCAAGTGTATGGAGAAGCTTTGCTGGCACTTGCACAGCTAAACTTGCTGCTAAAACTCCAAATCACCTTCCCTCTCCCCCTCTGTGGACAGATTTGTTGCCTGTATCTTAACATATTTCCAGAAATGTTGCCTGAAAGAACTTTCTTATTCATTTTGTACTTGACTGACCCAAAGTTTCAGCCTGTCCTGTCTATTCATATCTCCTCTTTCAGAATAAAGATCAGAGTAGGACAAGAATTCTGCATGGCTTCTATTTGCAGTCTCATATAAAAGACATGCGAAATGGTATCATCTGTGCCTTCTCAGTGAAGGAAAGACCAAGCTGGTGCATGCTCACATTTCCAATTCTACAGGCTTCCTCTGTGATATGTACTGGGACCAGCCAATGCATCACAGATTTGGACATTTCACTGGATAATCAGCTTAGCTCCCTGATAGACCCAGTCCAAAAGCTAAGGAGAAATGTGGCTTTCCTGGTAGGCAGGGAAGTACTGAGACACGTAATAGTTTAAGCTATCAGCAGAAGCCTTCCTGAACCTTGTTTGGTGACAGGCTCTTGGTGTTGAACATGCTGGGATTCATTCTAAACTGAGATTCATTCTAAGACCAAAGTACAGCTGAACATCATTTTCATGTCACCCTCCATGACATGAGCAAGTTGGGCAATCAGTGCAGAGTCACAGGCTGACTCAGCCTGCCCTCCTGGGGGACACCAGACACTCATCTGCATGCTTTCAGCCCCAAAATGATGACGCAAGGGACAGCGGGTTTGCTGTAGGTTGTGTTCTCCTGGTGGGTGGCTTGGGAAGGTGTGCATGTGGCTGGGAGGGAGAAAACTGCTGAGGTAATTACTTAGATCTTGTTTATCCTTAGGCACATCCCTGGTAGTCCTCTGGGCCTACTACAGTGATCCTCGGAAAACTTTGCCACCATGTACCTTGACAAACAAAAGCACAGTGGGACCAACACGCTTGCATGGTGTGCGTTCTCCGCCAGTTCCACCTTCCCGCAGCATCCAGCTGCCCCAGCCAAGCATGCAGGCCGGCAGGGCCCCAGGTGGGCCGGTGCTCAGCTTGCTCATCCTTGGTCCTCAGTCCCTGCTCTGCAGAGACGCCTAGCACACAGCAGGACGAAGGCGAACGCTCGCCGAGAGCGGCCAGCAGAGGTCATGGTGTTCCCACACACGGCATGAAAATGCAGCTGACGCAGCCCTGAGTTAGCGGCTGGGAACTCATGAACTGGAGCTACAAAGGTTAACCAAGTGTCAGCGTTTCTACGCCAACTAGATGGAAGCTTTTGGTTTTCAGCTGAACTTTAGGGCAAACACAGGTAAAAATCCCAAACTTACCAGCCTGCTACCTAGGCCTAATAACTCTCAGCCCAAAGAAGGTAAGGAGAGGCAAGGAGAGTGTTCCTGCATGCATAGCTGACCTTGGACATCTCTTGGCATCAGTGCATACAGAGGACAGTGCAGGCTCTCTCTGTTTGCAGCAAAGGCTGAAGAGAGACAGAGTTGGCAGCTCCTCTCACATCTTGCAGGGCTTCAGCCTCGATGAGCTCACACTCTTGGCCAGGACTGGAATAACTGGATGGAGATCGCTGTTGTTGCTCCATTAAAGACATTGCTGATGGCTCCAGGCACACAGCGTGGTGGGTCTTCCCTTCATTCACTGAGAGGACATGCTCTTCTGGGTGTTCATAGGAAGAGCAGGAGATAGCACCTCTCCCACAGACAGCTGAGGACTACACGGCATTAAATGAGGTCCACACTGTGGGCAGACAGTACTTGAGGTTGGCCCATCCCATCCCATCTCCTGTGATCTGTCCTTGCAGAATGTTATCCTGAAGGCCTGTATGGCACTAAGCTTGTGTCCTGTAGCAGAACTGCCTGGGTTTCTGGAGGACAGGCTGAGAGGGACAGTGCTAGACCACGCTAAACAACCTAAAAGTACACCACTGTGTGACCTCTGGGCTTAGACTGGGGACAGGCATGGGAACTGACCTGACCTCCAGACCCCTCTCCTCCCCTCTCACTGGCTCCTGTTTGTTAAGTTGCCGCTCCTGCACCGTGCATTGCAAGGTGACTGCAGGGCTGCTTGTTTACTTAGGGCTTAGTAAATCAAAGGAGTTAGTAAAGTTCACCCATGCTGAAAGAAATGCTTTATCTGACCGGAAATATAAGCATGCTCTAGATCACACACAGGGTGTGAGCAGTAGGTGAAAGTGTTTGAGCTACCTGGTTAAAGGTTTGTAATTTGTTTTAAAACAGAAAATAGAAGAAAAATCTGGAAATAAAAACATTACTTCATGAAATTAAACCTTTTCCAGTACAAGATGTGTCGACGTCTCTGGCTGCTCACATAAACAATGGCAACCAGAATGGACTGCCCAAAAGCTTTAAATGCAGAAACCTGTTTTCTTGGCGGGAGGGTTGTTTGTTGTAATATTTTTGGGGAGCTGTTTTGCCAAATGCCTGTTGGTTGGAAAAATGTTTTCCCAGGTGGCTAGAGAGCATATTTGAGGACACCTGGTGAATAAGCAAAGGGTTCCTCTGGCCTGTCAAGTCCATGTGTGAGTACTGGAATACGGGAGTCTGCCAAGGGTCAGATACAAAGGGGCTGCTTGTGGTAGGAAACAGTCAATGTTGGCCCACAGCAGCAAGCAAAGGCAGCAGTGTGGTAACCCCAAGGCAACAGCAGGAATTGTCCCATGGTCATTCATCCCTGCCCCAAAAGGTGCATGACAAATGCTCACAAGGGTTGGTGCTCTGGTAGAGCCAGCAGAAGCAAGGATGGAGTGCACTTTAACACACTGCTTGTTAGGGTAACTGATCCTTTCTCCGTAGGAAAGGACATGGTTGTGTCAGCTGGCCCGGCTGTACAGGCACATGCCAAAGGTAGAGCAGAAACACGCCAGGCTCACTCATCACTCCAGGAAATCCGCCTGGATAAGAGCATACTTTCTCTATTATTATTATTTTTTTTATATATCTGTCAGACACCTACACTCAACTTTTTGTCATAATCTGTCTGGAACTGATTTTATCTTGCATGCTATGCACTTCAATGGGAAGGAAGGGGGTGACGGTTGGGCAACTGATACAAGGCTTCCACTGTGAGCAACCTCAGCTTCAGGTAGCTGATTACTCACACCTCTTCCTGGCAGGACCCAGCCAACCTGCTTTTCACAGGATTTCTAAGGACATGTGTAGATGCAGGCCACAGGACCATCTGCTATACCGAAACCAAGGGGGCTTGGACTGGGGTCTGAAGGGGCTTGCACTGGTGAGAGCTTTGCCACGTTCTGGGCAGTCCTAGCAGGTCTGCCTTCCCCCTGCAGCTGCTGTGGACTGAGAGTAACTGCTGCTTCTCCCCCAGTTTCTGTGTTGTATGAGGAGGATAACGAATGCCTTTCACTCAGAGGCTAGAAGCTTTCACCAGGGATATTACTCCTTCATCCCTAGAGATATTTTCAATCTATGTTATTCTTAATCCAAGACCAGACCTAGAGGCATATCTTCTCTGGGATTTCCAGCCCATGAGACTGCCTATCTTTCACATATACAAGTGCCTGTCCAGTGAGGAGTGGGGTAAACACGGCTGCTCAGGCCATTCCCTCCTCTGAGCAGATCATGCTTTGCACTGTTGTGTTGTGTTTGTGGAGTGTCCCCCACAACCATTGCAGACAGATATAGTATAGATAGGTATCTGTTTATTTGGCTTGGTTTTAAATGAAAGCCGGGATGCTGATGAGTACCACATCATTGATGCTACTGTGTGTCACCCCTCAGCCTGACCCTCCTGTGCTCTGTGCTGCTGACACTGGCGTAGTTCAGCTCTGACCCTGTGCCACCACTGCACAGTTCTGGTGGTGGTGTCCCATTTCTGTGTATTGCCCTGCCTGCACCAGCCAGTCAAGTGAACTCAGAGATGTGACTGTGCCACTGCACACGTAGCTTTGCTTCGTATCACCGTGCAGCCTTGAGGACTCTGCATTAGTATTCCCCAAATGATGGCTGCTACCAAGGGGTCCTGCCAGCAGTGCTAGTTTTTTCTGGCTCTGGCTGAGTTTGTGGCCTTGAAGGGCTATCCCAACCACAACAAGTGTTGCACCTTGCACTTGTTTAGTGAGTGCTCTGCAGGCCCACGAAACCAGCTGGTCAGACACCAGCTGGTCAGACACACGGAACTAGGTATGTCAGACACCTGACAACTTAGAAACTATACCCTTTAGCCAAAGCTATCTTCTAGATGTGTGCTCTTAGGCTTGTTGCATCATCTGTACAAAGTACTGACTTGGCCATCTAAAGAAAACCAGCTCTGATATGATTGCTGTGGGACTTGTGACACTTTCCTGGTGAAGTTTCATAGACTCCTGAGTCATGTCTGCCCTTTTCTCTATAAACCTCCTGCTCTGACCTCAGCAGACAGCCGGAAAGACGAAGTGAGAAATTCCTCCTGTGCCTGCTTTTACTTTTTACGTATAGCTTTTACAATGGGGCTGGCTATATTGTAGCTTCATCTTTCAGCTCCTGTTCAAATGCTCCTGGTGATGCTCCCAGCTCCTCAGAGGTTTGTGCCGAGTTCTGACTGAGCACATAATCTGACCGTTATTCTTTCTTCCTTGTTACTCCAGGGTATGCAACAGGACATTAATCAAAACAATAGCTTCCCTGTACCTGCTATTTCAGGAATGACCTAGCTACAAATATCTGTTACTTGCAGATCTGCTGCTGTGTTTCCCTGAATGATCTCCCAAATGATGTGTCAGGGCAGCAGGGCTGATGATGTAGCACATCTCTCCATCTCTAAGATGACAGGACTGACAGTAGCTGTAAGTCAGTGTGAACTAGAGACTGCATAGAAGAGCCCTGCTTTACATCAGAGCTACTCTTTACATCCAGTCCTCTCTGCCAGCAGGGGAGAGCAGCACCTCTTTCCTTGGGGGATGCTGCTGGAGATGTGCTTCTCACCATCTGTTGCATCCAGCACTCAGCAACGTGCATGAGCTGGCTGAAGCTCTGGGGGCATGCCTCAGCTATCTGCTCACATATGGTGCCCATGACCTATTCCTGGTGGAGGCTGTGGTGCTGCCTGGAAGGAACACACTCTGAGGGAAGAGCACTCTTGTAGTGCAGTGCTCATACTCCATTTCTCCCTGCATCTCTGACTGATTTTGCCGTTAGATTTCCAGGCATGTGCATATGCTCTGCAGCTGTCTAGGTCCCAAAGAAATACCTGATTCCCAGTTTCCTTAGGAGAGAGAAGGAGGAAAATCCCGATTTCAAATGGCCTCCCTCTTTAAAAGGTCTCAAATGATGTATGTGCCACCATGTATCTTCTCTGCAGTCGTGAGTGCAGAGCAAAACAGTTTCAATTCTTTGTCCAAAGAAAAAGAGAAATCAGAATAGAGAGATTGCTGGGGTGCAGGAAAAGCCACCTCAGTGGGGAAAGAACTGGGGACCATGTTGCACTTGTGGCCTAAGAACAATGTCATTCACAGGAACTGTGCAAGGCCCCTGACTGCTGAGCCCCTCCAGCACATCAGACAGACAAGAGGAAAAGACAAGAGAGGCCCTGCCTGCTCAATGTTTTCAAGATCAAAGCAGAGGGCAAATCAGGGAGGAAGGAGCTGGCCCTGTGCAAGCTGAGTTCCTGTAAAACCTCAGAAGTGTCAGCATGTTGGAGCAATGGGCAGCAGCCAGTGCCTGGCAGAAGACCAAGTGGGCAAAGACAAACTCTGTCTACTGAGTAAATGGTGAGCAATCTCCTGTGAGACCTTGGCAGTGGGAGGTATTCTGCAAAATCCCAGCTTCCGCTGTGGTGTTTGCTTTGTGTGTCGCTGGGTTTTGTCCAACTGCTACTGGCAGAGGGGAGCAGCTTGGTGTGTGCGAACAAAGGCACTCAGGAACCTCGGGCCACTCTGACAGGTCCCAGCCTCCCACTGACATTCCATGAGCTGAGCACATCCAGCCACTAGACATCCTTCACACGCCACGCAGCCCTCATCCCTGAGAGCTGGCCTTTGACTCACGTGTGCTCCCACCGGGCCAGCTCTACAAGGTGGAGGATTTCTTTAGAAACTTTCAGTCACTGCAGGATAAAGACCTCCACATCCTGAGTAGTAGAGTACAGAGTGGGAGTACAACAAGCATTTTTGCCTTCCTAGATCGTGACTTTTGTTTTCCTTAAAGCGCTAAGACTCGTGAGAGCTGCAGACCTGACAACTCTAGAGATAGTGATGGCATACAGGGCAACTGCAGCTCCAGTGTGCTTCTGGTCCATGGGGATTTTTGGCTTTGGGCTGAGTCGTTTAGCTGTACTTGGGCTGTGCTCTGCTGTGGGGTGGGCTGTTAACGCTGAAATGTCAGACATTTGGAGTCAGACCTGGTATCATTGAGGAAACTTGAATCACTATATATTTTCCCAAACCTGACTTCACAGTTTCATCTGAAGTTTCCAGTTTTCCAAAATAACCCAAAAAGAACAGTTCTATATATCTATATATCTGTATCTCCTGCTGAAAAGCCACAGGTTACCTAAAGTGACCCTGCTCCGGATTTAGCAAAAGCAAATCTGAGGCAGGAGGTATAACTTATGCCTTCCTATTCCTCTCTGTACTACTGGAAAATTCATTGCAGGAGGTGCTTCATAGCAGCATTTTGTTATCATTATCACACGAAGCTTTGAATGGGGATCAAGAAAGGGTGGTGTCTAAAAAGTACCTCGCTTTAATTCATGCCAACTGCGTATTTTTGTGTATTCATGCCAACATTGAAATGTGTCCTGGAGATGCACTTATGGCAATTGACTGAAACACTGCACCTCAGAGATGGATTTTGTTTGAGTATGGAAACACATATCCATGACTGTACCTTTAATCTGCCTCTAATTAAAATTTATTACTGTGGCTTCGGGTCAAATGAAATACCTCCAAGTGCCTCAATGATACTTCCATGCTAAGATCTTATCTGGCATCGGAGGCGTGGGGGGCATCTCCCTATTACTTCAGAGACTCTCTACTGATGGGGGACTGATCTTCTGAATCTACCTGGAAAGAAAGACACTGTGGTGCTGGGGTTAGCTGCACCCAGGACGTCCCAGAAGACCACGATGTCAGGAACACAGCAAAGTCCACAGCTTCTGAGGAAACGTTCCCACTGACCTTTGTTAAACTGTAAAATTTGTTAAAACTGTACAGATCTATCTTGTGGCTTGATACTTGAAAAGAAACCATGGCAAGAAAATATTTAAATACTACTGCTGGATGAACTAATATTACTTTAATTAGGGGGATTTTTTATACACTCAAACACACTTTCAGAAAACAAGGACTTTAGCTTTGGCAAACGTTTATCTGAGTAAAGAGAGAGTGACATTTTTCATTTCAGTTTCATTTTGTTTTTATATTTTTTGATTCCTTTTCAAGGAAACCCTTTAGATTTTTTTTCCTTTTGACATGTTCATGGTTCATGGTGAAAATAGCCAAGATGAGAGGCTGGAAAAAGGAAATGTTCTGGTTTACATGCAGCAAAGTTCTTTCAAATCTCCCTTTCACTCTCTTGAAAAATGCTTTCAGACTGATGCAAAAGACAAGGTTTGGGTTTTTTGTTTTGTTTTGATTTTGTTTGTTTGTTTGTTTTGGTTTTGGTTCATCCTTAACAAAAATGCCCTTCTCAATCCCACTTTTTAAATATATCTACAAAGGAACCTGTGAGGCTGTGAAGTGGAAAATGCAGCACTTCCAAGTTGATGCTGTTTCCCCAGCTCCACCAGACTCCAAGGCGCAAAAGCTACTTAACTGAAAACGGGCAAACACAAAGTGCCCATTCTACTCAGTGAAGCAGACATGTGAAAGCCAGAACATTTCTGTGGCACGCCTGCTCCAAAGAGAAGGCTGCTGTAGCTGACCTTCTTGATCTTGTACGTTTGGGGTTGGCGACAAAGAGGGTTTAGCTGGCTCCCTATTAATTCAGAATACATAATGACTACATGCACTCATAACTGCTAGCAGCTAAATGGTATTCAGCGCATTGGAAGATTTTGGTTCCTTCAATGTTCTTAGGAAAAGCTTTCCTGGTGCATTGCTGACCTGGCCTTTGAGGCAGCTTCATGTGTAGATTAGGAGGATTTTATGAGTTTTACTTCCTATTTGGGAGAGTGAAAGGTGTTTTTTTAGAGTCTATAGAAAGAATGCCAGGCTTTGCATAGCCCATTGGCAAATCAACAAAGACAACCTGGAAACTATGCTCCTGCACTGCTTCCTTTCTTGTGTGATTCTGTATCTATCTGATTTTCTTTTGCTTGTTATCAAAGCAGTTTTTAGAGGAACGAAACTGAGCAAATTTTCTGGCTTACAGTAGGCATAAGAAGAAGGCATGTACTCAGCTGCCAGTATGGATTCCGCCTGTTGAAGACAGGGCTCACTTCCCCAGTTGTAAAACTAAAAATGAGTTAAACATCCAGCAGGTGTTAATGGAAGGCACGAACCATCCAACAAACCACAAGCCTTGGAAGAAGTACAAACTAAACGCAGACAGGAAATCCCCCACCCAGCCAGGACTTGGAAGTTGCTTACACCTGAAGGAGCAGTACCCGGGGAAGGTTTACTTTAGGTTGATTATTTGCAAATGACTGAATGTGAGTGACGTTCATTGCCTTAGTTCTACAGTCATGTATCAGACGAGTGAAAAAACAAACTCCTGCTACCTCCCCTGACCAGTTTCCTCCAACCGGTAGGTTCTTTCCCCTCTGAAGACCTCTGGTCTTCTTGAGTCAATGGCCCTTCACCATCGCTTGGAGATGATGCCAGTGTCACAGCAGCACTGGTGACAGTCAGTACCTCTCTAGACAGCTGGGTCACAGTCACAGGGTGTTCAGGGCTGGTTGAGGGACAAGGGAAGGGAATAAAGTCCACAAGTTGCAGGAAGGCTAAATTTCTTGGTAGAACCAGGTTGCGATGTTTCTGGGATTACCGCTTAGATAAAATGCCTTTGCTCCTAATTTCACTATTCCTTTGCACAGATCCAACATCTGACAGAGATTACAGGGCAATAGACAGAGCGCATATTTTAGGGGTAAGGTAAAACAACCACAAATATGGCCAAGGGAGAAGCTGGCTGGAACAAGAGTCCCTTGCTTTTCTCTCTGGCATCCCATCTCATTGGGCCTGAATCTCCACTAGAGTAAGATATCTTTTCTGAAATCCACCCACTCTTACTACTAGTCATTTTTCATTTCCCTGTTCACATATCTCCCCTGTCCCAGCATGCCCTTGTTTGTTCAGACAGGTTCCAGCTAAATCTGTGTACGTTTATCTTGCAGAAACAATCAATCACTTACATTTTCTGTTTTAAGGGTGTTGTCCCAGCTGAGACCTGGCTGCATTACAATTTGTTGTAATCTCACTGTCCCCCTGAAGACTCTGCTATGGATCCCAGCTCCGTGCGTCAGCTCCAACAGCCACAGGTTTGGCTCTGCAACAGAATAGGGAAGCACTGTGTCTACAATGGCCAGACAACTATTTCTTTCACTTTCCAGGTATGCTTTTGTTGGGAAAGGGGAGCTTATTTTGATTGTCTGCTGACAAAGATGGACTGGGCGAATTTCAGAGCCTTTGGCTAGTGCCACGGCTACATTCAACTGATCATATTGATACTAAGTGTACTGATTTTCAAATGTCATATTTTCAGTACAGAAACCACTTACTATGAACAAAGGCAAAACAGTAACTCAAGGCCTCTGGAGACAGAGGTTGTGGTAGGTATGAGCAAAGCAAAGAAGAAATCTGTGCATGTGTTCTAGCTAGTCCTGCCGAGTTGGCTGTGTTTCCTGCGAGAGGTATGAGCTTGGTCTTGTTATCTAATTCTCAATGTACCAAGGGAGCATATTTACATTGCAAAGTGTTTCTCGTATCCCTTTTGGTCTATGCAAGGCAATTAGCAAGTATTTTTAAACTCTTCCAAATAAACTTCAAAGCAAGAGCACTTCCTGTTGGAAGGGAAGGGTTGGCTCTGAGTGGGAGCTCTGAATGCCATCTGCTAATCCCTCCCTCCCTGTGGCCAGGGCTCTCCCCAGTGGTGGGCTTCTCTTGCATTTATTTTTTAGCAGGACAGCCTCATGATTCACAAGAAATCTCTAGAAACAAACCGAACATTGAAGAAAGAGGCTGGAGCAACAGGCCACAAAGCAGAGACTGGAAGAGAGTTACACAACTCCCAAGACTGGTGCCATGAGTAAACCCAGTTTCCTGCAGTGGGCTGCTGTTTATCACCTCTCTCCCAGTTTGTGTCACTCATTTCAGAGCAGGACCACTCATCTCTGATGAGGCCAGCATGCGAGGTGCACATATGCAGATACGAGCCCTGGCCTGTGAGCAGAAAGAAGAGGGAAAGGACTCCTGCTCAGTCAGACAGCCAGCATTCTGGCCCCACAGAGGAGGGTATGCCAGCCCCGGCTGCTATCCTGACGTCAGTTCAGCGGTTCAACCCCTCCTCACCATTTCAGTGCTGACATTGGAGGGAGATGCCACACCTGACACACAAGATGCGACCTGTGGCTGCTTATGTGACAGCTGTTTCCTGTGGACACTGGCAGGGTGTGCCAGTAAAACCTTCAGTGTGAATCTTGGGCCAAGGTTTTTGCAGACACTTGGTGACTGGGGAGACAATCTGCAGGGAGCTCTGCAGAAGGTTTTTTCAAAATCACATGCCTTTTATTTTCCCAAACTGTTGCAAACCCAGTAAATTAAAATTTGAGAACCACTCTTCCTTATGCAGAATTCCTTGTGTCAGATGCATGAGTTGACCTGTCTTGTTTCTGGGACTATTGACATTTAAAACACTCCCTTCTCCTCCCAGCGAAATTCCCCCCTGACTTAGGACCACTGTGCTTCTGTGTCCAGAGACTGGGAAATGATCAGGACATGAGATAAAAAGCTTGTCTCTCGGGTAGCCCGAGAAAGCTGTTGTGCTTCTGAAAGCAGATCAGCAATTAACTGACCTGAAAGGCAGTCATCAGGCGAAGATGCTCAGGGGTTGCCTGGCCCGCCTTAGCCATATCCATGGCATTTCCCATAGTCAAGTGATTGCAGGGCACATTTTAGTTTGTGTGAACCTAGAATCATTAGAGAAACATTTCTGAAAACATAATTGACCCTTTGGAACTGACACGCCATGAAGGTGAAATTAAGGAACAACACACTAGAAATATTTGGGCAATTTCCTCTTGGCACATAACTGCTTGCTTTGTGACCTAAAAACCAGTATTCCTTACAGTCCTGCACAAGACTGTGGGTTACTTAAGTTATTTACAGATGTTTTGATCCTATCTTTTTTCTGCAATTGAGGCAGTGAAACTTGGATCAACAAAATGTGACATAATTCCTGATGCTGCCTTCTTGAGCCATGCCTCAGGTGACCTACCAGCTCTTCGTAGTTGCTGTGGGCATGCTTTATCGGCTCCATCTATTACAGACTTCGAAGAGGTCCCTCCCTACTGCAGAGGACACTTGAGAAATGGAGGATACCAGGCGTGCTATGTTGTGTCATCGGCCCTTGACGAGGGGGTGAGGGAATTGTATCTTGGCAGTACTTTTCCACTCGCTTTCTTACCAGCGAGCTGGTAGTTGGGCTGTTACGACATGTATGGTCTTTAGCGAGGCTAATCCTTGCAGAGCCAGAGGTCAGATTTGGCTTGGAACACCTCAGTTGTGTGGTGACCTGTCTTGATGCTAACACAAAGCTAGGTACAACACTTTATTTTCAGGTGTGAGAGATCTCAGATGTTCCTTCCTTCCAGAAGAGATCTTCATTTGCATTGAAATGGACCTAGATAATCCATACTCAATGATCTCTGTTGACAGTCACTGGAGATGTCTGAAGAGCAGGAGGGTTAGCAGTGACTTCCAGCATTTCCCATGGTCAAGCAGGAGCAAAACTCCAGAACTGGCAATTTCCCATGGAAAGGGAATCCTAAAGAACTTGAACTTCTTGTTTTGACAACATGATTGCTTTGTTGCCATAATATGAGTGTTTCATTTTGACAATGGTGAAAATATTTGTCTGTCAAAAGGCAGTAATGTTATATTGCATTTAATACCTGAGACCCAGTATTAAACATAACCATGAAAAGAAAATTATAACACAAAGAAATGTGTGAAGATTACACTCTTTGGGGGTAGGATGAGGTAAGGGCAGCAGCCCTTCTGAAAAGAAAATCTGAAGAGAAGAAAGAGAAAGACTATTCTGCACAGGTGAATGCCTGGAAAGACAAGCGATTACTGGTGAGCAGAGGTACCCTTGCCGGTCACCACTGACTGCTGCACATGTGCAGCACAGAATGAAAGATGAGCACGCTCCTGTACCAAGTCTGGATCCCAGACTGAAGCCTACGTGTCAGCTTCCTCTCCCTAAAAAACATTTTGAATTGGGGAAGTGTGTGTGCACAGGGAGAAGACACTAGATCAGAAAATGTCTTTTTTTATTATTATTATTATTTTTTTTCTACCAAGAAGACACACTTGTGCTGGCTCCCTGGGCTAGTGAGAGAAAGGAAGCAGTGGGACTAGAGAGCTGCTCTGCTGGAAGTGCTGCCTCAGGAGGGAACAGTTAGGGCCTGTAAGAGATCCCTGTTGCCTTGTTATGATGGGAACAAAAAAATTAGACTGAGGATATCCTAAGTAAGCTGAAGAGCTACATAAGGAAATGGGACAGGAGCAACAAGTAGTGAAGGGCCAGTGCTTTGTCGGGTCCTTCCCTCACAACCTCACTCCCGAGATCTTCTAAGGCTACAAGTTAAGACAGGCATAGGTTTTGATTTCTAGAGGCAGAGCTTCCATGGGTCATGTGGGAGCCAGGTAGGATTCAGGTTTCAAGCAGCTGGAACGGTGAATGGCATTGCCAGATTGATAACTCCATGGATTTGCATGAAATGACTGCCCACAGCTACCCTTAGCTCCCTTGGCCTCCCCACTGGGGCTAATGGACTGTGACATCAGAACAATTTAGGCAGCACCCACCTTCTAACCACAGGTGAAAGGGCAGGATCTTGCATCCAGCTCTACATCATAGACACACCAGGCCTCTCTGCTCAGGTTCAAGGACAACAAGGATGTTCTGAGGCCTGGGGCAAGCTGCAGGCTTTCTGCACCTGTGACCTACTGGAACAAGCTAGCCAGATTTTCATCCAAAACAAATGAAAATCAGAAAAGGCTCTTTTTAATAGATACTGTATGTCCATTACAGCACTGAGGATTAACCTGGAATTTTCAACATGGATCTTTTGCTTGTGAAATCCTGGCCTTTCAAAGTCTGTATTCCTGTTTGGGCCTCTTCTGTAGTGCTATTGCAAAAAAAAAACCCCAAACCCTTACAACTACGTATATAGGGAACTCTCCCTTCTCTTGCCTACAAAATTATGTGACACATAAGCGAAAGAGCTTTCAGATACAGTATCTGAAAAAAACTCCACTAAATGGCCTGTTTCTCCAAAATTGCACTTTCTATAAATATTTTTCCTTCTCATTTCCTGTGTGTTACTTGGTGTGTTAAGGTTCTTGTTTAAATCAAATCACTATGTGGCAACTCTTAGTACGTAATCTAACTGTAAATGCCCTAGACACAAGTGAGACTGCATGGACAAGAAAGACAAGCAAGCAGAAAAGGAAACTGCTGACAGTGCAAAAGGCAAACTGATAAAACAAATGACAGACCCTCCCCTTTTCTGACTGACACTTGTCTACTTTGAAAACTGGCCTTTAACATGGGCGACACAGACCTGCTTAACAAAGGTTCTTTCAAAAGACCAGAGGGTGCAGAGTTTGGGCTAACGTGGCAGTCTACGGCGCATCTGCTCATGAGTCAGTGCTTCTGATGTCATTCCTACCGTTGGCACGGAAGAGAGAAAGAGCAGCCAAGTTCACATAGGACCAAGGTAATATCTAACAGAACGGGTGGGATGTCGCACACCAAAGTCCAGGAAGGCACTGATGTCTCCCTGACCACCTCCTCATTAAAACATCTTCTGTCTCCCTACAGAGAACAACTACTGGCAAATCCTCTTTTCCACCCTAGAGTACAGACCAGGAAGCCACGCTCTGCACACTCTCTGCTGAGCTTCATTGTGCTTAATTAATGGAAGGTTTAAGACCTTTGTACTTTAAGATGAGGAGATAGCCAGGCTGAGACAGAGAAGTGTTTTAACATTCAAGTGGTTACTAAAGTAAGGCTCTAAGTGGGAGTGGTGAGTTCACAGGCCTAGTGCTGCACCCAGAGACATTTGTATCTTGTTCTGGTCCATCTCTGGAATTAGCAACACTATCTTCATTTCAGGTGGCCTTTAAGGACATGCGTGTCTGTGTCTGAGCACTAATTGTCAACCCTGTAATCACTCCACGTATGTGAACCTGCCTGTTGGCAGTCAGTGCCACTGTGCTTGGGCAGCTGATTTTTCCTAATGCTGCCTGTTTACAAGGGCTGTATCAGCACCCATTTCACATCAGCCAGATCTCATTACAAAACCTAAGCGTCAGCTCCTCAGTGAAGACGCTCTGGAGTACACAACTGTTTTCAATCCAGACTGAACTTCAGCCCTCAGAATAATGGTGCCATGTCAGCTCAACGGAGACAGCATTTCCGAAGTACCTCCTTTCTCTCTTGTCCCCAGGTGAGAGGCTTCTTCTGCTGTCATCCTCACTTCCAACCATTTCCATTCTCTCTTTTTCATGAAGCAGCATTTCCTTCTCCGCATCGGCATCAAAGAGAGCAGCTGCAAGTCGCAGCCCATCCTGTAGGAATGCCATCCACACGCAGGGAGTAGCGGGAGGCACGCACGACTGACCTCGCTGGTGGAGGCAGGCTATGAGGCAGGGAGCTGCAGAAGATAAAATGCACCTGTTTTATTGAAGGCATGTTTACGTCAAGGATCAAATCCTGTCTTACTCTGCTAAAACCGTAATGTGGAGTGGCTTTTCTGGAACAGCTCCCTGAACAGGCATGTCCAAACAGCAGCAGGAGAACATCAAAAGGTGCAGTGATCATCCGCAGATAAGCACCCGATCTGTCTGATCCTGAGCTACCCCCAGGCACGGCTTATTAATTTGTCTGACCGAGATGAGCTCTCAAGAGCCTACAGCTCTCCTTATACCAGTGTCTTTCCATGGTGCTGGCTTCACACACGTAGTAAAGGGATAACTGACTGCTGGTCAGGAAGGTTGATATCCAGAGAACAGTTACTTGACAAAAACCCCACAGCGTTAAGTCCTTTGAGCAGAGAAAGGAATGGGAATGTGGATTTGGGTCAGTTCTAGAGCAAGCCCCCATTGCACTGACCCAGCCACAGTGGGAAGTGTGTTTGCATCAACCATCTTTCAGTAATTATAGCAACAGATGACTCGAGATCAAAGTGTGTTTGTGAATGATGTGGCAAAATAAATGTATGTAAATCTCAGTTTTTATATCTCTGGATCTGTCTTTAATGCTGACTTCTGTCCAGCTTTAGCCTGCCCTGGGAAAACACCTCAGGTCCCATCGCTGTGGTGCTGGCCTGGACAGAACCCCAAGAGCCACCTGCCTTCTCCACGCTCACCTCCTCGCCCTGTGCACAGCGTGGCTACCACTGGCCAGTGTGACAGCCATGGGGACGGCAGCTGCTTGTGTTTGGGGCCCAATCCCAGAGCTCTTCTCAATGCAGAAGGGCACATTTGCTGCCGCAGTGACTCAGCAGAGCCAGGTGCCTTTGTGCCGACATCGCTACTTCCAGGGTCTGCCTGCCCTGGCGGGCAGCTACTCCTGTGCTGGAAGCAGCCAAGGCTCCAGAGCCAGTTTCTAATCCGAACTCTCCTTGCCTTTCCCAGCCATAAGGCCAGCCTGCAGATAGAGTTTCACAGGAAGGCCCCTTTGCCCAGGGTGATGAGGCAGAGCACAAGCATATCGCTGCAGCTGGTGGAGCATGTGGAGGGGGTGCCATTTGTCCAGCCCTCTCGATATAGCTCATGACTGCCCTTCATCTGGGTTGAATCTGTTCCATCCTCCTCCTGTCACGTATTCTCCTATCAGCTTCTATCGTGTGTTTATCTTGTATTTTTGCATTAGGTAATTACTTTACCCACAATGCTAAGCTCCAGTTGTTGCCCCCACCAGGTGTTTTCTTCATGCCATCGATCTGTAGGCACTCTGGAGAGCACCACACATGCCTAGGGAGATGTCTCCAAGCCGTTGTATGTGCTGCAACTTCCCTGGCTCATTGGTCTAGTTCCTAGCAGTTTCACAACCTTGCTTTCAGTTCCACTTCATTTGCACAGCAGCAATATTTTTTTTTTTTTTTAATAACATGGCTTTTGCCTACAATCCTCTGTGCACAAGGAACAGGATAATCCTTAGTGTTGGCCTAAAACACAACATGGTAAAAAAACTCCTGTCAGGGGAGGAGCTTGTTATGAGAGAGTGCTAAGGAGAACTGTAGCTCTCCTTGCCTGTGTCCCCTCAGAGGCTGACCACCAGGGGCTGGGGCTCAGAAAACAGGAAACAGGAGTAAAAGCCTTCTAGGGCCACAGTTGGAAGAGACTGTGACAATCAGTTGTTTGATTTGCTTTGTCACTTGTGTCATGGATATTCACCCACCTCATCTCATGCTGTAGTGCATGGTGAATGGTCAGTTATCCAAACAAGGTTAGAAGAAATGAGGCAGAGAGTGGTTTTCTAATGTGAGAAACAAAGAGAGGAAAGATACTACACATACAGGTCTGTCATGTGGCCACACGCTGGTTCCAGACATCTTTCCTGCCCAGTTCCTGCTTAAAAGTGTTTGAGTCACAAGCAACAGAGTGTGGAGAAAGCCAGGGTGGTTAGAAGTTTGGTAGGGAGAACAAATGCTGACTTAGAAAGCACTCTCCTGATGTCCATGAGAGAATCTTGATCTCTCTTTGTGATCTCTGCTGATTTTGTCTGCTGTTTCAATTCCAAAGGAGTCTCTGTAGCCAGTGTCTTCTGCACAGGTAACTACAACGGGTGAAATTTAGAGTTTCCACCTGGGCCTAGGTAGTGACGTCATCTATGCACAGTATTTTCCAAATCGCATCAATCAATCATCAAGATTTTCCATTGCTTATGCTGAGATTGTGCATTGCTCCTACATGCTTATTTCTCAATAGAGTTGAGAGGCTTAATTACTGGGTTGCAAAGCTCCCAAGGGTCTTATGAAAATTGAACTGGAAGAGCGAAGTAACATGACATACTGTGCACCCTTAAACCATGATAGGTTGCTATCCAGAGATTTGTTGTAATCCAGAAGTCTGTTCCCAAAACCAGCTGCCTAACATGCATAGATTTTGCTTGCTGTCATCAAAGTCTACAAGATGAACAGGCAGCTCATTATCATTTAGGGTAGTGTTTTGAATGTTAGCATTTCAGCTTCTTAAATGATTAACCTTTCTGTCTCTGGGATCACATCTTTCTGATGAAGAACAATGAGAGTATCCTGTGGTGAAACATTCGATTACTATTAATGAAACTTGCACTGCCCTAGAGTTTTAATTGAGTTCAGTGCTTAAATGCATGCCTGACTTGTGGGCACTCTCATTCCTCCCACAGGAGCTACCAATGCTTTCCACACAATGCCAAGAAGTGTCAACTGTTAAAAATACATTAAAAACATGTTTGATCATTTACTAACTGCAGTTCCTCACACGTCTAAGTCTAGATGGCTCATCATAGAATCACAGAATGGTTTGGGTTGGAAGGGATCTTAAAGATCACCTAGTTCCAACCCCCCTGCCGTGGGCAGGGACACCTCCCACTAGACCAGGTTGCTCAGAGCCCATCCAGCCTGGCCTTGAACACCTCCAGGGAGGGGACATCCACAGCATCTCTGGGCAACCTGTTCCAGTGCCTCACCACCCTCACAGGAAAGAATTTATTTCTGATATCTGGCCTAAATCTCCCCTCTTCCTGTTTATGGCCATCACCCCTCGTCCTGTCGCTACATGTCCTTCTAAAGAGTCCCTCCCCAGCTCTCCTGTAGGTCCCCTTCAGGTACTGGAAGGCTGCTATCAGCTCTCCCCAGAGCCTTCTCTTTTCCAGGCTGAACAGAAAGTGCTGAGCACTTACTGTTCCCTTGAAACTATGCAGGTCTTCTTTAATTACATATTTCTTTTCCACAGTCTTACAGGCAGAAATTTCTGAATTTTGCCAGTTCAGTAGCTAACCATCAATTTTTGTTTGCCTCTGTGCAACACTTAGTTGGGATCCGTCATGTCTGGAACAATTTATGTCAAAATATTCAAGACAAGAGACAAGCTTTGATATTTTAACAGAAAACTTAAATAGCTTATTCCTTTGACTGTGGCCCATGGTGGTAAAACGTTTTTCTCAAGCTGTGTATAAACCAATAGCAGAGATGAAATGCTGGAACAGCTTGTGTGGTAGGGACAAAGAGGATACCCTGGGACATGGCTGCCACCTGGTCAGATTATAAAGAGAACAGAGCTGAGGTTTTTGCCTATATGCAGAAGGCAAAGGGGTGTTTGCTAATGATTTGAAAGAAGTCAGTGTTTGACATAAATGTTGCTGTTCTCTCATCCCATCCTTCTAATTCTCCTTTCCCATTGCAGGCTATCAAATAGAAACAGAGAGCAGGAACAGGCCCTCTCTTTGCTACCTGTGTGCATGACAGTGAATACAGCTGCACCTCAGTTCCTGCACGGAGACCCCCAGCCACTCCTGGAACACTGCCTGGCTTTCCCAGGCCAAGCGCTGGAACAAGAGCAAGGTGCAAAAAGGAGCAGATGGCTGGCTTTGCTGCTCTGGGCCTTCCTCTTGCTCTACCTCATCTTCGTGGGAGGAGGGCCAAGGGGCAAAGGCACTGGCTGGAGCCAATCATTATCAGTGAGCAGTAGTTCATGTAAGTCACATCTGTTGCTCTGCTAAATGTCATGATCCAGGAATGCAGCTACTGCTCAGGCACTTGCCAGCTTGCCAAAGCAATGTGTGTAACTTTTTATTTGTTTATATATGTAAATCAAGTCCAAAGTCTCAAATGATTAAGTCATGCCATGCAAGGCATGTGACAGAGTGGTTAAGAAACAGTGAAGGGCAGACAAGGGTGACAGGAGCAAAGCATTTCAAAGTGGTAGCTAGCTGTGAGCTACATCATGTTGCAATTGGGTAACCTGGATTGAGGGGAGAGGTTGGAAAGGAAGGGTGTAGCACTGGGAGTGGAGCTCTTTCTTTTTTTTTTTCCTCTGGAAAGGGCCCTGATTCTTAGGCTTGGGCCCTGATTTCTCTTTTACCTACACAACTGTAGGACTGGTGTGGGCCCACCAACCTCACAGGAGTTGGAGCAACAACAGTTACTGGGGTCTGCTGCGAGTTTTGGGACACGCTCCTGGTCCAAGCAGTGGCCTCCCCTTCTTTCTCTTCTCTTCTCTTCCTGCTTGTCTCAGGGCAATGGGAATAGTGAGCTGTGGCACACTCAAGTCTCTGGCAGCTCAGGGCAGCTCCCCAAGAGTAATGCCAGCTCGCAGCCAGGGCAGCAGTATGCTCCTCTGTCCTTCCAGTCTCCTCTTTCTCCTTCAGATAGACAGTGGTGGCATATGGGATTCTGTCTTGCTCCTCGCTGTGCTAGCAACTGGATGAATTCTAGGTGTGTATCCTTTGTCCCACAAGGGCTTTTTGGCCATAAGTGCCACTGTTTATAGGTGCTAGAGAAGTTAATCAAATGTTTAGTAGACATGCATTGCCCTAGTAGTTTACTTCTGGCTTCTCCATGGCAGATGAGAAAAGGCAGAGAGGTGGAAGTCTTAAGCAAAGTGGAAAATGCCCACTTTAACGGAAACCGGATTTGAAACCTGTAATTACCACAACTGTCATATGTCTAATTTGCAGCTGTGCGCACAAACTAACAACTTGCCTATGCACTGATTGTGCCTCACTCTAAATGCTCCTGAGTATCGGTTTGTAAAAAATAAAAAAGTGTCTTTAGCAATACTGGTCTGATCCTCCCAGAGATGAGTAAGAATTTCTCTACTGACTTCAGGAGAGCTGGACTGCACCCTTTCACACAACAGCAGCCCAGTGGCAGACATCAAACAATTTTGCTCCCCAGCTGTCTACTGATGTTATTGCTGTTTCTTTGAGTAGCAGAAAGAACAAGATCCTACAATGACAAACCACAACATTTCTTGTGGCAGTTAAAGACAAGTGGTAAAAAAAAAAAAAAAAAGGAAACTTTTCCAAGTTAAAAAAAATGTGCATTTCATGACCCTTTTTCCCTTCCATGGACCAGGTACCCTAGAGACAATTTGCTCATGATCTATCAAGCAAAGAGCACAAGGGTACATCAAGGAAGACGGACATATAGCAGCTAGAAAGTCAAGGCTGGAAAGGAGAAGTGAACCATTAAAATGTATAATTACCTTATACATAAATCTCTAAATCAGTAGCCCTTTTACTGATTTTTAAGGACTACAGTTCCATGAAACAATGGAAAGCTTATTTTAAATGAATTGATATTGTTATTTCTGGGCTTCTTATCAGCAGCTGCTTTCATTCAGAGACTAAATGTTATTTACAGCATTGCCACGGGGAAAACACTGGATTAGACAGTAATTGTTTCACCTCCACAAAATGTTGGCTTTGTAGAAGTGAAGTATTTGCATTTTTGCTATAAGCATTTTTCTTTTAGATATAAGGCTAGTGCAAAAGCAGCACAAACAACTTGCTTTGAGTATCTGGCAGTTAGGAATGTCAATCAGTCAGTGGCCTGACTGTTAAACTCAGTTTATTAAACTCAGTAATTAAATCCTATGAAAACAACTTTAATTCTATGCCTATGTAACGAAGAGTTTCTGAGCTCACAATAAGTCAGTGACGTGGACGTGGAATGTATTAAATGCCATACTTGTGCCTAAAAGCACGATAAATGAATTAACAGGATTATATAAAAGTGGCTGGACTTCATGCACTAGGAATTATTTTCCTGTCCCATATTGCTACGGAAAGCTTAAAATCCATACGAAGTTACCTAAACAAAAGTGCTCACTGACCTCCCTGGATGTTGCATAGATGTGGCACTGGGGAAATAAAATTAGACTGCCTGTATACAATGTTTAGTCATTACGCATTTACACTAACACCACAATTTCCACACAGAATTGATGTATGTAAATGTGGACCTAAATTTTGATATGCGGTTTGCAGCTTGGTTCCTGGGCACTCCTAAATTCCCCTGCTTTTGAAATGTGGGATTACCCATAATTCATTCAGATTCCCTCTGGACAGGCAGTTCCCTGTGTGCCTAGGCAGGCTGCAGTGCCCACTGCCCATGAATGCATGAGCCCTGTGCTCCAGGCCACTGCTGAAAGTGTGCCTGATGCTTGATGACAGCAGTAAGCAAAAGGAAAGATTTGATGCCTGGGTAGCTGCATCATTTTCTCTTGTAAGTTCATACTATTTGTATGTCTACATAGATACAAGAGCTCTTATTGTGTGGTTTGATTGAAGGTATTTGCTCCAACAAGATGCACTAGTTTGGCCGTTTCCTTAAGATACCCTTGGCAGTTCTCCCCTAGAAGAGTTGTTCCAAATGTAGAAAGACCCTAGGAAGGTTGAGCAATATGCCCTACAGACTTCTATGCCCTATTATCACAAGGCTGAACAATTTCATTCAATTACAGAGTCCTAATGTATGTGTGGCACTTTGGACTGATTGTCTGTTGGCTTTTGTAGCGTTGTTAGACAGAGGAGGAGAGTACTTTTTCATGGGTACTGTTTGTTTGTTGTTCCTCTGAACTCCCCCAACTCCTTGGTGTCAACACCTGGCAGCTCTGTCATGTCAGTACTGCTTGTTTGTCCTGTTGCCCCGAGCGCTGCAGAGGGTGGGAATTTGGCTGGCTCTGGGCGAGTGAGCCACATCAAACACGGGCCTTCAGAGTCGCGTGTGGATTGTGCTGTCTGTTTACTCCCTGGCTGGGAGCACAGCATGATGGGATTCAGGTGGGCCAGAGGTTTGGGCTCAGGTTGCTGGGGGAGAATAAACCTCTAAGAAGATGGCCCTGTACTGATGAGGACAATGAGAAGGATCTCTCCAGATAGTCTAGTGTTCATGTGGGTAGCACACTGATTCTGGACTCATGACACCAGTGAAGCTGGTACCCTAGCCCCACTGGCACTGGCCACACACAAGTTCACAGAAGTCAGCTTTAAACTTGAGGCAAGAAGCATCACATAACCATACAAAAGAGAAGTCCTACATTCACATTTGCATTGCAAGGCCTCGCTGCGCCCTTTCTGTGGTTATGAGAAGGTCTCCAAACTCTTTCAAGTCAGCTGTAGCCCCTGTCCACTGTATGGCCTTGCACAGTGCAACTTTATCAGCACTGCAGATCCCGTTCAGTCCTGGAAAAGTACTGTGAGCAGAGCAGTGTCACAGGCCATACTTCAGGGTGGAGACTTCTCCCAAAACCAGATGCAATTGTTTGTTGTGTAATGGTGCCAGTGAAGTTTCGTAACTCCCTCACATACTGGGAGGACTCACTTGATGGCAAGGGTAATTTCACTTTCTGACATCTACAATCTATCAGAAATTCCAGGCCAGAGCTTTATAAAGCAGCGAGTGACTTGAGATCTCATGATTGTTGAACACTGAAGTATCTTGGTAAGTGCGCAACATCGTCCTCCTCAACCCTCCTTCTCATAACAGGCCTCAAAACCATGGGTCACTCCAAAAGGATTAGGCTGTGATCTGGAGCATATACTTGCCCAAGACAAGTCACAAGAGCTGCTTCTGAACAAAAATGTCAGCTCTAAGCCCCTAGATGAAAATCCTCACCCTGGACTTCAGGGAACTTACACATCATTCCTTTAGCTATGGGGCCACATGCAAGTCTTTGGTGCAGCACTGTCATAGGCACAAGGGGCACAGCATCCGCCCTGCATGGGACCAGCCAAGGCTACCTGCCCGCATCAGCAGAGCCACAAGTCCTGGCACTGCTGAAAGGCTTCTGGCAGGACCAAAATATGACCATTCGGCCTCATGTTAGACTTTGATGCTTACGCAACCAGCATGACAAGCAGGTGACAGTGATTTGGCTCCCCTTCCTCAAATGGGAAAGCAAAATGGTGCCTTAAGCCAAGCTGGGATGTTTCAGGAACTGGCTAACGTGTGACGTTAGTGTGACGTCCATGCATGCTGGACAGGGTCAAACAGAGTGGGTCTAACAAGAGCTATACGAGCCTGCACTCCTCTTACAGCTTCCTCTAGATTTACCTCAGCTCACACAAAGGCACCAAGTATCACCTTGAAACACAAAAAAAACCCACAAAGCAGTCCTGCCACGTGCAGCACTCCAGCAAAACCAGCACTGCAAAGGGACGCCCAGAAGGTAATTGCTGCACTTTCCTGATGTTGCCATTATCCTGACGCCTGCGGAGTGGGCTTTGTGGTCCCAGGGGTCTGCTTTGATGATCCTGCCTCCTTGCCCCTGGAGGAATGAGTCCAGTCGCAGTGTTCATATCAGCTTATCTCCACTCTTGCATCACACCATCACACCACTGCTACTGTACGCTGTGGGCAACTGGCAAGCATTAGCTGAAGTGCTGCTCCCTGAAGAAGAGGCTGACAGTCACGGTCTTGCATCATTTGTGAGTGTCTGGCAAGCCAGTGGAGGGCCTCACATGGATGGGAATGATGCATGGCTCCTCTGACCGCTCCTCAGCAGATGATGTCTGTCAGCTTGTCCGCAGAGCTGAGGATCTGGGGTCTCCGCTGCTTGGCTGGAGATGCCCAGCCAGAGGCAGGACTGCAGTCACAGTGCATTGCAGGCTGCCACCTCCAGCCTACAGCCTCAGTTGTGCCAGAGTGGGTTCACTGTTCAGCCTGAGGTGATCTGAGTGCCAGTAATGTGTAGGGCTTGTGCACAAGTGTTTGGTGGCTCAGTACTTCTGCACGACTTGTACCACATCAGCCTGCTGAATCTCAGAGCTGCTTCCTGTTTAGGATGTGCTTTGGACAAGATTGAGATTTCTCAGCGAGACCCTGCAGATGGTTCCTCCATGGCAAACATATCTAAGTTGCTACAAAACCTCTTCATCCAGCAAGACCCTATTTGGATGATGTTACTAGTGAAGTGAATATAGGGGAGCCTGGCAACTGTATCTCACAGGTACAGGTTTTTAGTTAAGCTATAAAACAGCATCCTGCCTTCCCTGAACCCATCTTGAACTCTGCCCTACACTGATCCCTAACAAAATGGTACCTGCATTTGTCCCACCCAGGCCTACAATCAGTGGTGACTCATTATCATATATTCTTATTTATGCATTTATTGCCCAGATAACTCTCCATTAGGTTAATGAGTCATTCTTCTACGCCCACCAAATGCATAGCTAGGAAGCTGTTGCTTTCTGTTATTCATAAATTAGGGGGAGAAACGAAGGATAGCATAGATCCATAAAACATCTTCTCTTGAGAAACTCTCCAAAAGAAGCACAGTTGGATTTTTGAGTCTCCACAGAGTCTCATCTAGCACATCTAGTAAAAATTGGGGTACGCTTTTTCTACACATCTAAATTCTAATCTTGTCTGCAGTTTAAAAGGCAACTGGACCAAGGGCAGAGGAGGGAAGAGACTGCTGGTCAGGTCAGTAAGGCTGACAAGTTTAACAGAGTTGTCTAAAATGTGCTATTAAATAAATGTCCAGGACCCTTGCAGCTCAGACATTTTCCCTGCACACTGCTTGGAAATTCAGTGAATGAGATTCCTAGCCACAAAGGCCAAGTCCCCAGAGCTCAGTAGACCTTAGGTTGCTGGCAGCTCCACACACTGCTTGCACTACCTTGAATTCAGTTCAAGGTATCAAATCTCCAGCAAGATTCAACAGCAAAGCAAAGCATTCACACACCTTTTCTTTATGTATCCCAGGCCATCAGTGTTCTAAGATGTGCCATTCCCTATAGATTTCTGTGACCACCACAAGGATCTGATCCCAAAAAACATTCATTCCCTCCTGCTCTGCTTGAATGAGTAGTTCAAAGCTGAGCTCCATGCGGGTTGTCTGCTATTTCTAGTGGGAAGCTCCATTTTCCAAATTCAAGGAACTGGGATTTCTGTGTGCGTTACAGGGAAAAGAGGCCCCAGTGACTCCTGCAGACAAGCACTAAAGAGATGATGTTGCTTGGTGAAGTGCCTCATGCCAGTCTACTTCTAGAGCAGGAGGATGTTGGTCAGGGCTTTGTAGGCCACGTTTGGGGCTGTTTCTCTGAGAAGAGCAAACAACTTGATTCCACGAGTCAGTAAAGTTCAAGCAGGCCAAAAGACAAAATCTTTCGCATAACACAACAGTATGCATGTATAACCCATGCAAACCTCTCTGACATATTAAACTCGGAATTGCTTGAGCTTTTTAAACAAAATAGTGTCCCGGTGTCAGAGAGAAAAATGATGGGAAAATTTCTACTGGCTTTCTCTCTGGTTTGTGTTGCTGACGGGTCCAGAGTGATAAACCAGACCACAGTCTCACACTGACCTTTCCTCCTGCTGGACCAGTGCGTGCCCTTTGCCAGTGAGCTGACAACTGCTTAAGTCAACAGCCAACTGGTTCAGTTTCCTAAGGCTTATCAAATTATTTGCATAAGCACTGTGACAAGAGCAAGAATGAAGCAAGGCCTGAGCCTTAGAAAGACTTCTTCCTACACAATTTCCTTATCTTCACTTCCTGTGCTGTCTGTGTACATCAGCTGCTCCCCAGGCACTGACGGTCCCAGGTTTGTTCTGGATTGGTGTCTAGAGCTGGAGACTCTGAGCTCTTTGAGGTGAGCTTGAATTGCCTGTTTCTACTTAGTGTGGGCACTCAGGGGATGTTGTTCTTTCTCCAGTGAGAAATTATAACACAGAAATGAACATCACATCCTTGAAATCCCTGTTATGTGTATTGATTCAGCCTGCTGTTAGAGGCAGACTAACAGAGAGACGTATTGCACAATAGCTAGGATTCACTTCCTTCTGAAAATCACATAAAACATTGCAATGTGATGCAGGCCTTCTGTAAATGGGTAGTGACTTTACTGACTGATGTCACATTTCTGCACAGCAAAGCACTTTGGAGTGCCACCATCAGGCAGCTTCCCCTCAGAAGAGGGGAGGAAGGTGTGCAAGGGTGGCTTTTGTGATCCCGTGCCTGGCCAGCAGCAGCCAGAGTGCAGGGCAGCGTGGATCAGGAAAGAGCTGTGACTTGGGTGGGTTATCCATCCCTTGTGCCCCCAGAAGCTTTCTCCTTGCAGCACTGTGGCTCACTGCACAGTAATCCATGCAGAGATACAAAGGGCATTTCCTCTTGGCAGTTCCCTCTCTGGTCAGGTCAGGTCAGGTCTCAAGACAGGAGGACTGATCTTGCATGTAGAAGAGAATACAAACCAGCCCTTTATGCAGCAAAACAGTTCCCAAGGTTCCTCTATGTCTCTGTAAGTCCACACTCCTTATTTGCTTGTCATAGATATTGCAGATATTCTTTGCTTCTTCTTTTTTTTTTTTTTTTCCTAAAAAAAAGGCACATTTTAGAAATGTTGATCTCTTCTTATGACAGGCTTGTGATAGTTCCCAGAACTTGTAGAGGATCCCAGTCCTATCATCTGTACTAGGAAAAGAAGTTATAATATTGTTCAAAAGAGGAAGGATGTAACATTTACCAATACTAAGAAACGCTGTGTCCTCATCTCAGAAGCAGTTACTGGAATGTGCTTGGTATTCAGATGATAACTTGTGTCTGTAGCAACTTGCCAAGCGGTGTCTTGAATCATGCTTTGATAAAGTGATGTGTTTGAAGTTTCCAAAGACAGTGCCTTGCTATCATTTCCTTTCTAGTGCTGTCACTCTGAGTTCTTCAGCCTTGCCTCTCTCACCAGGTACTCAGACTGGAGTCCCGTCCAACCAAACCAAAAATCCATCTAGGCTTACTCAATTAGTGATTAAAAACAGGCACTGGAAAAGAATAAAAAAAATGATCTTTTCCTGAAAAAGTTCACTTAACATCAATAGCAGCAATATATTTTCCCCAATGAAAGCAAAGCAGAGTAGCAAGACCCTTTCAGCCACTCATATTGCCCAGCTTTGAGTAGGTCTTGTCATGTGATTTTGGGGGTGTTGGCTTCTCTTGTTTGGAGGCTATCTCCTACACAAATAGGGTTTAATTGCTCCCTCCATTGAGCCTGACAGAAGACTGCTAACACACCCATTGGCTGTAAGCAGGCCTGCAACTGTCTGGAGATCAAAGTCACTCACACCTCACAGCAGCCATGAGTACATTCCAGGGTAACAAGAATCCTGCAGAAGGTATGGAGAACCCTGTTAGCCTCACAGTGCTCCCCACCCACTGCTGACTTCCATTAATTAATTAACTCTGCAGCTTTGTTCCCTTATCACAACCCTCCCAGCAACAGCACAATAAATTGTACTCGCAACAGATGCTTAAATTACACGATCCCAGGTCTTTGCAACTTGAAACAAGGGTGGGAAACTCATAGCTTTGTGGTGATCTCCAATTCATTCATTATACAATCGGATTTTAATTGCTTTAAGAATATGATTCTAGTAAATCTGGCCTCTAGTACCAATCACGTAAGACACTTCAGTTGCCAAATCTCTACTGCTACATACAGTCATACTATCCCTCATGGTTTTCTTCACTTCAGTGGGGTCTAAAGTATTGAGTTATTATTAGAAACTAATGCTGTGGTTCACCCACCCCAAATTCACCTACTGAGCAGATAGGTGTCAAGCTTAAGTTAGCTGTTTTGAGCTAATGAAGACATCTCCGTAGGGAAATTCATTTAAAATAAGATGTTAAAAATAATCCAGATGACTCAACTTCTGGAGATGCTTCTTTCTCTTTCTGCTGGCTATAAAGGAGGGCAGGCATGAAATGCCTAACTTACAGAAGTTAACTACAATAGAGCCCATGCTATGCATACAGAGACCTGAGTGTGTGAATAAACAGAAGTTTGCTCCAGTGTATGATTTGACATGAGAAGAGCAAGCCGACTGATGCCTCAGCCTAGCAATGCGGAAAAAGCCTCCAGGTAGGGAGATCAGAATCATTAGCTGGACTGGCATAAAGTTCTGTTGGTTACGTTTGGGATAGAAATGAAAATCTGAAATAAATGGTATCCATGATCAGACCAGGCAGCATGGAGCTCTTGGCGGATACCTTTCAAGCAGAATGAATTCCTTATAGATCAGTTAAAAGCACATCTAGGAGAGCTGGTAACACAGAAACTACTCTGTGTGTGTGCATGTGTGTGTACTGACAGAGATCAGTGAGAGTTCCTGAGAATCAAATGCTGTTAATCTCAAGATTTTGGAAGTAGGTAGGAGAAGGTCTTTTCTGATCCTGTCAAACTGTCAAGCATGACATTAGTCAGAATGTTAGCATTTGAGGCTCATGAGTGATTACCTGATCTACTCTGCGGCTGACTTCGCCCCCATTTCATTTTGGGATAACTCTCAGCAGCAGTTTTTAATAGCTCCTGTGGGAGCCCCATGTTATGAACAGATATCTGTGTATTCAGATTCTTGAGGTGGTTTTGAAGAGAATTCTTTCTTAAAAAGCAAAGTCTGTGATGTGCAAGCTCATACCAAAGCCCTTCTACCCAAACTAAACGTGTCTAAATGTAAATATACTACATGAATGTTCGGTAGCAAGAAAGCAACTGGCTGCTGAAAGGCTGATGATAAATCTTAGCCTGTCTCCCTGCCTGCTTAGAAACCTCCAGGCACACACAGATGTCACCAGAGGCAACTCTGGTGACTCAGTAGGTGGCAGCCTTCACCTTGACTTTGCAAGTTGTCATCCTGTGATGGGTGTTGGGGGACAAAGTCACCCCTCTCCTGGCACAAAGAGCAAGCCTGGATAAAGCTGGCTGTGAGACTTCACCCTGGGCTGTGAAGGGCCCCATGACAGAGTCCTACAGAAACCAATCTCCTGGATAGCAAGTGGCCCTGTGGGTTGGCAGCAATTTAAAACCCAGGAGGTACTATCAGCATCTCTGACCTCAGTACTGCTCAAATGGTGTTTGTGTACAACCAGTTCAGTTAAAAAGACAAACTGAACAGGCTTAGCACTTTGGAAGAGGTTTGGATCAGCAGAATCACATCCATTGCTTATTCATATGACAAGCAGGAGCAGTATAGTTTTTCCCGATTTTTAGAGGAGACTTGCTACAAGGAAGAAAATGGAGGTCAGAAGGGCTGTGTTTTGGGAAATGGACAGTTTGGGGTGGAAATACAGAAGGCAGCAGAGTATTATGTGGGATATAAATTGCATGCCCGTGAAGGGGGAAATGCTTTCACCATGCAAGCCAATATTCACTCTTTAAGGAAGGTGAAAGGAACAAAGGTGGAGAGTGTGTTTGTCTGGCTGAAAGGTAGGCAAGACAGGCTCCAGCTAGTGGCTGAAATTATTGCTTTCAGCAGTGGTTAGGTGCCTCAGCTGCATCCAGAACGGCCTCAATTACTCCAGACTCAGCCCATACACCCTTTCAAACCGGAGGTTCTCCTAAGCACTGTAGTTTGAGTTTAAACTGTGATACTGGATCTCTCTCTCCAAAGCTCTTAAAGTTTCAGGCCCTGTCAAACTGGATTTATTTTTGAACTGTTCACCTGAAAATGAGAGGAGGAACCATTACTCATGTGAGAAACCATCCTGGTGACTTGCAACACCTATCTTACTACTTGGCATTATGCCTGCCTACCCTTCTCTCTATCCTTGAACAAGCTTGAACAAAATAACAAGCATATTTTCTCCTCTTATTGAGAGACAGATTTACATTCACGCTCCTGTCATTCTGTCTCAATACCTTACATAAACCATCTTTGTTTTTGGAAAGACACCAAAACAGTTTGAAGGAATGTGTACAGAACCTACCTGAACAGGGTTTCCCCACACATTTCTGACTCTATAATCCCCCTATTGAGAGAGCTAAACCAATAGGCTCATACTTCCTGCATAGAAAGCCTCTTCCAGCTCCTTCACTTGGCTTTAAAAACAAACAAGGAAACCCACAAACTCATGCCCAGCTACTATCATGAAAGGGAAAACAAGAGATACAAAGCAAAAGAATTTGCCGCATGCAGATCCATAAATGCTAAGTCTGTGACTGAGGAGATATTTGTTTTTCTTCCGCGTAGCCAAACATACTAATCTTTAAACACCTTCACTGTAAAACTGCAGTTGATTGCTTAGTCATAGGGGATCTGCTGCTTATGCAAGGGCCTCTGCTGAAGGTTCAAGTGTGATACTGCTAGACTTAGAGAATGTTTTGGGAAAAGACTTCTTTGAAAAGCTGCCTGAAGTAAGGGGGTTGGCAGTACCTTCCTGGGACTACTGTACTGCCACCACTGATAGCAAAATTAAATGTTGCAGCTCAGAATAGGCTCTGCAGGGCAAGCATTAGGTATGGAAATCACTGGGTGTTAAATAAATGCACGGCTGACTATCCTTGTAAGCAGTCCATTGACAGCACGGAAAAACACACTGCTCAAAAAAGACCAGAAATTAACTTAGTCTCTACCCACTTTGTTTGCAAAAAGGTTAAGTGGCCTGCCTGGGTACAAAGAAGATGACTAGTGATGTGGGTGATGTCAGATAGAACAATTCTCAAACTTTCACCATCAGCTCATAATAGCTCTATTTGCTGACTCTTGCACTTTCTGGCAGACTCATCTGCTCCTTCATTACCAGACTGCCATCTGAAACAACCATGAAGACAGCCTGCTTTAATCTGACATCCCCTGAATCTGGGAACCACTGCTTTAAGTCCTGCTGCCATTCTCCTGTACCAAGAGGGAGAATCTCATTACTGCAGTTATTCCAACGGGAGTAAGCGTGGTGTGAGGACTGCTAGAGGAGATTTGATAAAAGTCTTGACTTGCCTTCACTGTCATCTTCCATCTTCCATGGGCTGCTCCATCCACATTGACACTGCCTTCATCTCTGTGTTAGTTGTTTGCTGTGGGAGGAGAAGGTACAATGAAAATGTGAAAATCACAGCTAAACCCTGAATCTTCCACCCTTCTTCAGTGACTGCTGGACTGCACACTTTCTCACAACTCAGGCATTTCCATGACCACTCACTACCTTAGGATACACACATCCTACAGCCTCGTTGCATTTATCCAGGTACAGACATGTACTATTCAGATTGGCCATATTGATGCTAGTACCTAGTGTGCTGTGATAGGAATGGATGTAGATTGAAGCGATTCACACAGAAGGCCCTTGCATGTCTGCAAGCAAAGGTATGTCAGCAAATGCACCACAGAACATCTCCATCCCCTTTCTCAGTGTTCATGACACCTCTGTGAGCCCTTCCCTCCCGTGAGAGCGGGGAAAATGGTGTTTGCAACAACAGTGAAGCAGTGAAAACCCCTGTGTTCCATTGGGCTATGCAGGAGCTCCCAGCCCCTCAAACCAAGATGAGTTTTCAGTGCCATTAAGGCCCTCATCTTCAGCTCATCTTCAGCAGTTGTCTGAGCAGCTGGGTGCTTCTCAGGGAGAAGCACAGTAACCAGTAGTTGCTGAGACTGTTGGTTTCCCCAGGCATCAACACAGCATGTTCCCAATATACAGATGCTTTCCACCTGCACATGCTTATTCCATTTTCTGCAGGTGAAGGACAGGATCTGCAGTATTGCTGTGTATGGTGTTAGCATTACATTGTGGCTGCGTTCAGGGAGCAGTAGGGCTATCTGTCAGGTCTTGGTACCTGAGCCTAGGAGGACCTAGCAGCTATGGCCTGATGCACATATGGCTCACTGAGTCATGGGGACCGAACTAGGCACTAGTACCCAGCGGGGGCTGGGTGGCAGTTTTTGAGAGAGCTAGTTTATTTGGAAAGATTTCTCCTGAAGATGATGGATGCTTCGAATTGCTTTCAGAGGCTGGTCAGCAAAGTGAGATATATTGGCTTCTCTGCACCTCTGAGCCCTACCTGCATCCACATGAACAATGTGAAGGAATCCTAAATCTAGTAGGAGTTTTTAAAAAGTGTACCCAAGACGGCTCCAAAGTCCCACAGAGGCCCATGACAGAAGAACAGAGGACTATTCACTCTGTTGTAGGTAACAGTGTTCACCCCAAGCACAGCACCCATACAAATTAACCAGCTTTACAACACTGTCAGCTGACAGGGCAAGAAAAACATCTCTTTTAAATTGCCCTGCTATCCAAGGGCACGTGGGAATGAAATTTCCATTGTTAATTATTGGTAAGGTCGTTGGTGTCTGGTGATGTGCAAGGGTTTCATATGGAATGCAAACATGAGTGCTTGGATGGCCAAGCAGCTGCTGCATTGGCCACGGCCTACCTCAGATAAGATAATGCAGCTTTTCACCTTCTTCTTTGCAGTTTTTGTTTTTTGTTTTTCTTGAGCAGCGGGTTTTTTGTTATCCACACTCATAACCACACAAATGTTGGGGCATGTCCCCTGCTGGTCTGGGCACCTGACCTGGCCACATAGTAATGGCTGCTTGTTTGGTGTGCCAAGGCCAGGAAATGTTAGTATTCTGACAATTTCTCTCTGAGAAGAGGCCCCTGACTATCATCAGTGCAGTGACAGTGCAGTGAAGCAGACAAGCTATCACCAAGATAAGTTATCCTGCTGTGCAGTGTGGCTGCTGCTCTGAACCCCTTGGGCCTGCAGGCTGATTTTCTGCCTGTACATACGCCCATATCGTTGTAACCAGCTCCTGCAGCTAACGACACTTTGTTTGCAGCATCTCCCTCCTTCCTTGGCACAGAGTTGCTTTTATATCTGAGATGCTCCACAAACAACACAGAGGCACGCAGGCCAATTCTTTCTGGACTGGAACGTAGCAGCCCAGCAGACACACATTTGTTGTGTACATGTTTTCTATATGCAGATTCTCACCTCCTCCACAAAGCTGGAGTGGGCCTAATTAGAGAGCAGAGCATCAGTAACCAATCTGCAGAAGGAACGAGAGAGAAGTACACCAGTGGCTTATCACTAGAGACGGACAAAACCTAAGAGTGGTTTACTTTCTGCTAAAGCTGCCTTTCTTATGTAAGTTTGGGGGTGGTTTTGTTTTGAGATGATGTGGCAATCAGCCATAGGAAGCGTTTTTTAAGCTTCACCTGTGCCTCTGAGAAAAAAAAATAATTTTCCTTTCCAAGTTGTTTTTAGGCTGCATCCAAGACAATAAAACTGGCAGAGAAAAGAGCAAGTAGCATCAGGTTCTCATCACAAAGTGTCACACCAAGCATCTAGACTGCAGGAGAACCCCTGTTTTCCTTTCTGCTTTCAGTGATTTCTTCTTTCCTTTACAAATATGACACTCCTTTGCAGATCTATTTGCTGCTTTTTTTGATTGGGAAACACCATAATGAGCCTGCCTGTACTCTGTGAGAAGAGGGCCAGTTGCAGCAAGAAATCTGACTTGGAAAGGGAGCCATTGGCATGCAGAGCAGTGCTATGGTCCGAAAGGCAGAGCAGACCCTGCTTTCCCACACCAGCTCCTATTGCACCCATGCCAGTCACAGGCCCATTGCTAACAGGTTCCTGCCTTCAGCCCTGAGATGGCAGGAGTGGCAACAGACTCACTCTTCAGCAGGCCATGACACAAGTTTGCTCACAGCACGCTGTGAGCTCTGATGTGAGCTTGCCACTGGGACAGGAATTGCAAGCCAGAGCATGGAGCAGGACAGCTGTGCCACATCTGCACACCGGCTGAGCCCAGTGCGTGCTGGGCTGGCCGAGAGTCAAGCCTGCTCACATGAGGCACCCTGACACTCTTCTTCATTTCTGCATTGGCTTGATCTTGTGTCATTCATTTTTATGGACACAAGATACAAGTACACACATCTTCTTACAGCTCTTATCAGGTTTTCAGTTTCAGCACAAGGTGGTTTTAGGCTCTAGGGAGGATCCTCCTGTTGTGTAAACATTGGTGTTTTAAGGGCAGGCATCTGGTTTGAGATTCAAGTGCACTTTCAATGACTTAGAAAAGAGATGTTTTCCCATGACCTTACCTGCTCTTTCAGGGCTGGTCTTGGTCCCACTATAAAAACCACATTCCAGTCTGCACAGGGAGATGGTGCATTTCTTGGTAGGCAGAAGCTGGAATACATATAAAGCACATGTATGTATTTTTGCTAAGATATACTGTTATTTTTTAAAAATAAATAGCTCACTGTGTTAAATTCTTCTGGAATCCAGAATACCTGCAAATGTGAGAAATACCTGGGGATGTACCAAGGCAGGATGCTGGTAAGTAACCACGCTGCTTCTGCTCAAACTCCCCGACAGATCTACAGATTGCCTGCTAGTTCTTGCCATATCACATGCATCTGTGCTTGCCGTTGTAGCCTTGGACTGAGAGCAGGGACATCCCTTGTCAGAAGCTGTCACACAACACTCCTGCAAAGATAGTCTCCCGACACAGCACAGAGAGGTTGCTGGGGTATCTGTTTCTCAGGTGCCAGATGGAGCATTTTCAGTGGACATGCATTGCTAGAAGCAGGCAGCAGTCTAGCTGTGGCACAGGTCTTTCCACAGAGCATTTTGTTTTCTTTAGTTGAGGGTCCCTGGGGACCCCAGGGAAACAGTCTGTGAAGGAGTGGGATCAGGTTGTTTTATCATGAAGAGATTGGTATTTCAGTTTGTGCTTGGCTCAGTTGGGCCAGAGGCACCTAAACCATAGAGATGCCTAAATACCAAAGGCACTGGGCAGCATTTCTATGTCCTGGCCACGAAACAAAACCTCCCTGCTACTAAGCAGGCATTGATTGGTTACATTTTTCTGATGTCTCCATCAGTGTAAACAACAGGACTGAATCACCGGCATACAAACCCACTGTGGTAGCCTTGTGAGAATCAAGCAAGTGTTAAGATGAATGACAGTCATATTCATGTATTTCTGACTAGCACCAGGACCCTGAGCTCAGCTGCCCTCATGCCTTTATGCTCTGTTAATACTCTCATTGCCCACAAGCATCAGAAGAGACAATGGAATGCAAAACCCCTTGACCTTCATCCCCTTGTACTTCCCATGCTCTTGACTTGTCACAAACGTGGCTTAAAAACAAGATGTCAGTAAACAAACATATTGACCATCTAGACTTCCAACTGCATCCTCCTGACCTGAAAGCATAAAATGGTACGGTCTGAGACAGAGCCAAACCTTGCCAGCTGCAGCCAGCTACAGGCATCAGTGAACTCAGCTGCACAACCTTTTTATCAGAAGTGTGGGGAATATGCATCCTGTTCCATGACTTCAGAGATGTGTGGCAGCATGGTAGCAACCCTGATGATCCCCCTGTATCAACTGTTCTCTACATTTTTGGTCACTGAGGTTGCAAAGGCACCCGCAGTGGTGACAGGCCTTTTCTCTTTGGTATCAGAGCTGATAAGGGTGCAAGCCTTGACAGAAAGAGACCTGAGACTGCTGGTGAAGACCAACCGAGACAGCACCTTCCAGATGCACTTTGTCCACACCCGAGGAAAGACTTGAGAGTCTTGCCTTACCTTTTTAAACATCTGTGAGGAATGTGTTGCTTTTAGTAAGGTTTGTGCTGAGTTTATGTTTTAGGTGCCTGGTTCCACATTCAACATTTCACAAAAATATTCTGCAATTTTGAACTCCGTAGCTAGAAGAGGTTTGCAGGTTGCTGCCAACAAGCCGTTATTTACTAGCGCTTCCATACTGAATAGGAACAAATTTTCCTACAGAAAACAGCAAAAGTTTTTCCAGTCCTTTTAACAGTAACTATACAGGCATATTAAACCACATGAACATGGAAGCTTTCCTATGGAACCTAAAAGTCAAACTTTGTTTTGGCAGGTTTATTTTGGAGAGGAAGCTTGCTTCACACCAAAGACAGGTGCCTCAGAGCACGTCTAACTCAAGGTGCCATTTGGGTGCGTGTTCTTTTTGCTGACAACCAGAGCTGGGCATACACGGATAACTCAGTGTGTGCTGACTACGCAAAAGCATACCTATCTGGGAATATTTCCCACAGCAATACCCAGTATGGAGGACTGGAGAGGAGAGATCCAAAATGGGAGTCAAAGGTACATGCCTAGCCCTGTAAAAGATCTTCTTCCATTTGCAGTGTCCTCTCTCATTTTTCCCCTTGCATTATTCAAACACAAGAGTATTTCTAAACTGTGAACACTTGTGAATGGTAAGTACTTTGCAAAACTGTGCTTGCTGCACACCTGAGGAAAACAGTACCTGTGGCAAGTCCACGGCCTCCTCTGTGTACATTGCAATCTCCGTTTTGGGGAGATCCATCTCCTCGGAGTTCACACTGCCATCCTTGAGCAGCTGCAGAGCAATGAACTGCCTGCTGGGTGAAGCAACTGCCTTTCCACTGACAGCAGACAACCTGCTGAGACCCTATGCCTCCTCTTCTGACAACTAATGCTAGGGTACCATGTGTATGCTATGCAGTTACAAGGACAGCAGTAACATACACAGACTGCCAGAGATGATGGCTGCAAGGGTGGCCTGATTCCTGGCACTGTGCCCCAGGAAAGTACAGGGCTGAGGTGGAGAAACACTGAGGAAGAACAGGATCCCCCCTCACGCTCACAGCTCCCCAGCTCTGCTCCCCCTACAGCAAAGCTGCCAGTGATGCCAGTGGGGGCAAAATTTGGCTAAAACCAGAGCACCTGTCTACGTGTTAATAATAAACAGCTACATCTCTACCTGGAAAAGGTTATAATCCCCGTGGGGCCTACAGGAGGCAATAAGAGAAAGGCAGGCCTGGGGTGACATGCTCAAGGCATGGCTTTTTGAAGATGCTTCCCCTGGCCCAAAGGGAATAGGCAAGGAGTGACGGTTACACTCAGGGTACTCAGGGTACACTCAGGTACGGTTACTCCTTTAAGCACCATCTACTACAACACTGATGTGGCAGACAGCCCGTTGTTATGCCCTGGGTGCCTACCCTGCTCTGGTGCTTCAGGAAGTCCTCCAGGTATCTCTCAACCCTTAAATGTCTGTAAACATCCCAAAGAACCACTGGGTGCTGCAGACAAAGCTGTGTGTAGACAGCCAAACATGCTTCTGCAGCCTGGCTATGGAAAACAGGATTGCTCAAGCTTACAAAACAGCGTGAGAACATGTGAATGAAGTCTGCAGACTTCTTCCTCGTTCCCACTTTACTCTGGAATAATTGTTTACTTTAGCCAAACTCTTCCTGATCTGTATCCATAGATCACCATTAGACTCAGCACTGCAGTCTGTCACACAGCATCTGCACACATGAAAGCAGACAACAGAGACACAAAGGGGTGATTTTCTCTTCAGCATTACTGCGATAGCTTTGAGGATGTCGTGGCTTTTAGACATGAGGCAGCAAATCAGAGGCTGGTACAGCTTTGAGTCACTGCCTTTCAAGCCTGAGCATCTGGCCAGCTGTTTGGCCCCAAAAGCACAGTGCCATTTTATAGAGCGAGTGTGGTTGTTTTGTGGTTTCTGTTGTTTTCGTGCTCAAGAACCCCAGCTTTTATTCTCTGGTTACCTGTCTACCTCCCACCAGTCTTTCAGGTCTCGTGTTTGGCTGAGAGCGCTGCAGGTATCTCCAGTCACATCTTGCTGGTCCCAGCCACGTGTTTGGTCTGGGCTCCTGCCTGGGCTTATTTGATGTGTGACCCATGTGCAGGCTGCCCCATATCTGAGACGCTTTCACGCCAACAAAGTGACCAGCATTTCAGGTGTGATACAGGGGAAGGCTGAACTCAGACACCTTGTCCTGATGAGAGGCTCTGATGTTAATCGCCTGCCTTTGATCCGTTTGCCTTTCAACTAAAACTACCATCTTCTCCCTTGTCTTCCTCCAGGCTCTGCTCCAAATGAAGACCTGCACAGCTGCACATGATAGGAAGTGCCACATCCAAGCAGATCTGAAATCTCAAACCTTGGCGAGGATTTTCTAAAGGTAATTGAGTGTGTTTGCATTTTGCACAAGCAAAATCAGTACCGGTTTGTGCAGTAGGTACACAGCTGCACCACTGCCTAGTCTGGACATGCAAATAGTCCTTGGTGAGAGCAAGTGCAGCCTTTGGAGTGAACCTACAAATTTGAGACCTCAACTTCAGTTCTGCCTGCCCCAGAAAAATAAGATTTACTTTGCTATCCCAACAAACAAATAAGTTCAGTGATTAGAAAGCAATACCAGTTCCTTGACATCGATCTATTAGAGATGGATGAAGATACACCCAAGGCCCTTGTAGATCTTCCTTTTGAGGCACAAAGCTTTTTCTAAGTGTATTTTCTGTACACTAGTACTAAAAATGTTTAATATTTAAAAGTTACTTCCCTCTTACTCGAAACAGTGGTTAAATGAGATTTCCATGGCACCCCCTCATGGTCTGGGGGTGAATTTTACTTTGCTCTTTATCCTGCAGGTCTTAAACAGTTGCTTTTAAGTTGGTCCCCTAGATCCACATTAGGCTTGGTATCAAACTCATCAGTGTCTGGGAGACATTATTCCTAACCAGAATCCAAATTTGACCCTGGACAGAGGCAGAAATTATTATTATTATTATTATTATTATTTTAAATTCACAACTGAAGACCAGTTCCACATCTGGGTTTGGATCCAGGCACCCCATAAAGCACCAAAGTATGATGGTCCCCTTCGCTTCATCCAGCTCACCTAACTAGTCCAAAAGAGTGCTTTCCCAGGCAGAGAGTTTCTAGGAACAGTATCCGTATAGTAGCCTTGCAACTCATTAATGCTAATCAGAGTTACATAATGCACACCTGAAATGTGGTTGTACAGTAAGCTAAGAGTATATCCCAACTATATAACGTATGATTGCCAGCCAAAGTTTTTAAATGAGTAGCATTCCTTATCTTTACAGATGAATTTATCTTTCACTGCAAATGCTCTGAAGGGGACCATGTTTCAAGGTACTGGAGAGTCATGCCTCTATCATAATCCTCCACTGAAATGCTGCATGCATGGCTACAAAGATGAAGGAGGTATGAGCTCACCTCCTCATTGTTCTCCTCACGCAAGAGCTCAGGAGACCTCTGGAAGAGCAACTGCCCAGGGAGTGGAAGGATGAAATTCATTGCAGTATAACACCTGTAGAGTCGAGCTCTACGAGATGACAAGATTTCCACCGACTTCCTACAAAACTGGATGAGACCCACTGCTGTGACCTGGACTTGCTCTTGGAAAGCATTGTAGTCTTTATATTAATGAGAGTCTAAAAGGTTTGCAGGCCGTGGTCACTCATTGCAGCTAACTGACAGGGAACTCAAGTATCAAAAATTGTACACTGTCCTTGGATCCTCAGGGAGCCCCTGTGCACTGAAGACTGGAGCGAGATCTTGGTCCAGGGAAGCTGCTAGCTATTCAGAAGGAGTCACAGAAGCCTTGCAAGCAGCCAGCCAGCCACTGAGCTGCACAGACACTCATTTATGTTAGCCCTGGCAACAAGAGTCAGTCAAATCAGCATAACAAACTTGAAAATTCAACGTTTACAAAAGTTGCTAAAGTTTGGTATGTTGCACGCAAGTGCAGAATTCATTTCTTTAATGTTCTGAAGATTTGGTTAGTTCTAATGACTCAGGTATACGTGTCATCCTGTTGGTTTGCTAAGAATGTTAGCCATGCCCCCTTCAAGGGCCCGTTTCTCATCTCTTCTGTTACAGCTCATTTAAAAGCTCTCAATCATCTTTAGGTAAATGAGTTTTTGACTGTTTTAAAAATATAATGCCAGCTGAATGCTAGGGCAATCAGGTAATGTCTGGTGAAGCTCTGTATATAGAAGCGAGACCAAGCCCTTAGGCTTAAAAAAGGAAGCCATCAAGAAAAGAAAACTGGTGGAATCCTTCATTATGTTCTTCTGAGCTGTATCTGCGTGCCTTATGGCGAATGCTCTTGCTGGGGGCTTTGCTGTTCTAACAGCCAACTGTTGCTGCACTGTCAGTAAGGGCAGAGCTTGCATGTGACCAGTTCTCACTCTGACAAGTGAGCTTTCCTCCTTGGAGAGCGAGCTGATTTGCTTCAGGTGAAAGCCAAAGTGCCAGCACAGAAGATGAGCAAGTGAGATGTAGCCTTCCGACACCAATGGAAATGGTACAAAGCCAGAGCAACTCCACATGATGTAGCATAGACATAACTATACTTGGCTGTTGAAGGCTACTCCTAACCTTCTGGCTGCTTCTGCCAATTCTGGCAGCTCCTTCTGCCTGCTGGAGTACAATTCCCCTGACTCTGCCTGGAGACTGCCCTGCATCTGCCCTTGGTGGAGGATTCCCCTATACACGTACCCAGAGAGATAAGGGCACAACAGGAAGACAGGTCCCCAGCTCGCTAGTATTTCCTGCAGGCAGCGCCCACTTGTTCACAGTGATGCAGTGTTCTGCTCTAGATGCCAGTGTTTTGCTCAGAGCCACAGAAGGCAGCATTTAAATATGCTGAAGGTTGTTCCCATTGCCAACATCACTGCCGGCTCTGGTACCGCTTCCATTGGGGAATGTGTCCTGAATGTGCTGAGTGCAATGAATGATGGGGCTGAATTATGGGGTTGTGGGAGTTTGATGAATGCTGCTGTGACTTTGAAACAATGGATAATATTAAATAAACCCTAATTCCCTGCTGGCACATATACACACTATAAATAAACATTGCAAGTATGTAAATAGCACACAGCTCCTAGGAGCTGCATCATCTTTTGAAATAGCAGGCAGAAGTGTCTGCTACTCTTCAGTAGAGGGATTAGTTTGGCCAAATCATGCAATTAATTTAAATGCATGCTGTACAGTAACATAATTTTTGGAAGCCATATTGCTTGGCCCTTCTGAGCGATTCCCAGAAGTAATTCCTGTGAGGAGCACACACCCAAGCCAGTCAGAATTTCTGGAATGACATTCCAGTTGCTCAACACCTGGTTATGCAGATAGAAGAGAAAACAGAGCGACGCCTTAGCCAGTATAATAGATAAGGGTGTGAGAATTCAACTCACTGGCTAGCACATGAAAGTGTGAATGACCTCGCCCCACGTCCAGGATTGCTCAAGCCATAGGAGATGTCAGTATCAATACACACATCTTCGTTTATAGTCACAGCATAACTCTCTTCTAAATGTTTGCTTCTGCCCTCAGACCTTAACCCTAGAATTGAGAGAAAGTGCAGTGCTTGTTGAACAAAGCGCTTACAAAGTCGTTTGCCTCTGCAGACTGCCTGCAGAACAGGATCACTGAAGTTCCGTA
>VXAV01008238.1:288051-298565 GCA_013399715.1 Alectura lathami
CGCCTCTTCAGATAAACTCGCATGCAGTTTGAGGAGGTAGAGGAGGTTGAAGTAACGGGTTCTCAGTTTTCTTCAAACTGAGGCTAGTGGCTGCACTGTGTTGTTCTCCTATACAACAATCGGGTGACCAACCCTACATTAAATAGAAAGAGGCTCTTCTTGGTCATAAAATCACTGAGTGCATTCAACCTCTTTCTATAAAGCAACACAAAGCTTGAATCAAACACCATTTTGTGTGTGTCCTCAGTATTTACCGCGAATGGGACAAGAATTCTTATTTTGTGTCCACAACCAGAAGAAAAAATAGTAGTCAATTAATTCATTGACTAGTAGATGTTGACAGTTGTAGCCAAAAGTCATGGGTCAGGAGGCGGATAGGGATGAAAGGAATTGCTCAATGTTTATTCCTTCTTGTCCTACCTGAAATGCAGAGACCATTTTGAAAATGTGAGATGCAAAGAAATAAATGGTGGGTAGAAGCTGGGGACAGGTGCTGGACGAAACCTAAATCCTCACGCCAGTGAAGCTCTGGGACGTTTTAGAACTAACACCAAACCAAGCAACCTGCTGCTAATACAGTAGGCAGCACATGACCAGCAAATACTTGAGCTGAAATCAAGACTATGTTTAAACAGTTTTGAGAGGTGTTCAAATTTCAAGTAAATGTTTCCCCCTGAGCTAGAGGGAGACCTTCAGCAGCAGTCAGTGTATCTCGTGTTACAAGCAGGTTCCTGATTAAAGTGACTAACGTTACCAAGGACTCTGAGTAGAGGTATGAGTAGTCAGGGTTCAAAGAGAGAAAATGCAGCAAGAAATGCCTCTTCCATGGGAAGGATGCTTGCAACAGATGCCAGTACATGTCCCAAAAGCATTAAGGAGTCCCTCAGCTGTAAGCTGGCCTGCAGCTCCTGGTTTTCTACTCTTTATTAGCACTGAATCAAACCCATCATTCCCAATCCTGGCACATGTTTTTCTAGTGACTTCTCCATGCTCCAGGAAAAAGACAGTAAAGGTGATGAATGAAGAAAGCAATCTTTTCTTTGCCTTTTTGATTATGTTTAGCCTTTCTAATAGCTCCACTGTAACTGACAGATACAAAAAATATATGGGAGTAACTTGTGGCTTGGAACATGAGGTTATAATAGAACACTGCTGGGTGTCTCCAAATTGTGGGGGATGGGCCAGATCCCCAAAGATAATAAGGCCCTTAATTATTGCTGGAAGAAAAGGATCTTTGAGTATCTGGACCTGGCTGTCTAATGTCCTTATTCCGAATGTATCTGCAGCTTGTCGTGCAGTAAGAGACACATGCTAAGTCCCTCAGTTTCTCAATAAATTCAGTAGGGTTCACATTACCCTGGTATAGACCAGTAAACAGTTCCCTGGAAACACTTACCTCAAGCCCTAGTGACATAACGCATGTACAGTTCCTTCTCTCAGCTTGCTTTGCAGTATTATTGAGGTTGTAAAGTAAAGCACTCAAAATTCATAATGAGTATTGGCAGTGTAACCTTCATTCTGCCTGAACGTATGTGCTTGTCATAAGGTCATGAATTATGGGCCACACCAGACCATATCTAGAACTTTCTATCATGGATTTTCTTCAGCTGAAGTCAATGGCCCCATCTGTTCAGGGGCTACACCTGAGTGAAGTACACAAAGGTGTTCAGTGAGAGGGCATTTCAGTACGCAAGCAAGAGTGTATTGGTGTGTGTAAACAGCACTGAGTTCCTTAAAAATACTACCTATCAATTAGCCAAACTAATGAGAGGGAAAAGGAATTATTTAACACATTATGACTATGATGGCTAACTAATGACAATGTGGAGGAAGGTGTTAATTGCAAGCATGGCTGAAGTACAGCCAGGGATTCCCAACATACCTGCTTTGAGAGACCCTTGAGTGTAGTGGGTTCAACAAGCAAACGTTCCATGTACTCCAGAGACAGTGCCATCATTAGTCACTGTATCCAGCAGTAGTGCTAAGGTGGGATTCGGCCTTTGCCTCAAATTATCCATCTTCTCTGAGGAAATGAGTAAACAGTCTTTAGCCTCTGAAAAATATTAGAGCTCTGGGCTGAGAAAATCATAGGTGCGCACAGACGGATTTCTACCCATTAATGATATAGCACACAGGATATTAGGATGTGAACTGATTCATACCAGCCCATCTGCTGCGAAACTCTGACCTTCCCTTTTACACTGCAATCACATCTGCCATATGCAGTTTGGCTACAGCTATAGCTTGAGCCAGTGACATCTGTCTAGCGTATCTCACACAGACTGATCCCCTTTTATCAGTAGTTCTAACTAAGATCATGTTATACCTGCTGGCGAAGTGAGTTAGAATTTCTCACGCCCTCTGCAACACACACAATGGGATCTAGCTACAGCTGGCAGCTTATCTGCGGAATCACCCACTTCCAGCCATCTCCCTCTTTCACAGACCCACCACTGCCAGCAAGCAGTACTGGGACAATCCCTTGCTTTTAGAAGTGTTATGGAGGCTACTAGAGCATAGGTCTGGGTAACAATGATTCAGGTTTGTTTCAAGACAAACACTACCTCTATTTCAAACAGCTGCAGATGGGTGCTTGGTCATTTGGGCTGAGCAGCCAGGGAGAGCTGGAGATAGCCAGCTCATGCTTGTGTGTACCCCTGGCCCAAGAACCAATGTGGCAGGCCATCCAAGCATGAACTTTTTTGGGTGTTTCTCTTGGGTCATTGGAAACTCACACTGTCCTGCTTAGTGGCACCCACAGGAATTAAACTTATTGTATGTCAGTTTAGATATGTTAGAAGTCAAGTAGTAATCTCCACTGGTCTGGGCACCAACCTCAACCTGCTGTCTGCCTTCTCAGCCTGACGTCAGACCTGCCTTATCTCTACGGACTTGCCCTGTGATCTCAGCTCTGGGCTGACCCTGGCTGCACTGTACCAGGTAGATGTGGGACACTGAACTTCTAAGGAAACCCTCTAGGCCAGGACTAAAAATCCCATCTGTACCTTTTAAAATGCTTGTTAGCCAACTGTCTACCCAAAAGGAAGAGCATGGCACAAGTGATACAGGGTATTCATTTTATCAAGAAAATCTCTTCCAAAGAGAATAGAAATTTAAAAAATTCCTTTGATTTAAAAGGTAATAAAAGATATGAAACCAGTAATAAGGTTTGGGTTTAGCTGAAAATATTGCTCTGCTTATTAGCTGAGCAAATGTACAAGGGAAGCTTCACCTTGGTATCACTTTGGTTATATATGCTTTCTGGGAACGGCAACGGTTTCTAGGGCCATTAAATATTTGTCTGCATGACCGATGTGTACTTTCTTTTGCTCACCTGCACTGCTAACGTACTTTCCCCAAGAGATGGAATGTTTGCCATACCAAAATAGCAACTGAATGAATGAAAGTTCAGGTAGAGCTATAAATAGAAAGGGCACCAAGTTTTCACAGTGTGTATAGAAGCTGCTTCACACCCACTTCCTCCAGATTGCCATTAACTCTGAGATCTGAAGTGAAATAACCTTTCTGCACTTTGGAGGAACAAACAGAAAAACAATAAAGAGACCAAATTGTTAAATGAAAGTTCTTGAACTGGAGTTCTTTGTAGGAAAGATGGAAAGACTATTACATATATTGTGCTGTGCCCTACAGCTGGAGTTGCCAAATAGTAATACCTGGCTTAAATTTTAGCAATACTTCCGTGGGAATTTGAGGATGGAAGAATGAAAATGCCTTGGGTGGAATTTCACCCTCCCTGTTCTTCTTTAATAGTCCCTCTCACGCATGAGGTGGAGCAGAGCCAGCCACTCAGACTGTGGGCAATGCAGAGTTGCACCTCCTGGTAGAAACCAACCACCCGAAAAGTACAGGCAGGGCTGTGGGCAGAAAAACAGGGAGAAAAACTTGATGAGATGTAAAATAAGAAAGAAAAGCTGAAAAAAAAAAGAAACAAACTTATTTTTAAGGACAAAATCCACTTGCTTTTCACATCAAAGACAGCACATAAGCACTAATGTTGCTTTTGCATGTAAATAAATGCCTTTTCATGTTGCCACAGGCTGTGTTTAGGACAACCAGGGATGGAAGGTAGGGGGCTACAAAGGCAAACAGGGTGTAAAAGTGCTCCACAGGCAACCTCTGCCTCAAGATGCAGAGATGCAGTCCTTGCCAAAAAAGCTCATAAACCCTCTAACTACATCGTACTTTCTTGTGTTTCCCATGGACCGGCTCAGTCCAGAAGATGTCTCATGGAAGGATGATAATATTCAATAACTGTCACTGAGATTTTTTTTTTTTTAAAGCCTGTAAGAATGTAGCTGAGTCAGTCTAGATTAGATTAGGCAGGAATTTACTACTTTTAATTTTAGTTGTTGGAAATGGATACCAGACAAAATCTCACCGAGAAGAAACTCCTGCCCAAGATGTAGGCACATAAAAATATAACGAGTTGATGGGTTGGGTTTATTATTGTCTCAGCATGTGATATGACATCTGCATACTTAAAGGGATGTCCTTTTCTCTTTTTATTGAGGTTATTTGGAGGTTGGCATATGTAACACTTGGCTTGTTGGGAGTTTCGTGCTGTTTCTAGGTGCAAATGTGGTAATGAGTAATAGAAGAAAGTATCACAACATGTCTCAATGTGTCTCGTCTTCTGATGAGAACTCCAGACCATTTCTGCACAGCTGTCTGAACAGCGCTCCTATCTGATCCTTATCATTTCACTCCTAGCAATGGAAGTGGCTGTATGCTGTTCTTTTTAAAACTTAAAAAATGTTGAGGAAACCAAATGGAAATGCTGACAAAACAACTTCCTGCCTTTTCTTCTGAGCAACTGGACACGCTAGATATTTGCTCAATCTCATTTACATCAGTGTTTGTTGCACTAGCAGCTGGGTGGAGAGGTGAATGCAGCTCACACGCAGTGAACGGGTCGATCCTGCTATCTGCTGTTGAATCACTGAGCCCAGATTTTTCGAGTCAGGTGTCACTGCAAGTCTCTTTTCTCCCTCTTCCATCCCAAAACACTGCCACAGGGAAACAGCCTAGATGAGAAAAGCAGTCTGTAGTAGTGTTTATAGAAGTGCTGCAGCACAAAGCTGCTTATCCCAGGACTTGCACTACTGTACACAATGTGAGCAAGGAAATAATCTGTCTGGGAAGATGCTGCTGTACATGAAAGCATCTGCCTGCAGCTAGATTCCATCAAAGAGTAGATCTGTGGATTGATTTTCCCAGTATGACATCTTCCATCTGCAGAGCATTCAAAGGTTCCTTTGTTAGCTCCGCTGTTGTTCGTGATTCCAGCAACATGATGAAACAGCTCCTAAAAAGGCACCAGCTCCACAAGTACTGCCCCATAAGCAATACAGAAAGTCCCAAGGTGAGGTTGGTAGCAGAAGCAGGGCCTTGGTAACAGGGACAGGGGAGGAGCATGGGAAATGCTATGAGCACAGGCAACGTGTGTGGTGACATCCAGTGCTGGGAGCAGCATTTCCCAATCTGTCTTCTAATGGAAGCCCACCTAATCTTCTGGGGACCAAGCCCAGGAATCAGTTTGTGCTACCACAGCTCACATGAACAAACAGTACCACAAACGTTGCGACCGCTGTCAGTGGAGATGTGAAGATCCATTTACTATTTCTGAATCCCCACTTTGGTTCTCTGCACACATGGGCACATTTCCATGCATTTTCAATGCATTTGCAGTGATGTCATGGACAACCTTTCCCTAACTTATCACCCACAACAGCTTATAGAACAATGAAGTTACAAGAAAGTCAGTAAGAACATAGGAATAACATTAATTAAATAAACACAGCAAACAAAAGCACAGAAGTGACGTGCAATTTCCACAATGTCCTGCCACAGATAGTTCAGGAGTCAGTGAATAGGGGAGTCTGTCAGAATACCTAAGAGATATGGACACTGCAGAATATGTTGCCTAGGGCTGAGCATCTAAAGCCTAAATAGCCACATCAAACATTTTTGGGGCATAGTGTACAGCATGTCAGTTTACTGGGGACTGGGCTCTGCCACAGGACATGCTAATACCATACAAGAGGTCTGAAAAAACCCTTGGAGCAACCACACAAATTTGCATATCCTCCTCCAGAAAAGGATTTTATTAGATGGCTAAGACAATTTATTTAGCACCAGTGTGTTTTTATGTCCTAAGTCTATTACAAAGCTCTATCAGACCATTATGCTGTCAAAATACAGTCTTTAATCTGTCAGAGCAAAGCTATGCCTGAGCCGTTCTCTGTGCTTTTAATTTATGGGAGAGGAATACATTGTTCCCCAAGAGCTTTTCCTACTGATCAACTTCTCTTTATGATCTGATTTACAGGTATGATCTTGACTATTCACCACGCCCAGATTCCCCTTGACTTCAAGGAGCAGGACTCTGTGGGGGCAGTGTGAAAATCACTCAATAAGGGTTTTCAAGAGGAAGCTGCTGAATTCATCAGCATCAGAATTTACATAGATCTAACAGATGCTAGCAGATTTGCTACGGTAAGTACAACGACCTGTGTCAACTGAAGTGGTATGAAAAAATGAAGAAGGACTGTGAAGAACAGTCCAAGTACTTGTGGTGACGATCCTTCCCACCTTTCGGCCTGTGGATTGCATGCGTGGCCCCATCAGGGCAGACCCCCTCTTCCAGTCCCAGGATGGGGAGGGGCTCTCATGTACAGTATTTGTGGCTTACAAGGGACTGCCACGTGCACAGATTCACTGCCATTTCCTACTGCCCACCCCGCAATGATAGCAGAAGCAGTGGTCCCTAAGAACCTCTAAGAAATTGAACATTCTTGTGTTTCCTCCATATCTTGTATCCAGATAAACCTCATAACACAGTGATTAATTATAAACCCTCCTTCTGTAACATCTGGAGGGGAAGAAATCTCCTCCTTCTGCTGAGAAGAAAAAGAAACCCTTGAAAAGCATCACTTATATGAATTATTGTGCTTTTTATCCACAGTTCAGCTGCCAAGTTCTCATTTGAGAGGAGCCTGTCTGAATTTTGTTGTGTGAAGCAGGACAATGGATTATCATCATTAAAGGGCTTACAAATAGAGCCAGCAAACCCCAGATGAGAGATTACTGTGTGAAGTAAAAGGTTTGAGCTGAGTGAGGAACCTTGGGTTTGGCTGTGAGGAAAGGGAAAAAGGTTTTGCTCTGCAGGACTGCAGGTTGGTCGTTCTGTGTATCCAAAATGAGCTCACAGGCTCCTTCTTCATTCCGAGTTTCTCAGTCAGCCTGTTTGTAGAGGGTGTTGAGCAGGGTTGGTAAGAACAGAATTAATTCCATCCTGAGGTTTTAATAAATCTATCTGCAGCAGAGAGGAACTGAATTTGTTGTACATTTCGCTAAGGCAGAGACTGCTGCAGCGTAACAGGATCTGACCATGTAAGACTGAGAGCATCCTCCACTCCAGCTGCCAGTGCTGTGCATGCGGAGTGATTCTTGCATGGCCAAAAGCAGTGGGGCGTCTCAAAACAGGCTATTCCTATTTTGGGGCTGGGGAGGGGTAAGGAGTAAGAGGAAAACTGTCTGAATGACTAGGAGAGTTTTAGCTAACCTTCCCAGAGGGTTGAGGGATGGAGAGGAGCTGCAGCTTCATTTATTCCAGAGAAGAAGCCCTGGCTATTGTCTGAAGAGCCAGATCATAATGACAGCAATGTTACTTGAGCCCAAGTATTGCAGCTTAAAGGGATGCTGGGTCCTCAGGAGAAAATACATAGCTACTGACAGACAAGACAGTCAGGGCTAATGAATACAGATTGAGGCGCTGTATAATGGGATGTCCACCTACCAGCTTGGAGACTGTTGCTGCTCCTCCTGTCCTCAGGTCCATCTTACTGTCTGTTTCAGGGGTGGCAAACACAAGCTCCAACCAGAAAATAGAAGTCTCAAGAAATAAAACTAGAAAGAGGAATTAACAATTTAGATTTCCCAAGAGGCTTGGTCCAGCACTGTCCAGAAAACAACCTGCAGTATCACTATCTGTGGTGACAGTGCTCTTCATCTCAGAATTATCTTTCCCTTTTGCAGCTGCAACTCCTTCAATTATACAAGAACCTCGCCTTTCATTTTAAAGAAAGAAAGGAAAAAGAATTACCTTTCTAGCCCACAGGCCTACAACAAGATATTCAAATGTTTGCTCCCTACATTCTGAAGGATGAGCAGCAAATAAATGCAATTCAAAATACGTAGGTTAAAATGTCATGTGTCATCAAGTTTACATGAGCCTTAAGAGTTTTTGAGCGCTCTGCTTGTGACTTCTGAGTATGAGGGCTTAGTTACACAGCATGCAAGAATGCTGTTCTTGCCATGCTTGTTACCTCAGCAATTCCATGTCAACTAACACCCCACTGACAAGCAAAGAAATGCAAAAATAAGTTGAGATTTGAGACTCCTGACTGTTTCTGTCCCCTTTGCACACTCAGTAATGAGGAATAATCAGAAAGTGTCTTCACTACGCAACACCGCTGACTTTAACTACTGACTCTCGGGAGGCATTTGTACAAGGGAAGTTTAACACAAACTTAGGAGGAGGCAGGAAAGAGAAGATCTCAGCAGGAGGGGGGACCCTCCTCTTCCTCCTAGGTCTCTAGGACTTAGAAGGCCTAAAGGGATTCAGCATATTCCATGTAATGGCACTTTTTCTACTGAAGGCAGATCCCATAGCAGCTGCTCTGCTCAGGCAGCCCACCTCAGAGGACTCCAGCACTGTGAAAACAGCATCTCAGAGACAAATCAGGCCTGAGGATAAAAGGTCATGACAAGTTCCTTAAGTTGATCTAATCCTCTAGCAACAGAAGTATCAAGCTTTATGTATTTTAAGTGCTTGGAAAATAACTTATTTACTGATCTCCCTTTGTGAGGGAGCTGCATCACGTGGCATGAGAGGGATAGTTTTCCACATGTTCCTAATGCAGTGGGAAGGTGTCAGGTGCAGGCCACAGCGTGGATCCAACAACCAGAGATATGCTGGCAGTCTCCAGTCCCACACAACTCTTTGAAGCAAGCTGTGCTCTGGCAGCAGCAGTCTAGACAAGACAATTTGAGATGGCAGCTTAAGACCTCTATAGGAGCCTGAGGTAGACTCAAGCTTTTGATCCATATTCAGGCCGTGTTTTCCTGTGTTCAGCACCACCTTACCTCAAACCAAAGAGGTTTTTTCTTTTTTTTTTTTTTTTTTTTTTTTTCCCTCCTTCCCTTCATGAACCTCGCTCAGGTGTCTTTCCTACAGCAGAATCCTCCCCACCTCTAGACATCACTGTATTCTAAGCTGCCACAAGCTCTGCCTATTCTTCCTTTATATCTCATCAGGCTGCGGAAGTGAAACTCAAAGACCTCCCAAAAATCATGCAGTCCAGATGCAGGGTGAATCTTCCTCCTGCTGCACAGTGCTCTGCAGAATGCCAGAGGATGCTAGGTGTTAAGATATGTGCCAGCAAGTAGAGGGAATATACTGTCCCCAAGAGTTTCCTGCGTCAGCCCAGCAAACATTTCCTGGGTATTCCATATTTCATTCACCAGATCCTTCTTTATTTTTCAACTTAGTACATCATCCTAACTTGGATTTCAAGTACTGCTGATCACTAGGAAGGCATGTGACCACATCACTGTAACATGTTTGATCCTGAACTCTTACACTGTTAAACATTTGACTGCTGCCTCTGCACTCACATGGTCATTACCAGAAGTGGTCCAAGATACAAACTGCCAATGTCCAGCTGTGTGGTGACACAGCTTCCAGTGGGAACAAGTCTTTCATAGACTGACCAAAACTAACAGTGCTAGTCTATGAAATTCCTCAGATTCATTGATGTCTATTTCCAGCAGGCCCAGAGAGAAGTTTATATTTTGTCAAGTATCAGACAAACACTCAAGTACACTGCAATTTCACAACAGTGACATTCACTCTTCTCTTTCCCTCATTCCCACCACTGTCCACGGGATTTGTGGGAATGGAACCGGCTTTAGTAAGTGATAAGGCAGTGAGGAAAGGGTGCAGGGAGATACGTTGCCCCAGAGCAAAAATCTAAATTCTCCAGATAGAAAGAGAAGTAAGCAGCAAGCCAGAAACAAGAAAACCTTTTAAGACCCTGGAGTGTTTAGTCCAAGGCAGTGTTGGAAACTAATGCTATTCTTTCCACAACAGGAATAGGGATTTGGGTGGGGAAAGAGCTTTCAGCCACAAATCAAATGCAAGGGCAGCTGCAATGCTTTAATAATATACTTGCCTGTCAGTCTGAGTAGCTTGATGTAGTGGACAAGCCTCTTCAGTGAGATGAAGGAACTCACCATTTCACCCAGATGCTGAAAGGCAAGTTTGTGTACAGAGCATTTGCAAGATGTTTCTGCTGTGTCTGTAAGGGTAACTGAAGGCAACCACACCGCTGAAGCATCAAGTGCAGCTCAGTCCTTTTGCTTCCGCAGCAAGGAGCTTCTACCATCTGAAGAGAAGACGTTAAGAATTTTTTTTCCTGGGAGGTAGGTGA
>VXAV01008238.1:300717-312644 GCA_013399715.1 Alectura lathami
GTTTAACTTCCTTTTCAAAAACTTCCTACCCAGCCCTTGCTCTCCCTTATAGCTTCTTCTCCTTCGACACCCTACAGGTGCTGAGAATTGCAACACGCCTCAGAAGCCAGCCCCAGATAGCCTTGCTCCCCTGATTATATCATTGCACCAGTGAGAAGAGCTGCAGGTGACATGGAGGAAGGGGGACCGTGACCCAGGAGGTCAGCAGCTCCATCACTCTGAGAGATGGCTCTGGGAGGAATTAATCACTTAAGATCTGAAACCAGCAGAACAGGACCTGAAGCAGTACTTTATTTCAGACAGGTACCTAGACCAACAGGCTGCAAATTCGAGCATTTTCTCTCTCAGACTTTTCTGCTGGAGCTACTCTTTGCCATTAAGTGTTCAGTGGTCTATTTTGCTTTTCTGACCCCACAGTCCAGCAGAGCTGTCAGGAGCTAGACTGCTGTCAGAGCCTGTCAGTCCTTGCTTACAAGACGACAGGAACAACCTGCTCCTTTTACAATGGCGACATCTGCAGAGAGGCCTCCTGTCTCAGTATCTTCTGATTTAACAGTTTCCCTTCACTAATACAGAGAATTTGAGCTGAGGGTAAGAATTCAGATGTGTGTGGTCCAGGTCTGAGGGAACATAGAATAGCTGTTACCCTAGGGAGTGACCCTGAGGATCTCTCAGATCTTACAGAGCTGATGAAACCAAAGTAGAAGCACATCAGTGGGAAAATGAGATGCACAACTGGCTCTCACTGGGTTAATAGCCTACTGATAAACATGTTCTCAGCATGAATAGGAGGTACTTCAAGCCTTAGTTTGCACCTCATTAAGAACATTTTCTTGATGGCTGCCCAGCAGTCCTTGCAGTCTCTCAGCTGTTCCCTATATTAAGCCATTTCCTCTTGGCAGTGCTAGCATACTTGCTAGTGCAATGGAGACCCATTCCAACCATGAGGAAGTGAGAACAACCATGTAGGAGGCATCAGAAGCAGTACACTGGCAGAAGTGTAGGCAGTCATTGTCAGTGTTTCAAAGGTCTTCTTCAGATACATAGAACCTACATTTCCTATGTCTGTAACAACCTTAGCAAGACCATATATATGTACACACTTTGGTATTTGTATTTTTTCTTGTCTCTTGTTGCATCTCTCCTGTTTTGACCTAACTCCTCGCAATCCTGAGAGCACATCTAACTTCATAGCAATGAAGGGCGCAGGTGGTCTGTCAATTGCTTGGGATGCCGAGGCCCAAGGTCGAACTCTAGGAGCAGGCTCTATTGTACAGCTGCTGTTGTAGAACTGTGGGCTCAGCTGTAGCGGAGAACGCAGAGGAAGATTCCCCTCAAAAGCCTACTGAATATGTTGTGCTGATGTGCTGGAAAGACTACTGCTGATGGATGAGACTCCAGGTACTGACACAAGCAATGTGAGCTACAGTCAGTTACATTGAAACTATGTGATTAAAAATTGTCATAAAAAGAGAACATGTAGCTAAGAGAGGCAATACCTGTGGTTGGAGGCCTTACTTGGGAGAGAAGAGATGCAGGTTCAAATCCTGAACAGCCGAATTCAACTCAGACTCTGCTACCAACATCTGCTAAATGAAACTGGTCAGACTGGGGAGGGCTCTCTCTAAGGAGCCTGATGGCTTGAAGGAAGCTCTAAGGGCAATGATGGACTTCAGAAACCTTTGGAGTCCAGGTAAGTGATAAAGTCAGTTTTGCCTACAACAAAACCACAGTACTTGACCCTTTGAACTAAATCTGAGTACAGAACAGAAGCACAAATGTTCTCCTTTCAGAGGTGTGTAAGGAAGTGCAGGGGCCTGCTCACAGCTAGCTGGGTGAGAAGGTTGGTTGTTTTTATGTTAGAAAGCAAGACGTACTCTTTCTCAGGGAACGAAGAACAGAATCCTACTGGTGTGAAAGAATGGCTGGTCACCATGCTAGTCCCGCAAGTGCTACAGCTGCTCTGACCCAATGTAGATTTAAGGATGAGTGCTTTGGAAGGTGCCTTTGCCAGGACCAACCAAGCTAAGCTGGCAGACCTTTGGATAGTTTCCAGGTCTTCTTCAGATCTAACCCTTTCCGTTCTCTCTGGGACAAGTCACAGCACCGTTGTACAAAGATGCCAAAGTATGACTACTTGCGCTCTGTAGCCCAAGACAACTACCCTCATCCACTGTGCTCACTCCCAAGCTGTACAGGCTGCCAGGTGGTAGGATTCACCCCAGAGCTGGTTAGGTCACAAATCTGTCCAAATAGAGCCATTATGGAGGAAGTAGGATGCTTCATTTATTTGGGTACCTTTGGAAATAGCTTGTCTGTACAACCCTAATTTGGTTGTCTTATGTGCATGCATTATGAAACAGCCTCATTACACACACAGGTAATATTTTGTTTTTTCTTTTCCTTTCCTACACAGGACAGGGCCTGCTCTAAGGATGAATCAGAGGAGAAGACTATTGTCTTAGCATCCTAGCTTCAACATCTGTTGAATTTGGAGGATGATGTGTAAGTGAAGCAGGCAGCTGTAGGAAGAGAAAAGATTAGGGCAGTCAACTGCTGCCCTGAGGGCTTGGCAACTATCCTGCTCCTGCTGAGCAAAGTAAGGAGCCAAAGTTTTTCAGGGTTGTTCACCAAGTGTGTGTGCACATCCCCACTTTGCTGGATGTTAATCTCTACAGGCTTGGATGGGTCCTGCAGAAATGCAGGAAAATTCAGTTACCAAAAGGAAAGAATGTTCTTGTTTTAGCTTAGCCTTTGCCAGTCTCAGTTTAGTCTGTACAGCGAGGATCAGTGTCACCGCCTTTTCCAACAAGAGACTTGCAAAATACAGAGGTATCATAGTGATGTGAAGGGCATGGAAAACCTGGAGAAGAAAGCAGTTGCTTTTGTCTGCAAGGTACAATTTGAATAGTGGATTGCAGCACAGCCTAAAGATCCGTGCACATGCAAAATGAGAGAACTTACATGGGGTGCTGGCTCACAGCTCTGTTCTTCCACTGCAGTTGTTTCTCTCTTTCTAGAGAATGAGATGCTGTTTCTAGGATTTGGCAGAGGGATCTAAAGAACACCCACATTTTAACCCGGCATTTTTCCATCAGAAGATCTCAAAGCTGGAGATGCCTGTCATCCTCCCTTTACTGATCTGGAAACTAGGGCACAGGGAGGTGAAAGTCAACTAACAAAATTGGCATCCAAAATACCTGAATGTCTTGGTTATACACCAAGCTCTGCTGTCCCCTTCTCTACTGTGCCCTCTTTCAGCTTTGTTGCTCCCAGCCACTTTTGTCTCTGTTTGGTTTTGCCAGGATGCTCCAGGTGAACTCATTTCTCTGTGGCCATCTGTTTGCAGGTAAACTAATTAGAAAACTTTCTGCCTCCAGAATTTGTATTCTGGATGATCTGCTCTTGCACAGAGACAGGGTTGAGCTGATTGCTGGGAAGACAATAATTTTGGTAAGGCAGGTTTCTGAGCCCATGCAGATTGCTGAAGCACTCCAGATGTACAGAATAACCAGAACCATCCATAATTTGGGTCACTACAATAGCTGAGGAAGGGAGTGTTCTGTTTAGCTGTAGCTATGGTTACAGTAGCCCATAACTGCATGTATTTATGGTTGGGAGCATTCATGGAGTAATATAAATTTCCCTGGCCTGTTAACATGCAATACAGTTATTTAGTGCATTAGTGACATACCGCTGTTTGGAATGTCAGGATATATGTGGGCTACTGTGCAAAGTGAAGTGTCACCAAAGGTTTATGAGAGGAAGGATTGTTTCTTCTCACCTACTTAGGAAGGGAATTAGGTAAGAGGTGCTCGGTTCTTCAGTTGCCTAAGCATGAGACCTACATTCTCAAGGCACTGAAACAACCAGCCCAGAGGGAGACTACGTAAAAGCCCCACAGAGTTAAGAGTAAGTCAGTTGGTGCCTATAGCTGGTTAAGAATTAAACTCTTAAAAAATAAATTGATTGGAGTCAAATGAGTAGCTCCAATGGAGCTGTTCTGGCAAAACGATCAAAAGGGCAAAACTAAGTTGCTGTTTTAAATGGGTTTTTGAAATTTTTAAATCTGGGGTCTTACACTGGAACTACCTGAAGCCTTTCATAAATAAATAAATAGGTAGATAGAGAGATAGATAAATAAATAGAATAACCAATCAGGTTTGTGGCTTCTGCCTTTACCTCATACCTGAGCCTGTCTACACTTGCAGCAGAGTTGTGCTGAGGTAAACTGCAACAGCACAGGGGTGAAGGATTCAGTAAGTAGAACACAAGGACTTTATTACATGAATGATATATCCAGGCAATGAAATCGATGCAAGTCGTTTGTACTTTTCAGTATCTTTAAAAGACAACTCCTTGAGCAGGTGCAAGAGAGTGGGCGTAGTCTTTGCCCCACTGATGTCAGTGGGAACGCCCAGTGTCTTTTGAAGCAGCTCCTATGTGGAAATGCTTTTCTGCTCCTCTCCTGGGAGCGTGTGAATTCTCAAGAATCTGAGCTGCCTTTTAGCTGTAGAGGTGACTGATTTACACAAAACCGGATAGCAAGAACTTCCTGAGATGACCCTGTTTTGTGAAGAGATTCTTATCTCATGACAAGTTTGTCTAGCCAGATAATGACAGTAATTAGCCAGGAGGCAAGAAGGTGGATCTATGTATTCTATGTCATAAGAAGGATGTTTTATGCCAGTGGAATTAGGAGGAAGACGGAAACTGTTAATATCCTCAAAAACAGAGTTGGAACAAGCAGCACAGCACAGAGGATTGCACTTGATGGGAGGCTGACCAATCTGCAAAGTGGACAGCTCTGAAAGAGAGGTCTTTTCTTCAGAATAAGCCCACATTAAGTCAGCACTAGCATTTAACAGTGGCAACATTTCCCTTATCATTCCTCCTGCTGGGCAGCCCACTTTGTCTGAGACATCCAAAGGGGAAAAAAGGACCTGTGCAATAAATACTCGTTATCATTTCAGATACTTGAACAAATTTGCAGCGGATAAACGATTAAATAGAAGAAGCAGGCTACAGCTCATCTCTTAGTAAAGACCATATTGTACATCCTCACTCTAGGACATAAGAAGCTGAAAAATATCCTTGCAGTTACTAAGCAGCTTGGTAGGGCATGCCTGCTGCAGCACTAGCAGATTATCACCAGTCCTTATCTCTTGTCGTTTCCAGTCAAATATTTGCAAAATGCTTACATACTGGTTAGATAACAACCCACAGGCATGGAGAAAACAGAATACTTGATTCAAAAGTGCATGGCTTCTTTTCCTGAAAAAAAAAACGCCTTTCTCTATAAACCAAAGGTGAGACATTCCTTGGAAATAGGTAGCCCTGGTGGTATAAAGTGATGCAGTTTTGTCTTTTTGGGGTGCTGCCAGACACCCTGAAATAATAGTGTGGAGAGGAATGTAAGATTTCCCCCTTTCATCATAATGGTTACTTTGAAACTAATTACAGCCATTTAAACACCAGCCCATTAGCCACGCTATTGCTGATGGCTGCACCGAAATGCACAGCCAGACAGGAAGCTCTCTCCTGGAGCTGGCTGCATGGCTCAGGCATTACACTGGAGCTTGGAAAGGGCATGGAGCAGTGGTGGGAATCCTGTGCCTGGCATCCCTTGCTGTGCCTGCTCTAGTGCTAGAAGGGGGACTGGAGCACCATGTGACCCACAACTTGGTGGTACTTGGCCTACCACAGAGGCCGGGCAGATACATCAAAAAAAGAGCTTGGCCACTTCACCTCTGAAATTCTGCAGACCAGGGTTGTGTCAAAAGATATCTACACAAATAAATATAACCAAGAGGCAGCTGGTATCTACTAACAGGTCACCTATGGCTCCTCTTGAAGGACAACCACCAAGAGCCACTGCTGGTCACTAGCTGCTGCAAGATGCTCTTAGTAGATGGATTCCCACCTCTTGCATGTGTCGTGATGAACGCAAGGCCTGGTCACATTTGATGACAGTTTTTTGTTGACATGTCCCCTCCATTATGTTTCTTATTTCTGTCTCTGAACAGTCCTAATAAGGGGCAGTGAGGCTCAAAGCATTCAAGTGCTCTGCCTTTTCCTGAGAGAACTTTACCAAATAACCCACCTCTAAAGTAAAGGCCTAGCACAATGGTGTCCCTTCAACACGGGAAAAAGAGCAGGAAACCGAGAATGCTGACTCTTTTGCGATCTCATCTTCTGAGTTACACTAACTAGTTTCTGCACGGTTCTTGCTGTTGCTTCTCCCAGGTGGGCCACCCAGCACAAGCCAGATATCCACCTGGTATAACTGGAATAGCTGTGCCTACCTGATGTCTTAGGGGGATATTCATGAGCTGAAGATCTGACACTGATGAAGTTCTTGTGCATCTGGTCACATTGCAAGGTATGTGAAACCAGCGCGGGTTTACTTCAGCTTGTTTGGTTATAAACTGCGGCAGTTCAGCTGCTTCGTGACCAACCGAGACACCCCTGCAGCAGAGGCGGTATCCTCTGAGGGCTGGAGAAGAGAGCTCAGGCAGGAATAACAACAGCTGTCCCAATACGGAGTGTTCCCACTTCAGAATCAAAGCCCTTACCAAGATCCTGTCTTGTCCAGACACGTTTGATATTTATTCTTGCAGACACAACATGAAGGCAAGGATCCATCCTTTTTCAACTGCATCTTTTTTTTTTTTTTTTTTTTTTTTTTTTTTTTTTTTNGGAAAAAAAAGCCTGAAACCTGCACTTGCTAAAAGGTTGGAGACAGGAAGTTCTGTTTAATTTGCACATTCACTGTTTTTAATGAAAAGTAGGAAATATGAATAATAGTCTTTTATTTCAAATCTGGCATAAAAAATTTGCCTTCAAGGTAATGTCAAAAAACAGACTTCACACTGCTTGGAATTAGGCTGATGATATTCAGCGGAAAGTACAAGGCAAAAGTTTAGTTCTAGGAATGCTTCATTTTGTTAAATTTCCCCATTCAAACCTCACCTTTGAGAAACCACAAAAAAAACCAGCATCAGCAATTTAAAAACTAATAGCTGTTAAAATTTTCACATCATTTCTACCTTTAAAAGGCATCTTCCTTCTTTCTGCCTGACATCTTCTAAGTGCTTAGGAAAAGCACTTAGTTGAAAATTCTATAAAGAAAAAAGTATTCTTTTGGCGGTATGCTGGCAGGCCTGGGCCTCTGCGGCCTGGGGGTGGTGAGCAAGCAACTTTTGGGAGCTATTGTGGATTAAACCACCACACAGTTATAGTTTTCCCCTCTTTTGACTTCCTACTCTTATTTATGTGGCCTTGGTTTTCATCTTTTCTAGTCTCCTACTATGTCCATGGAGGAATACTTCTGGTTATACTTGAAAGTCAAACAAAGACATCCAGCAATTCAGAAAAAGTGTCGAGTGAGTTTATGTTTCAAATCCCACAGCAAAGCAACTTTAAACCATTCAGAACTACAATGAGTCATCTAACAAACTCACTGGGCCTTATGTCAGGTGTGCAATTAAAAGGTTTCCTGAAAAACGCATTTTTTGCTACAAGTGTTATCTTTTTTATTAAAGTTATTTCAGCCATAGCCCCTTTGTGGACAGAACTATGTCTCATTTATCTGACTTAGCCACAGGCATAGAGAGAAAGAGAAAGGATCCTACAGTAGAATGACACATTTCACATTTGTTGGAAGGAAAGAGACTACACTGACACTGGAAAAATTACAGGCTACAAGCTTTACAAGCACTGACCACACTGGAATCACAAGTAAAGTTTTACTTCATTCTAGCCTTAAAATAAGGCAGGCGAGTGGTTGTACACAAGCAGCATCTGGGTATAAATGAATCTGTTGCTCTTATGCTAGGATGCAATGAGCTGTCGTCACTTTGCCAGAAGCGCTGTTTCCAGCGTGGACTGCTCCTGCCATCTGAAGTTAAATCTCTGCTTGAATCCCTGCAGGATACAGACCTGACCTTTGTGTAATGACAATGAGTAACTGGGCTTGATGTAAAAACTTAATGAAATTACCCCAAACATGTGACACTACCATTCAAAAGCAAATACATTGCATAACTTCTCTTTGTTTACACATCATACAACAAACATAGAGTGTATATTTGAGAATCTGTAGTGTTGCAGAAACGGGAAAAAAAATAGAGATCTGATAACCCACTGTCATGGTAGTGGTCATGCATGACTTCATGGTCCTGAGATAAGAAACTGGTCTGCAGTGTGATTTGAACCTCTTTGGAGGAGCTGCAAACTATCGGGAAGCCTCAGTCGATAAAAAGTCTCTCACCGTACACGGACAGCTAGATTCTGGCTACTCTACTCACATTCAATGGCATTGCACTTCAGCTGGTTTCTCCATGCAGTGGTCACAGTTGCTCTACACAGTCCTCATCAAAAGCACCGCAGACACCACCACCTCATAACTCAGCTGCTCCATGCCCTCTTTCTCATTTTTAACAAGAATTTCAGGAATCAGGTTTATTGCAAGGCTTGTATCTTCCAAACTGATAAAGACCTGATTTAATCTCCATGGAAAGGGTCTATGCAAGTTCTAACTAGTAACAGAACTTAGGATCCTCAGTTTCCAAAGCTCAAATTGTGTTTATGCATAGGCGAACTATTCTAAAGAACAAACTAGCGGTTCTTCCTGATCTCTCCTCTATAATCCTTCTGAGAATAATACTTGTAAGAAAGTGCTTGTTTTCTGAATCAGGAATTTTGATCTGCTTTAGATTTTCAAAACCTAACAAATATTTAAGTGAAAACCTGTTTTGGAAGGCAAATGCAAATGTCCCTGCCAGGCAAGCTAAAATAGAATGTTTCGGATGTCTTAAGCGAAACATCATTAAAATCATCATATACCTGCAGGAAGGTTTTGGGCCTAGTGAAAGCTTTTACTGAGGTTCAAAGCTGTTCCTTGAGCCTGGAATTAATTAACCCTAATTCACCGGATAGGTCCGTCCTTTGTCCCTTAGTCTCACCACCACAAAAACCTCTACCCTTGTGTAAAATTTAGCTGAAATTAGCCAATGCATTCAAAAGTTATTAACAAGAGGCTGACAAATGATGAGACACATAAGACACTGCGGCAGGCTAAGCTCCTTCAGACTCTAAGCTGAAAATGACCCATACTGCTTCTGCCTAGCCCAGCAATTATCATCGCTAGCAGTAAATAGCAACACAATATAAACAACATAAGTTCATTTGTATGCAAATATTACATTGGTATTCTGTGCACAAGTATAATTCATGTTGTTGGGGATATATAATTCTGAGATTGATTTTAATAACTATTTCTCTTAGTGATAAGGAATCTATACCTGCATTGTTAAAAATAACAAAGGAGATTATGTACAGAGAGGAAACAGCGGCACAGGTTTTAGAATTAAACCCACAGNAAGATATTGTCACACGCACCAGGTGGCTCTTCCCTCATCTCTTACCTAAGCATCATATGAACAGCTAAGTGAAAAGGAGTCCTATGGCAGTCTCACCCAGAAATTGTACCCACAGTGAAACTGCAACTTAAAAAAAGCCATCCAAAATGAGACTTTCCTGAGGAATTTGCCCAGCTTATGTAGATGAAACATCTAGATTATGAGCACTGTAATGTCAGTAAGTTGGTAGGGAGTAACTTAAAAGATATGGCTTAGCAGACACACAAAAGCCTAAATATATCTGAAAAAGCTTGCTCTCTCACCATGACTCCACCTCCTGAATAGGACCACCCTTGTGCGTTTCCCTCCTATGGTGGCTGTTCAGAGAGCTTGTTTTTACAGTCCTGTGTGTTCATACTCTTTCATTTTTACATGTATCTATAATTCTCATTAATGCATCACTATCGAAATGGTAGTCATAAAAAAAATTAGAGTGAGCTCAAGAAGGAAATAAGTATAAGCAGAGGGCCATCAGTCTGTCCATTCCCATAATCATTACACAAGCAAATTTCTAAGACTTTTTGCATGGTTTGAGACTTCTGGACCAGGTTTCCATAGCTGATATTGCTGAATGGTGTACCCCCAGGTCTTGGCTCCTCAGCTAAGGAAAATGCGCCCTTTGGCATTCAATTCACGTGGAGATCCTGGGCTTTTATTCTGCTCAGTTCTAGCCACCAAGGCTGGTATTGCTGATCAGCTTCTTGCTGCTCACATTAGAAGAAACTTCTGCCCAAGCACACGTACAGGCAAATCTTGTGGCTGAGCACTGGTAACACTGCCCAAACACAGATAGGCCTGGGTGCATTCAGAGTTAAAGCAAGCTGGGACATTTGTCCTCCTTCAAGCCTCCTTTGTTGGTTTAGGTGCTGTATTTCTGTGTCACCCATGCAAGGTTTGATTCTGATGGCTTACATAAAGGCATGCCAGAATAAAGGGATTCCCTATGTGAGTAGATCATAGTGTCCAGATAGCAAGAGCTCTGAGTGCTTTGGAGGATAACGGTAATAAAATACTAAAATTTGTGAAAAGAAAGAGCACAAAGTGACGAATGCCGATGCGGATGATTCTCCCCTATGCAATCACTTACTGTGTTTACAGAGAGGGAGATAGGTTTTTCAGTGCAAGTGAACAAAAAAGGCAGATCTAAGAGCTAGAAGTTCATCAGCAGATCAGAAGCCAACATTTGGAGGTGCAGGTAACCTGCCCTGTTTCTCAGTACAGCCTCTGTGAGCCATGGCCTCCTTGGCACAAGGGCATTAGGAGCATCAAATCCTACCACTCTGCTGATGAGGTGTGATGCTCTAGAACCTACACCTCTCTTGATTCTCATCCATCCATACCAGACAAGGATTATTAATCTTATTTCACAGCTGGGGAAACAGAGGCACCAGCCAAGGGAGCTGAAATGAAACCCACTGCCCTGAGTAGCAACCATCCTAGGTCAGCCCCTGGGCCTGGCGGTCTGATTTCCTCTTCAAACCACATCAGCCAAAATGCACTCCTGAGGGCAATGTCCCCCACTGTGCAGTGCTGACATTCTCTGTAACATACAGCATGGGAACACATGATTTTGGGTACCTTACGGCTGATGCGGTCATGCGGCTTGGTGCAGAGAGGATAGCACAGGGGTAAGCAACCCTCATGAAGTGACGCGCTTACCTCAGGTAAGACACCTGTCCACACAACAACTTCCATGCAGACAGACTCTCTTCACAGTATCACACATGAGGTTAATTGGGCTCCAATCTGCAAAAGCACACAAAAGCAGTGCTGTGAATGCAAGCCAGACAGGCTGAGAGAGAACAGCCTGCCTCCAAAAACTGCAGATGAAGGAAGCTGATGGCTTTGTACTAGTGTCCCTGATCTCAAACAGGGCTTCAAGAGATGATGCTAACAGGAATGTGAGACACACACACACAAGCATTTATGTAGGGATGGAAAGAAATCAAAATGGAAAAATGTGGTTTCTTCAGGCTGAATGAGAGAGAACCCGCTCTTGTCTTTCCTGTGCTAACAGTGCTGAGCTGTGCCTTACAGCGTGTCCCAGCTGAGGATCCACTGAGCAGCTCAGCCAGCATGTCTAACCAGATTTTCCACCACACCTTTGGGCTGCAGCACACTGTCATTATACCATGCATGCCTGAAATATCTCAGCAGAGCTGGAATAAAGGAACCAAAAGACCTGTTTCTGACTTTGCTCACTAGCAACAGCTCTGCGTGGTTTCTGGGGGGCTCTTCTGGAGAGGTGAGGAAAGTCAGACCAAGCACTCAGGAAGACCTGCTGTACTTCTCTGTAAGAGCCTGAGCATCTCTACAGGAGAACCAAACCATCCTAGGGCAAGAAAGCGTCCAGGTCGTTACTGTGCATACAAAGTCTTTCATTACGTGGGTTCAGCTTGTGACACAGATAAGTCCTGTCTGCAGTACAAGTGTGGGAGCGCACACGCATGCATACTGAGATACACATGTACTACTGCTTAATTCCCTTGCAGACAGATTTCAGAT
>VXAV01008238.1:312658-334623 GCA_013399715.1 Alectura lathami
ACAAATGCAAAGTCCTTGGCCAGCAGCCAATGCAGAATCTATTGGGTTTGGGGAGGTAAAGGAACCATATGCTGACATTCGTGCAACTTGAAGAGTCAACCTGCTGAAATGATGGGCACTCTGCACACCTTTGGCAAGTTTGAGTGAGGACAAGCCCACCTCCTGCACAAAGGCCTGCATTAAGACAAGAATACATGGCCTGCCTGCTCTGTGACCCATGTTCTGAATGGCCCCTCACTTCACAACACTCCTCATCCACTGCTGAAATTTTTCATGGTTCTTCCCCCTCGTGGAGAAAGAGGCTGGGGATTTCAGTGTTCATTCTTTGCCCAGGCTATGCTGTGATTATTAACATGACATACTCTCCCAAGACCCACACAGCCACCTTCATGGAAGAGCGTGAGTTGTTCTATAGGATGGGCCCTGTCATTTATATCAGAAGATGATGTCTTGCACTTTCCTCATTCCTTTCTCCTGAATAATACCTTCTCCTGTAAATAGATGAGGGAGGGAGGGAAAAAAGGAAGCCAAGCAATTTCTTCCCAGCTTCACAAAACATTAATATTCACAGAATATTTGTTCGGGGCTAGTTTGGGGCAAATAAATTGGTTTCACCGGACCAGGAACAAAGCCTGATTTCAAACTGCAGCTGCAACCTTGGTCTCCTGTTTGCAGGTCATTCAGACCACTTCTAGCTGACTGGAGCATCATAAGACATATGGCCCAGCTGCATAGCTCAGCCCATAGAGCAGTGAGAGATCAGGCAACACAGCTGCAACTCTGCCACCTCCAGACTAATCCAGCCGAAGCTAAATGCTTTGGCATTTCCAAGTGGAAACTGCTGGTGCAGCAAGTACTGTCCTTCTCTGGTTTCTCTAAGTTTAAGCCAACACAAAAGCAAAACTTACAGGACTGAAACATCCTGCCGTCAGCACCAGAGCAGCACTGTGCTGACATGCAGAGGTATCATTTCTTGACTGCCCATTTCTTGAGTCTCTTCTCACTATCATATTCCTTTCCTGTGGGCTGGCCTTACACTGCTCACTATTGCTTCACCTCAGGTGTACTTGTCAGGCAGCTTCACCAAGACCCCATCAACTCCATTGCCACTTTCAGTGCTTTCCAACGCTAGCTCAGAGTCTTGATATATTTCCTCCACACCCAGACTTCACGGTCTCCTACTGAAACCAAGAGCCCATTTGTATTCTGTTTGTGTCCTCCCAGCAGGTCTTGCTCCTCTCACTCACCTCATTCCTGGAATACACCCTAAGAAAACCCCAGGGACTTGCACATAGACATAACCATGGGAGAAAAAAAAAAAAGAACAAACAAAACATCGCAACTCAGTACAATGCAAACCTGGGTAAACCCAGACTGCTTCAATGTGACTGCATTTATCAACCTGTAGTTTCTTGACTCACCAACATAGAAAAAGAGCTTCTTCAAACTTTTACAATACTTCTTACTCAGAGCTTTGGGCTCTGTAGAAATTATGCTGTGTATTTAGTTACTAACCAGTAACTGTTAAGAATTCACACTGGAGATGAGCAGCGCTGCCAGACTTTGCTGCTTCTCAAAGTGGTGAAACATTACTGACTCTGCAAGAGGCGAGAGGATCACATGCACAGTTGTAGAGCATTTTCAGAAGTCTTCAGCATGGCCTCCAGCTTAGGCCCTGTTGAGATTGGTGGGAAAATACGCCAGGTGCTAACTTCAGGGAGTGCTCCAGGCTTCCGAAAATTAACCAAAGATTTCAGTAGGACTTCTTCTGACATCTGTGAAACTTGGACCAAATGATGTGGTTATGCTGCACCTGTATGTTGCCTTAAAGGATCCCAAACTATAGTCACTTGCGTTTTAGTTTCAGGTGCTTTTGGGTGAGTAAGGAGTAAGGACAAAGCCATACTTTGGCTTTGTCACCTTACTCTCACAAACAGATCCTCAAATCATATGCAGCGCAGAGTGGATGAGTGGGTGGGTATGTACCTGCACATACATCTTCTGTTCTCTGTCCCCATTGGACAGCCTGAAGAACTCTCACCTCACAACAAATCTGCCCCTGCATTCTCACCTGAATGAAAACACACTCAAAGAGGATACTCGGAGACAAACAAAACATCTTCTTCTACTCAGAACCAAACATTTTGTCTCTTTGAGTGATTTCTTGCAAAAGCACTTGTAAAAATAATCCTTTTTAGAATAAATAAAATAAGTTTGGTTTGAAAAGGGTGAAATTAGATCTTTCTACATTTCTTTATTCCCAGATCAATTTCATAGACCTACCACACAGGTGTTCTGAACAGAAGAAAGAAAAGCAGTCTGCTCCCTGAAATACCTCCCACCTGCAATCATGATCACAGACTAGCAGCAAGGCACTTTACCAACAACCCTGCTTGCTGATCCTAAGGCAGAACTTACCCTGCACAGCCTCCCCATGTAAGACTGTATGTTAATCAAGAGATCTTGAAGCATTACACTGTGTTTTTTCACCTCTAAAACAAACACACAAGCCTGTAGATCACAGCCATTATTTCACATACTTGAACATTCTCACATGAACTTCAGCATCTCTGTCAGCTGCATGTGCTAACAACAGAGAGTTCGCTTAGGATCCTTGCTGCTAACCCATGCACAGCACATCACAACTGCTGTAATCAGAAGAGGGCCTGTGGCATGCAGGTCAGGAAGCCCTGCTCCCTCCAGCAAAAAGCAGAGCAAAGTATCCCTTCATCGGCATTGATGGTTGCCATTTTGCAAAGTCCTAAAAAGAACCTTCACTCTGAGAAGTTCCCCCACTTTAAGGGCAGAGGTCAGCAGAAATGGAATGGGAATAACCAAATAGGATTTATGCATGTTAGAACAAGTTCCCAGTCACATGGTCTCAGTCAGATTACAGTTCCTCACTGTCCAGATATAAGTTGACAAATTCCACATCAGACTTAACTTCCTAATTTTGCCTCACATCCTGCCAATTAGAAAAGGGACCCCTAATAATTTACAGAAAAGGAAAAAACAAAAGAAAACAAAAGAAAAGAACAAGAAGACCCTGAGCCATTCTCTCTTCCTTCATGGGCTTTCCAGAGAAGTTCACAACCACTTTTAGAACCCTCTATCTTCAACACCTGAATAGCTGCTTTTAAAGCAAAATCCACTCCCAAAGGTGTATGGGATCTCAGACATTGAGATACGTCAACGGAGAGAGGTTTTTTTATGTTCTGTTATTTATACTACAGGACTGTGAAGAACCAGAAGGGCAATGCCACCTCTAGATCTGAGTCAAACTTCCAGCCCGAGCAGTAGGCAGGATCAGATCTACATGCAAGACACGGTAGGTCTCACAAATCACAAGGATGTCCCTGTTTTGTTCCTCATTTTCTGCTGGGAAACAGTGTCCAGGTAGAATGTAAGGCCTCTGGATACTTGCCCAGGATTTCTTGATGTCCTATGTATGAGTCAAGGCATTAGATCTCCAGAAATCACAGCAAAGTCTTCAGCCCATGCACACACCATCAGCCAGACTATCTGAGCCTTGGAGAGAGATAGGACCTGTTTTATTTGTGTGGCCATCGTTTGCGTGCTAAGCTCTTTAAAAAAATGGAGACTGTTCAGCCAAGTGGACTCACAGCTAGCCCCCAAAGCTAAGAAAAAGATGTTTTGCTTTTCCTATGGGCCAAAAGGGATGGTGCAGACTTTCCTGCAATACAGAAAGCCACTGTGCTGACAGAAATCAAGCCCCTGCAAGGTCAGAAAGGGTTTATGCAGGGGGAGAGTGTTATTGTCAATGGCAGTTCTAGATTTCAACCTGCCCTTTGTACTTTTAGTTCTATTTTAGAAGTGAATTAGACTAATTTATATTCTAATATGACCAACTTAGCAGCATTAAAGTCTCGTTGGTCTTCTTTGGAGAGCTGGTGATACTCAGAAGGCCTAGGCAGTTCCACCTCAAAGCTCTGGGTGACTTGAGATCCTGCCATGGTCACAAAACATCTATGCCTACACAAAGCATTTAGAGATGTCCTGCTTCTGCTGCATCGCAGAGACTCGGGGTATCCCAGACTGACACACAAAGCCTTCACTCCCTGTCCCTGTATGGTATGCCACAAACATGGGAGCTGGTCTCAAAGTAGCAGCATCTTCAAGTATTTTGAAATCTGTGTTTCTCTTCTGAAGACCCACTTCAGGCAAATATGGGCTGGAGATGCGACAGAAGGGAGCATCGAAAAGGACTCCCAGCTGCAAGGGGTGCCAGCAGAAGCAGATCTTGCCAGAGTTTGCTTTGAACAGCTGCTGCTGGGAAGGCTTGGGATGGGAATAGTTGTTTGAGCCAATACCTCCGTCACAACCCTGAGTAATGGTGTTGCACTTCCAAAAAGCACGTGGTGACACTCCTTGCCACACATACAGGATTTGCATAGTAATAACAACTCAACAGCCTCAGTTGTAATTGCTGCTGGATCAATACAGGTAGCTGAACCCTTCCGTCACTCACAGGAAACATGATATGTTAAAGCCTTTCCAAGGCAAACGCAGAGAGTCCCTTGCTGCACTGCACTTCACCAGGTGCTTGCAGAGTGCATGGCTCAAAAGAAAAGTCCAGGATCCTGCCCCTACCAGTACCCAAAAGGAAGTGGAGCTGGCCAGTGCACTGGGCCCAAGAGTCTGCACCTTTCAGCTTCAGCCAGCACACATCTCAGGGTCATCTTCAGAGGGAGACTGTACCTGTATCTTTGCACTTAGCACCTTTCACCAGAGCTCTCCTTTCACTGGCTCTTTGATTTTAAAGCCATTTATATTCCAAGCCAATCTGTACTAAAAATAGGATTCCTTACTAAGAATGGCACTGGCATTACTCACTTACCTGCTACGTTCTCATCTCACACTGCGTTGCCACACCTCTGACTGGAGGAGTGTGCTGCTAGTAATCATCCACAACTATGTGCTTCTGTGAGCAGGTTTTGAAACTTTGCCATCCTTTGGAAGCTCCCACTGTTTTTCCTTTCATGTGCTAATACAGTTTGGTGGCTTATCTCCTTTCACATCCTTGGGGCACACCTCTTTGCAAGACTGTATACTGACAACTCAACCAAGTGGGAAAAACACACAGCTGTGGGAGATACAGCTGTCCCCCTACTTCCCCCTTGCAATGCAGGCCAATCTGCAGTTCTCAACTGAAAGGCATGCTGTTCTTACTTGCATTCAGGAAGAAACAATTTGCTGCTGGAAGCTACTGCATCCTTTGGCTTCAGCTGGCAGACACTCCACTCCAACTTGCTCATCATTTATTAGCAAGGAGGCTTTCAGGCTTTCCTGGTGAGAGGACACTTTTCAGCTCAGTTTTGCCAGATGCTAAGCATTTCTCCAAGCATTCCTCTGCAACTCCCCTGCAAATCTAAGGGTGCGAGAGGTGGGACATACCTCTAGCCAGGTCTGGCTGTGTAGTTAAATGAATCCTACCTGGGGTTTTGTTTTCTTTTTCAGTGTTCTTTTGCATTTTGCACACCATTTCCAAGCGCAGGAATGTGTTTCCTCCCGCTGTCTATGCAAAAGGTGCAGCCAGTGCTAGAGCTGACTGTCATCTATTTGCTCTGATAAGGGGTTAAATACGCACAGGTAAACCTGGGCGTATGTTCATAATGCAGGTGGCAGAGATACTTTAAAGGAGGCACCTTTCTTTGTTCCCTTAATGATTCATTCATTGGGAGTGTGGGAATTAACCTATATAAATTTTTGCTACTAAGTAGATACACCTAGATCCTGAAATAGTGGATGGGTGAGAACCAGTTACAGAGACTCTACACAATGTCCTGGTAGCACGGAAAGAAACAAACCCACAACGGCAGGCTGGGAATAAATGACTACATGGCATTTATCACAGCACATTCTCTTTACCTCCTGTTTTCTGGTGACTCCCCAAAAGTCCTATATGTAAAAGATCCTCTGAGAAAGATCTTACTTTGCACGAGATCTTCAACTAGGCCCCCTCTTCTGGGGGATAGACTGACAGCTGGAACTGCTCATGGGTGTAGCTGATATGACTTAGACTCAGCAGTGAGCATAGGCAACCACATTTTGGTTGCACCAGCGCTAGGAGGCAGGTGTGAGATAGTATCAAGAAGCCAATATGAAAAGAGAGGGTGGCTTTCCAAGGCTGGCTCAGTGCCCCCTTTGTAAGCTGCAGCTTACACCTCATCGGCTGGGAGGTGGAGAAGAAACAGATTTGTATTTTGGGCACATCACTAACGGAGAATTTGTCTCCCTCCAGCCTACCTGGAGGAGGAAATAAACCTTTCAAGGAGGCTGTGCAGAGAGTATTTTCTGATTGTGTCAGAAGAGCCTTAATGGCTCAGTAAACAACAAACTGATCAGTCTGAAATACTTTACAGAGGACAGGTCAGTCCTGGCTTATTCACTGGACATTATAAATTACATTAGCATCTGAGGAGCTATGCAGGCTGACAGAAGCATGAGAGTTCAGGTTCCTGGGGAAATACATTGCAACCTATGGCTCAAAATGACACTTGTAGGAAAGCGAACAACTATTGACATGCACAGTGATACTACACAGCATAGAAACTACAGTGAGAAGGAACAAGAAATACCAGGAAGGACAAGCTCTCCCTGGCAGAGTACTGCAGAGAAAAAAATCGCTTCACCTACCCACTGCCCTGTCATTTGTGCTCAGTGGTCCCAAACACACCCGCCAGGCTTCTGAGCTGCAATTAGCCAGGTGAGGCAGAGCAGCGTACCTGTGGGCTGCAAGTGTCCCCTTGGGAGGCCAGGCAGACGTGCCACACCAGGTCACGGCAGAAGGCGTGTGGGCAGAGCGAGCCAATGCAAAGTAACCCCTTGTGTGGCATATCCTGTTTCACCCCAAGATATGTACAAGGTCACTGTGTCTGCTTACCAGCGCTCATGGGTGATACCATCTGTTTAATCAATGTTCTCCACACTATGAAGCCATCCCAGATGCTTTGCATTGGAGACAGCTTTTCCAATAGTAATTAGCTAGGTGATGGGGGGGAAGCAATTGTCAGGCGTCTTTTCACATAGGTCATGGCACTGGTAACAGCGTCCTCCCCCCCAACACTGCTTCCTCCTCCCCCCAGTAACTGTAGGCCTCCCTACACTTCCCTTTGGCAGCTACTGTACACGAATATTTCATGAAAAGGCCTGAGGGTTTGTCTGCTGCCTGTCCTACTTCCCATCAGAGCACCTGAGATCAGCTGGGCTGGAACATGTCTGCCTGTATCACACTACCAGGCTGCCTGGAAGGAGATGGAAACTTACCCACTGAGGCCGAAGACAGCTTCTCACACCTGGTCTTGAGCTCTCAGCTTAACTCACGTTACATTTGGTAGTCGGGACCCCCAGATCATGACACGGGCTCTAAAAAGCAGGAGAAGTAAAGTAAGCTTTGTTATTTTCAAAAGAGTCTCTCAGTCTTCAAGGTAACATTCACTTCATACACTGAACTCCATCCCTTCTGTCCCTAGGGCTATAAATATCCTTGCTCAAAATAGGTATGTGAAACTCTAGGTTCTCAGGCCATGTCTCGATTCCAGGAGCCAGTCCTTTTTGTAATACACCATTAAGGATTTCCAGGCACTAGGCCTGAGGGACTGCTTAGTCTAGTCTTCCAAAGCACAAGGCAACTGTAAATATTTAGATTTGATGCACACATACAAAATACTAAAAGCTTCAAGATTCTCCAAAGCTTCATGGTGAAACACTGCTAATGCAAAAGCCCAAAACCTACATGTTTCCTTCCCGCTGCTCCATTTGTGATGGAAAGGCTCACAGCGAAGACATTAGTGTTTATAACCACGCCATCAGTCTGAGACATCCTTTCTGAAAGGCTACAGTGCCTTCCAGAAGGTTATCCGTGTCATCAGCTGTTAATCAGCACAGACCAAGTGATTTCATCTTCCACTAAACAAGGGCCTGGCTTGTCTGTGTTTTGGTAGATGTTCGTCTGTAGCTGTGATGGCAAAAGATAGCGTGGCTTAGTAGCATTTTTAGTGCTGTTTCACTTACATCTCACTCTGTCACCAGGCTTGGAGCCCAAGGAAGGGTTAATTCCCTCACTGGTTTTTCCAGGGAGCAACTGTTCTACTTTCAGGATCCCTGGATCACCCAGTAAGGTACTTTTGGTAAGGGAAGTGAATATCCTTGCAGAAGCTCCTGTGGGAGGAGCTTTGGCAAAACCAGTCAGAACTGGTCCCGCCAGCCCCTGAGCATTCCTGCTCCCATGCTGATTCAACTGGATCCAATCTCCTGGCAGACCAGCTGGCTGCTTTCCAAAGAGCTCCCTCCAGACTGGCTCACACACAGAGCTGAGACCGGGGAACGTTGTGATGAAATTTGAGCAAGGGGACGAAAGGCCTTCACCCTTCATGAAATATGGGAACACCTGATGGAGATAATGCTTGCTATTAATTGGCTCCTCCCAGGGAAGCAAAAGCTGCCTAGTTTTGCCCCAAGTTTACCATTCTGCGTGTGCAGCATCTCCCCAGCACCAGTGAGACCATGGATGTTGAATCATAGTGTTGAACCGTAGCGCAATCACTTGGGATATATGAGTGGGAATCATTTAGAGACTGTTGTGCAACACCAGGCTGAGACAGTAAAGCACAGAGTTATTTCAGTGGCAACACATCCTACTCCCACTCAGGATTTAGAGTATAGCAGCTTTATGTGACATGCTCTGCAACCAAACATGCTGAAAATGAAATAGCTGAACTGTGAGCATTGCTAAAGTATACTCCAGAACCAGGCAAAACCAGAAAGAGGGTTTTAACAGAGAGAAAGATGTAAATTTAAACAGTGTTTAAACTCCACTCCAGACACAGCAGGAAGGCTTCAGTTACCTAAGTACGTCTTTTGAATGTAAGCACCTATTAGCACAAGCAAGATAATCTTGACAAAGAGAATTATGAAATGTTTCAAATATATCTTAAAGAAGCATGTGTTGGACCACAGCAAAAGGATTGAACACCGCTGTTTTCTTTGACCTTCCACTAAACCGATGATAAAACTCACGCTGACGCTACTGGGACGGAGATTAGACAGAACGGATGGCTGACAAGTTCCCTGCCATCACTGTTCACCATCCCTTCCCAACTTTTCTTGCGATATTTCTGCTAACAGACATGCATTGTCAAACCTTGCACTGCCTGCTCATTAGCGTTGCAGTAAGTGATTTCTTATGTAAATTGTGCCAGCCCACAGAAAAACCAGTTCAATTCCAGTCTGCACTGCTGGGATGGACACAGAACAGAACTGAGATGCTAATGATCCTGGTGGTTTTTTTTTTTTTTTTAAAAAAAAAAAAAAAACAACAAAGACCCAACATAAAAACATCTTCCACAGCAAGCAGAATTACCCTCGCATCTGCAGAGACACTAATCCAAATACAAAATTCCCCTGGCTACATAATTGCAAGCACCATCACCAAGTTTGTACATAAAACAGCAGTTTCTTTGCACCTAATTAGAGGTTTGAAACTGAAAAGAGATTTTGTCTGAGGTCCTCATGTTTTTCAAATCTTAACTTTTTCTTATAAAGGCATGTTTATGTAGCTGATGGCAACATTTCTATTCCATGAAGAGTATGAGACTCTTGAAGAACGTAAATGTGACCAAGAAACAAGCAAGTAGCCATGGTAGAAGGATCCTTTTCATCTTACTGCTGCTGCTAATCCCAGCTTCTCAAAGGCCTGGATATTGTTTCTGGTTTTATTGACGTCACCGAGTGTATCACTATGTCAGTATCCTGCCCAGTCTCTCCCACACTGCAGACCAGTAAGACACTTGCTGCTAGGTCTACAAAAGGGCACTGAAACACTGGCAGTAGTGCATGCACTTACATAGCACAGTGGCCATTAACACTGTGTCCTTCCTTGCGTGGTGTAACAGAGATATTGGTTGAATTTAGCACTTTAAGAGTTCCTTTAGAGGTGATAACAGAGCTCACAGGAATTATCCTAGAGCAGTGTTTAAAACTGAGAGTTACCATGTTTCATGGTGGGGATATTTGTTGGGGAATCAAAAGTTAAAATCTTGTTCTTATTCCGGCCCATTTTGCCATAGTCTGCTTCTCTATCTTTTAACGTCATTCCCTTTTCAACTTCAATCCCAACTGCTGCTGTCTTGTTCAGACAATATGCTAGCGCTTGCACAGAACATCTCAACAGGGTTAAGACACATAGCTACTGTTCATGTTCTTGAAAAGCTTTTATCATAAATGAGAGGGACTAAGACCTGACAGGACATTTGTTGCCCTAAGCCCTGGTGTGGTTTTGCTCTGTTCCGCTCCACCCAAGAGGTGTCTGCCTTTCATCCCTGGCAGTAATCATCTCCAGGCATAAGACAGGAAAGTGCCTTTTAACTGGAAGAAGAGCCAGATCCACAGGAGGCAGATAGTGTATAAAAGCAATGCAAACAGATATCAACGGGAGCCACACTAACTGTGCCTATGTAAATTACATTTGAAAGTTTCATTTGCAACCCTCTTTGCATTTTCTGCGTGCGCCTTTAATCATTTCAGAACATAAACCGCACTGCTTAGAAATGCAAGGGCAAAGGATGCAAGAGGAAGGGAAGTCTTGTGACTAAAATGTGGGATAGCTACCAGGTTCAGTTCTTGTTCGGCCACCACCTATTCACCTTATTATCCCAGCAGAGAAATAAGGAGTGAAAGGCAGATCTGACACTTCATACGATTTGTATTGGTTTTGAGGTGCTCAGACCCTACCCTGATCAGAGCTGTATAAGTGGATAATATAATAGAGACATTTCAAAATGCCTTCATTTGTTAGGGCACCTAAAGAAGGCATTCACATTTCTGCTGTTTTTAGCTAGTTACCTGTAGCACTGAAGTGATTTCCTTGCCTAAGCAAAGTGAACATAACTGATGCTGAAACATGTATTTGCTGACCCTCTGGAAAACCAGCAGGTTTCACCCATGAACTAATTTATCTGTAAGCGACTGCAGTCTGGTATCCAGATACAAACTCATCACCAGCTGTGTAAGGAAAACCACATTAAAAGAAGGAAGCTATATTTCAAGGTCTGGACCAAAGTGGCCACAGGCAAGAATCCACCGGCAGTTAGAAGTAATGATGGTGTTACCTAACCCAGCATGCATGGTGCTAGAATGAGGGCTTGACATCCATGCTAGGATATATGGGACATAATGGATTAGATGAGGCTCTCCGATTGCTTAGTTTTGTCCCAGAATGAACAAAGAACAGGTTGTAATATGTTAGTCAAAAACCACTGAGCTTAAAAGTGGCTTTTTGTCAATTTTTTGCCAAGAGATGTCTTTCAGACACACAAAAGAAGTGCTGAAATTAATCTTCTTTTTCAAAAAAAAAAAACAACAAAACATCAAACCATCACCACCACCACCACCACCACCAACAAACAACAAAAACAGATCTGCCACGTATCTTACAGAGAAAAATCCATTTTAAAAACCTTTTTTTTACCCTGGACTTAAGATGCCCCACCTCAGAGATCTCCTTTGGTTGAAAAAGGTACAAATCCTGCTTCCTTGGCATTAGGCCTAGATCCACAGTAAGCTAACAATAGCTGTTTCCCTCTGACATTTACAGGCATAGCTGTCTCAACCAAGCCACCTCACAAGTCATAGGCAAAGCCAGGCCTGCAGTAAATGAGGATTACTCGCTCGAGGAAGGTGTAACCAGCAGAGGAATGACAGGTATGCAGAGCTTTGTTCTCAAAATGAGAGGAATCAAAGTTTGCTTATTGAAGGCTGTCTGACCGTTCGGTCCGCTTATTTACCTTATGTGAATAGCCTTTGCCACTGACACCTTGCCCTTGCTCCATGAGCATGCTCACTTACTGGATTCACTCGTCAACATGAAGCCATCACTTCCTATCAAAGAAAACTCATCAAGAGCCAAGTGATTGCAGAATGTTTCACTGAAATGAGGCATACCGCTAGTGCATTGAGAAAACCTCTTCACAAACAAACAGGTACTTGTCCCAGTTAACAACCCTGCTTTCGGATATGTCTGTTCAAGTAGGTTACTGAAGTACTTCTCATGCTAACAGGCTAGGTAAGTATATTGATACAAAAAACACCTAAAGTTACTTTAAGAACACTAAACTGTACTCTGTTTACTGGAAATGTCACTGAACAATTCAAAGATGGACTTAAATCACTGCACAACGTCTACTTGCAGCAACCGCCAACAGAAACACTTTCACAGATGTCCATGTATGTCTGGATTTACCAGGTTCTATAACATCCGTCAGGCTACTGCTCTGAAGGAGATGGGCACTACTGAGGAGAGTAGAAGCAGGGGTGCAAAGCTCACAAGTAGACAGGAAACTGTTCTGATCACAGACAACTGCGAAACATGCAAAGGCTCCACAAATCCACAAAAGAGAAAAACAGCACACAGAACTGCTACGTTTTCTAAAATATCACAGAGAACAAAACATTTAGGAAAGGAGAAGGAACTGCACGAGCAGACATGATCCTCACGTTAACAGAATTCCTGGATACTGAACTGGATACCAAAAACGCTTTGCAAAGTCAGCCTTGTGTACAGAAAATTGTGCAAGAGACGTCAGGCCACTCTTCCAAGTCTCAGCAGGGGCAGCTACAGGTGACAAGGACACAGAAGCTCTCCTGTCAAAGTAACATCACCACTGCAAGGCCAAGCAAAATACAGAGACAAAACCTACTAATAAGATGTGTAATCAATAACCCAGGCATGCTTACAGGAATGAAGGTAACTCCAAGGTGAGGGGAGCAGATTAAAAGCCAGAAGAGATATATATCCTGGAGAGTAGACCTGGCTGTGCAGGAACAGCAATAAAGGTTCCCTTTGGCCTTGTCTGCAGCAGATCACATTTGCTTGTTACATGAGTGTCACATCCATGGACACCAAGAGACTTCCAGATGTATAGTTCCACTCTATAAAAAAGTCGTTTTCTTTTAATCCGGTAACCCACTGGACACGACAGGTCTCAGTGGCACTTGGTACCAAATTCACGTTAGGATGCTGGTAACAAGCTGTAATTAGTCAAGACCATGTCTCCAGTAGAAAAAAAAATGTCATTCCTTACTAAGAAGAAAAAAGTAATGAGTGTTTGCTAGCAGTTCCAGTTGACTAAACGCATGATTTAGGGCTAGTTTATCTAACTGGAAAGGTGCACATCATCTCTAAATATACAATTAAGTGTCATACCCAGACAGCGCAAATGTCCCTCCTCTGCAAACACCCTTCAGTGCTCAACAAGGCCACCACAGAGAACACAAAAAGCTGCCTGCCTTGCACCAGACGGCAGTTAGCTCATGCACAACCACATGGCAGCAGTCCTTACCAGAGCAGAGTACCAGTACCCTTAAGAAAGAAAACTGAAGGTAGAAGTGATTTGGAAAGAAGAGCCTATGGCTTTCAAATGAGAGTCGCAATCTATTCCTAGCCTCATTAGGCTATGGCTCAGCTACCACCGAGATTGAGCTTGTTTACTCCAAAGCAAAGCTTGGCATGACTTACAGAAACACCTTTTCTTGCCAGAGCTCTAATACCAAATGTCTATGGAAAAGCACTATTTACTTTGGTAATGAAGCAAGTTCCCTGGAATGAAGTATTGCAATATTCTGAAGAGATGTTGCAACACATTTACCTGTACCTCAGCTACACACCACACAGGCTCTCAGGGCCAGGGTCTAAGAACTGTTTGGCTAAGCCAGGAGGCCAAGGCTCAACTCTTCAGTATGGCGCTACCCTATCCCCACAGCAAGTACACATCTTAGGGCCCAGTTGAAAGTTCATTTGGAGTTTGTTACTTTGCTCCTAAGTTTTCCTGTGTGCCACAGGCTCAGACACAGCAGATAACTCTTCTTACAGATTCCTTTTGAGATACAAGCCTTAAATCAAAGTCCCTAGGTCTTCACTATCACTATGAATTTTAAAAGAGAACTCATCCCCTCAAATCTCATTTTTTAAGCAATTCTGACCTCAGACCCCACCTCACTCCTGAAAGTGCTTAAAATGAATACCAGCATGCAGTTAGACTAAGAATTACCTGTGGAGGAAGAGAAATTAAAAGGTATATTGGCAGGTCAAGGCTCCCTGCAGAGTCATAGGCCCAAGGCTACCCTGCTTTTCCTCATTTAAGATGGAATGCCAAGCTACCGTTCAAATCCTTCCTGACCGCACAGAGATGAAAGACTCCCCCCTGTTCAACAATCCCAGCTCTCCCCTCCCTCCCCTGCAACAGGCTACTCATTTGCTGAAACTTCCATTTCCACTTGTTTTCAATGAGGTAGCTCACTAAGCTCCTCCCTAGAGTCCGGTACCTGAAAGTTTCCTTTGTAGTTGAATGAAGTGGACTTCCTACTGAAGCTAATACCTGCATTTGCACATGGTTTACTAACAGCTTGGATTCTTAGGTGAGCACTGAGCTCTACTTAACACACTGCTGTGTATCTTGGCAACTCTGTTTCATGCTCTTACTGTTGAAGCTCATGCTTAGAGGAGAAACCAAGCTTTAATTACAAGTGTTTACGTGTACTCCTGAGAGAAAGAAAAAAAACTCTTACAATGGTTAGATTATGTAAAAAGTTTAATTATAAAATAAATAAGTTTGTTATGGCAACATTAAATATTAAATACAATAATAAATATTTACACATTTACAGATGTCTTGACAATTAATGGTGTTGCTCTGCTACCAGAAGAATTCTGCTCTTTACACAGAGGACATTCACTCCTCCAAGATGAAACTGAACTCAATACTCTGTGCTCAAGATTGCATGGACATTTCAAGGAACTGAGGATACTTGGGTCAAAAAAGGTTGAGGTAAGTCAAGGTCTTCACAGCAGAAGGAAGAGCACAGGAGACAATCACTTGCTGAGTATCTGTGCATGAATTTAATTCTTCAAAGGAACTGGTTCTTGGCCTAGTTCTCAAATTACTGGATCTGATTTTAACCATTTGACTTCAAGTGCTGCTCAAAGCAGCAAGTAACAAGTGTGTTTTCACCAATGAACAGATGCTGCAAACATTAGTGTCCAGGCTTCTCAGCTTGTTTGAGCATGTGTATTTTCCTTCAGAGACAGAGCTTCAAATCTTGCATTTATTGTCTCGGCATCTTGAGGAGACTAGTTCTAAGTCTGCTTAGCACACACACAAATAGATAGCTCCACTCACACAGTGAGTGCTACTGAATTCAGAGGGACTACCTTCCACATGTACAGTAACAGAACCCAGGTGTGGCTGACCAAGATCTGTCACCAACACCCTGAAACTCATAACTAGAGATGAAATTCTTTGCAGCTGATATCAACAGGGAGCACAGCAACAGCAGAATTATTTTGTCCACTGACATCTAGTGAGATAAGCTCTTCCCTTCTCTAACTTTGAGTAGAGGGAAGGAAATATCCTCCCCTCCACCTTGCTTTCCTGAAAAGCACAACTTCTCCCCCTTGGAGTTAGAGCTGCCAAAGGAGACTTGCTAACAGAAGAAAGTCCATCCACATAACAGCAGAGTCTGGAGTTCCAGCACCAACAGAAAGAGCTTAGTAGTAGTCTCCAGCAGGTCTTGATAGCAGGCCTTCTACCCCCCATAGCGGCAGCTCCTTCCACATTGTTGTACCAAGTTGTAGTGGTAACTGTCCTCTCCAGGAAGTGATTCAGCAGCAAGTGACATGTTGGACATCTCCTTGCAGCAGCCTGTCTTGATGAATCGGGGCTTAGTGGCAACAGCTCCAGCCCACAGTGTCCAGGTGGATGTGTCAGGTAGCAAGAGGTACCCTGCAGCTTGGCAGTGGCCGCATCAGTATTATTCTGTAAGGGGCAGACCAGGTACGTTAACCATCACCCAATAAATGAAGCCTTTGCACTAGAACCAAGGTCCAACCTACAGCCAGGGTAGGCAGGTTTGCTATGTGTGCTCTGCTAGACATTCTTCAGCTTCAAGCAAGCAATGGGAAAAACACGGCAGTTGTCATGGGACAAAGCTGGGACAAGCACTGAAGTTCATGAGGCAAAGGAAGAATATGCCAGAATTTCTCAGGACTAGCCTTGATAGTAATCTCCTTCAGCCTGTAGTATGACTGCTGTTCAAACATCCTTGAAACTGCTCTCAAGTACACTTGTCCTCAGAAGAGACTAGCTTGCTCATTAAAAGCCACTAGATTTCTTCCAAGAGCAATCCTTCTAGGCCAAGGAGCTTTAGCATTCAGTTGCTAAGACAGTATGTAACTTGACTGAGGGGCTATGTATAGTTGTCACCAAGTTGGCAGCTTTGTCTACAGCCTGTAAGCACGATAAACTTCCTAATGTCTTGAAGACATGAGAAAATGCTCAGAACTTCTTATGAGGGGTCATGAACCATCTGGCTGCTGCACCATCTCCCACCATAGAAGTCTGCCATGGCTTCCTGTAGCATCCAGTCCCTGTCTAGATATTAGCTTTTTCCTCCAAAAGAACAGAACAGTTAATTTCAATAGAGCTTTCCATTCTAACTTCTCCTTCGGTTAAAACAGCCAAAAAGCTAGAAGTGCTGTTGAAGGATTCACATAGCTTAAACTCAGGTAGCTTTGGAAAACCACTGAACTGGGTCATTCATATGTAACCTACATGTTCCAAGGCACTTCAAGCTTCAAAAGATAAAGGCAATGCTATCTTTGCTAAACATGCATGCGACTCCTGTACTGACAGCTCCAGCCTGGAAAAACTGAAAGGAGCTGGAGGTCAGCTTGCATACCTGCTTTCTCCTCATTTACACACCAACTTGGCCATTCCTGCTTTCCTGTCGAAGTTTTTTCCTTTCTTCTTTCTCTTCATACTGAGGACACTTTTTCCTAACCCTGTGGAATTAGAGCATGTTAGAAGCCATTATTTTAAACCCCAACATACATCCCCATCCTCCACAGCATTCAGACATGTCCTTGAGTCCTCAAGCAACTCCTAAGTACTAGGAAGTTTTGAGCACAATAATTTTTAAGTGTTTAACTATTTAGCTATAAAATGTATCCAGATTGATAACAAAGAGCTCTCAGTTAAGCAGACAGTTTTGCCACACATAGCCAGGGCTTCCTGGCTCAAGCATCATTAGGCAGCAAGAGGCACTGCTGGAACTGAGCAAGGCACAAGGAGATTTTTCTGGGGGCCAGATTTCCTAGAAGCCTTCAACAGCTGCAAAATCCAGCCTACTTTGCTCCTTCCCACAGCAGAGCCCTGTGAACTTCAAGGGGACAGGGATTTCAGCACGTCCCTCAAACACATCAAAAGCAAGCTGGTAACTGCATTTCAAATGTTCTCCAGAGTTCCCAACAGACCTCCAAACTTCTCTAGATGAAGGTATGGTTAAATGAAACTCGTGGTTCAAGCTTGTGAGGGTTCAGATCATTAAAACAGACAACCCTACTGCATGGCTCGCTTCAGAAGCGAATCATGTGCATCCTCACTCACTGTACTACCAAACTGGTTCTCTCTCTCACAACAGAGAGGAATGAGGCAGTGTTCAGATAGCAAGTGTTCTTCCCGGCATGCCTCAAATTCAGATCTAAACATGAAACAAGAAATGCACACCTTGTTTCCTACATTGCAGGAAAGAGTACAGCATGTACCCAACTCTGACAATGTACTTCAAGATCTAAAATTAGACTGTACTTCTGAGTTTCACCTGCACTATCCCAAACCCTACTGCAGTGGAGCTGTGGTGTCACAACTGCAGGACTGCTCCTATATACAGCACTGGAGCCGGGTTCCCAGTGCCACTTATCTCAAGTGCACTCAAGTCCTGGAGAATCAACTAACAAGAAGCAAAGGCATAGATGGGGAGAAGCTGCTGCCTATTGCTTGTATCAAACTCTTACCTGCTGACAAGGCTTGAAACACGCACCCAGAAATTTTTTTCCAGGAGAACTTGATTCACAACAGGACCCCAGATACTGTTTATCTACCACACTGGATTGTCTGCAGCTGTTGATAATGGAATGGTTGCTTCCTCCACCTTAACAGCACACACTACAGCATTTTGGACTGCTCCCCCATTTGATTCCCCCACAGTAGAAGTATTTAAGCCTAGCAGCCTCTACTCATAAATGGACAGCTGGAGCGCTCTTTCCTTCCCTCCAGCTGTGTAGCCAGCTGTTGGATAACAGCCATACATTTAGGCAGTTACATGACTGCTGGCAGGCTTCTTCTGCACAAGGATTAGGAAATGCACTGCTGCATCAGCATTAATGCTCCTCCTCCACCTACTGCTGATATTCTGCAGCACTAACTAGTCTGGTTGTAGCAGGAAGGCTCTTGTTTTAGGAATTCAAAATTCACAGTTTGTCCATAGCCAATAGCAAAAGGGGGTAAGCAAACACTCAATAGCTTACAGACTCCTCAGACCTTACTTGTAGCCTAAAGACACATTCAAGCCAGAATAACCTCAGCCCTTTTGGAGGCCTTCCAGATAGGTAACTGGGATGAGCCAAGCACATTTTGAGACCAGGGGACCAAAGCCCTGCTCACACTTCAGCCAGATAAACAGCACAGAGCATAATACTTACTGCATTATCACAATGATAAGTACAGCAATGAAGCTGATGCTTGAGAGCAGGACAGCTACCACTACCAACACAGTCTTTGAGTAGTCTGCCACATCATTCTTCCTTTGAGTCTTCATGAACTGTTCACCACAGCGCTCACCAAAAAAGTCCTGATAACACCTGCAAGTAAACATCAAAACAAGCTCTTATCAGGCCCTGTGCCACCTGGAGCCAAGGACACCCACACACACATTTAAACCTGACTTAGACATCTTCAGAGTTGCAAAGGGATCTCAAGATGTTCACTTTAGAGAGAATGTTCATGAAATGCAGTCACTGCTCCAGCACAATGTTTGTCAGCATTTCAACAAGTCGAGATTAGTTTGGGCGTGATGTTCCAGCAAGACACGCCTTTTCATTCTTTTGGTTCAAGTTTATGACCAACTGATGAGTTCAGTGGCTTGTTATGCATCTCAGATTCCATCACCACTTAATTTACATGGTAGAAAGATTCTCAGTCAAAATACAGTAGGAGATGGATCTAGGCCAAGCTGACATCCATTTTCCCTCTAAGCCCTCATATGCCACCAGCACATGCAAATCACACCTCACTCACAAGGTGCATGTAACTTACTTGCATGTCACCATCTGGAGATGTTCTAAGTATATACATTCACCATGGATACAAAAGTTTTTGTACTCCATTTCACAGGGAGTCCCTTTCTTTTTGTTCTTCCCTTTGTTCTTCTTCCTTCTTGATTTGCCGGCATTCTTCTCACTCCCTCTCTTTGCTGGCTTTGGTTTAACCACAGGCTCGACTGAAAAAAAAGACAAGATGACTCAGTCTAGCAATGCTAAACAGCTAGATCCTGTGAAAATGCTACTGTAGGATTTGAGAACCACTGCAGGAGAACCTCTGACCAGGAAGCATAGGATGTCAAGTACTCAGCTTTTGCTCACTTACACCCAGCACAGAGGCAGCAAGCTTATAGGCTCCTTCAGCTCAACTGACACCAAGTCCTGAGCAATACAGACAGCAGTAGGAGAAGACGGGCTGGGAAGGCCACCAGAGGTGAATATACTTGAGTGAAACCACATGGGTTCTGGCAAGGACCTGTGCAGAATACTATGAGCTTGCACTGAGCCAAGCCATCCACTCATTTTATATCAACTCAGATACAAGGCTCACAGACTCCACTGCTCTAAACTCTATTTGCATCAGTGATGAAAGGCATTGTAAGTTGCTAGATAGTCCTGGGCACTTGTAGAGGCAAGACAGCCTGCTGTCCCAGTTAGCATACTTGTTTCTCCCAAATAACCTGCAGTGTCCTCAGCAGGAGAGATGCTTCATTTCCAGTTCTCCTAGTTTGAGAGAGATGCCAAGTGCACCAACAGAGTGAAAGCAGGGTAGTCCACAAGAGACAGGCTATTTGTTCTGCCACTTACTGTTGCCCCTCATTATCTCAATTAAAGCAAGCCTCCAGAACAGTGTGGTTCAAAAGGTTGGTGACTTAGTAGCCTTTGGATTTAAGGAAAGGCAATCACCTTCCTTTTGCAGGGGAAAACAAGGCAGCCACTGACTGAAGAACACAAGCTACATAGCCACATAGCAACAAGGCTCTACAGCACTATTACAGAGCTAACTGGTCCAACTCTGGTTCTCTGAACTAACCTCCCTTTACTGCTAGCCACTAAGTGCTCCCAGAAGGATGCCATGCTGTTCCAGAGTAATAGTTAACCTGGTGAGGTTCAACAGGTCTCAAAACTAGACAGTTGCAGTACTCTTCCAGGCTGATTATTTCTCTGTAGTGCTGCACAGAGATAAGCACAATAACTTGTGGACTATTATTTTACTCTGAGCACTACACATACAGGCAATCACCACAACAGGATGCAACCTGATCCAACTTCATAACCCTGTATTTCCCGTGACAAAAAGGGATCCTGGACAAATCAGCAAGGTGTAGTTCACTGTTGTCTAGACAGCAATCATTTTTAGTTCTAGAGCAACAAGCTTGGCTTGAAGTTACTTAAAAGCAGAATTGCCTTCAGCAACCAGAAGCCTGATTCAAAAGGTATAAGCTACATTAATATGCAAACTTGGAACACTGCTCCTGCAGCAAGGTTCCCTACCCCTAGAAGGGTGAGTTCACAGCTGACAGCTGAGGCCTGTTTCATCCAGTTGGACTTGATATTTATGTTCACACTTGGATAATTGAGGTTGTTTCCATTCTTCCCTCTTCAAGGCTCAGGTTGTTGGTTTGATCTATGTCCCTGTATGCAAGCAGCATAGCCAAGAAAGCCATCCACAGCTGAATCATAACAGCTTGACGGTTCCACAGATAAACCTCATGCCAAGTAGAAGAGCTGGTTACAAACCAACCACCTTCAGAAACAATTCTGGTTTCTGTGCAGTTATACCACACGTAAGTCACCAAGCCAGTAGTTTCACTGGCTAAGCTGCTCACTAGCTCTGATATTCCTGTTCTCCCTGGAGGTCTTACACTCAAAAAGCACGTGTCCCGGTTCTCCCAAGCTGACATCTGGAGAGCTGTCCCTCTGGTCTCATTGAAGTCTCAGGGTGTTTCTACATGTAAAATAGTAACTAGATCCCATCTTAGAGGGCAACAACACCTACTAGCCTGTGCTGAGGTGCAAGTCACTTGTAGGCAGTTCTTTAGCCTCAGCCTCCACAGCTTGTCTTACAACTGCATTAAGACAGAATGAAAAACACCTTCGGTCCCCACTGCCTTACTAGTCAGGTGGGCTATTCAGGTGTCCTCATGGCTTACAGACAGTTCACAATAAATACACATGACTTAGTATAGCCTAAAGGATGCTACAGTGTTTCAGCAGCCACATAAGTCATTTGTGTTCACTTACTCTACAGAATTTTAGTCAACTCCAAGCCAAATAAGCTAGTGTGAGAAAACACCCAGAAAAACCTTCAAGAAGAACTGGGAACCTAATCTAAAACTTATCTTTATAGCCAGGCAGCACCCAGAAGTCCTGCCTGATGCTCCCAAGCTAGCTAGGTGGTCAGTCCCACCACAGCCTTGCTGTCAGACTTATCAAGAAGGCAGCATGGGAGGCACTCGGCTAACCCGCAGCTTTCACACACCCTAACTTCCCTCCCACTAGGTTCTCATCCCCACGATTGCCTACTTCCACACCGTACTCGACAAGTGCAGCAGAAATAGGAAGTCAGAAAACGAGCGGGTACCCACACACAGGGCAGCACCGAGCTCAGCAGCCCACCACGGGCCCCTTCCCCAGGCGCCTCACCTCGGATCGAGTCGTCCACGATGTACTGGTGGACGGGCAGCGCCTCCTCGTACTCCTCGTCCTCCTCGTAGTCGGGCCCCGACACGGCCTCGCCCTCACGAACCTCAAGCTGCCGCGGGCCGGAGCCGCCGCGCCGCTCCGGCTCGGT
>VXAV01008238.1:335157-404030 GCA_013399715.1 Alectura lathami
GGAGCCGGCCCGGTGGCGCGGCCGCCCCTCAGCGGAGAGCCGGTTGGCGGGGTGCATCCGGGGCTTCTGCCCGCCCCCGTCGGGGGGACGGCGGGCCTCGGGAGACAGGGCGGCGCGGGGTTGCCATGGAGAGCCCCGTACACACAGACGCACGGAGTTTACGGCGCGGGCGCGCCTGTTGGGTCACCGTGCTCTTTGCTCTGCCCACTCTTCCCCTACTCATCCGAGAGGAAGCAGGTGAGATACGGCAGAAATATTTTTCAGCAATAAACCCGGTGATCGCCCTTGGCTTAGGTCTGCATGTGTTTGCCTGAGCAGTACATGAGTAATCATGGGATCATAGAATGGCTTGGGTTGGAAGGGACCTTAAAGATCATCTAGTGCCAACCCCTGCCGTGGGCTCGTGGCCACTGGCTAGATCAGGCTGCCCAGGGCCCAGCCAGCCTGGCCTTGAATGCCTCAGGGATGGGGCAGGTGGGAAGGAGAGTGTTCTCCTTGGCGGCACTTTGGCTGCTCATTGCCACTAGCAGAGGGCACCTGACTGAGCCGTCACGTAAAAGAGCGTGATGTAGACCTACTGCTAGGAGAGGAAACCCAGGGCAACGAGTTGTAGCATGCTGCCTTAGGGTGGGAACTCAGGAAAGCCCTACGGGATGATGGAACGGATACCTCTGCACTGGTCGGCACTGCGGTGTGCCCCTGCGACGTGGAGCATGAGGGCAGCCATCCCCACAGGGCTCCCCATGCCTTGACAGCGTCCCGTGAAGCAAGCAGGTGGCAGTGCCCCTGGACCAAGGATGGAGCCTTTCCTCCCTCATGAGCATCAGAGGCGGTTCAGCCCCAAGGGCCTGTGTGATGGGAGCTCCCCGCATCGGGTTCCTCGTCACAGGGGTGTTGCAAGAGCAACGCTTTCCCCCCCTGCAGGATTCAGCTGTAAGGAGGAAGCAGAAGAGGGTGGGATGGCTGTGAAATAGGATAGACGGAGACCTTCTCTTCTAATTGAGATGCACTGGAATGCTCTTTGCAGCTCAGGAAGCTGACAGAGCCTTTGCTTGAGCTGTCTGGGATCCAACTTGCTCAGTCATTAAGCCTTCTCCCCTCTTCTCCGCAGGCCAAAGGAGGACACCCAGCTCCCGGGGCTGTTTTCAGCTCTCAGGGTCATGCCAACTCCTTGATGAGTGCCCAGGAATGACAAAATCTTGGGAAGTGGTAAGCTGCTGAATCAGTTGCTCAGACCTTAACCTGTGACAGACAGCCCTAGCAGGCCTCTGTCAGCCCCTCTGTGTGCAGCACAAGTAAAACAGAGTTAAATTAGCTGACAACTCAGTTGCTTCTTTTTCAATCATTGCTCTCCCCCTTGTTTTCCATGTCTTTTCCCATAGTATCTATAGCAGAGAAAATACAAATTCTGCTCAGCTGCCACAGCCCCAGGTCAGAGTGTTCTTGGTGCAGCAGTCACGGGGCAGCTGCAGGGCTGCATCTGGGTCACAATCTGGGGACAGTGTGAGGCTAGGCATGGCCCCTTCCCTCCCTCCCACAGCCCCTGTAAGTCCCAGGGCCTGGTGTAAGCAGAGGCCGAGTGTGAGTGCAGTTTCTTGAAAGGCAAAGGTGCTGGCTGTTGGGCCTGGGGGTCTCTTCTGTCTACAAGTAGGGTTTTGGCCAAAGAGAGGTTTGTGAGCTCTGACATGGTCAAAGTTGGCTTCCCAGGTGAGAGAACACAACTCCCCACAGAGCTTCCTTTTTTTGCTGCTGTTAAAATGAAGTATTTCTTCAAACTATTCATCAGGGAGAGGTGTACCAGAAACATTTTCATTAATTCTTTCAAGCTCATTGTGAGGAGCACTGAGCATTTCAACCCCGTGATGTCCTTGGCCAACTGCTAAGCAACTGAAAATAGAAACTAAACGGGAGAAAGGTTGAATGACCTGAGTGCAATTGGCCATGTTACCTGCGCTGTTTAGAGACTAAACACAGCACATCCAGTGCCTGACTCATTATGCATTCCCTCTCTCCTCACATCTCCAACCAATGAAGCTCTGCTTCACTGGCTGGCAGTGGCAAGGAATTTGGCTCGGCATGCTTCAAATTTGTCAAACATTTCACTGACTTCCTCCTGCTGCTCTTGCTTCCTTAAAGTAAAACAGGCAGCCAGGCCTCAACTAGCACAGCTCAGGAACCTCCTCTTGCACCTGCTCCCCGGGAAATGGTTCTGGCCATGGTAAAAGCGTGAGCGCCCTTTTTAGCATCCTGGACCACCACACGTTGGCAGTGATTTTGGGGCAGCAAGGTGAGACACTGGGTGCAGGAAATGCAGCAAGGGGTATGCAGGAGGATCAAGTGGGATATCAGCAGAGCTCTTTCAAACTGCTTCCCGGCAAAAGTCTGCTGGATTCTCTGAGAAGACGCCCTCTGGAGGTCACGTCTTTTGGGGACATTCAGGGTGGCATCCCTCAGCAAGCCGCAGTGCTCCAGCTGATACATCGCCTGCAGAATTTCCATTGACTGCAGAACGAGCCAAAAGTAGGACAAAGATTTTGGAAACCTTCTCTTGCTGATCTTTAGGGCCACACTGACTTACTCACCTGCCATGGCCTGAGGGAAATCAGATGTTTCCTGAGCACCACCTGGAACTGCTCTTCCCAATTCTGTGCCCCACTCTGCTGTGTGCTCTCAGTCAGGATGTGCGAAGCTTGGCCACAGCATTATTGCAGGGCTCTCTGGTGTTTGGACTTTGCCTCCAGGCTGAGCTGCTGGAGAGGAAGTCCCAAGAGGCAGTGGAAGGAGAAGAAGCCACGAGGGGATGCAGGACTCTGCCCACAGGATCTCCCACTGCACTGGGACTGGTGGGGCAGCGTGCTGGGCCAGCCTTAGGGGAGGTGCTGGTTCCACGTGGATGCAGAGTGCCACCTACTGAGCCACCACTTCTGGCAGCGTCTGGGGTTTTCCAGCACGACACCCCAGCTGGGATGCTGCCCTCGCCCACTGTGGCTGCGAGCTGCTGTCCTGGGGGACAGGAGCTTCCCCACAGGCTGGTGAGCCCAGCGGGGTGCGGTGAGCAGGGCTGTGTTTCCTGCTGTGGAGCAGTGCATCACCTGGCTACCTGCACCCTGGGGCCATAAAGCCACCCTGCAAGGACGTGATGTCCTGAGGCAGTGGTTCAGACCCTACCACGCAGGCATTTCCCGCTCTGTGGTGAATTACAACAAATTTTGCTGTTGAAATTAATGTGCTGTCCTTCCTTTATGTGCTCAGCTATCCTTCGCTTTCACTTGGCATCTGCCAGGACCTGGTGGCCCCCTCACTGTCCACAATTCATCAGCTTGAGATGATCAAAATGGGAAAAAGTGCCCAGGACGTGAAGTTACACATTTTCAGCTCTGCGTTATGCTGGGGCAAGTACGGGGATTACATTTCCTTCTGCTCTGACCCTGCTTGTCAGTGAGAGCCACCCTGCCCTCACCCCACGCAGGGTGGCCAGCAAACAGCCTGTCCCTGGCCAGTCGTGCGGTGGCAGTCAGGAGTGTGGGCAGGGACTTGCGAAGTGACACCAGTCCGGACAGCTGGCTGGCCTTGGTGGCGCACGCCTGGGCATCGTGTCCTCCATAGGTGTCTGCCTGCCAACTGCGATCTCATTATTCACTCTCTTTACTTTTGATAAAATCCCAGAGAAATGCGTGAAGGGAAAGGAAGTAGCTGGAATTGGTGCCCATTAATTTTCTTCACTGACATCAAATGTTTATTTTGTATGGGCGGGCACAGCTGACCTGTGTTTGAACATGAGTTATCCTTTCTCATGCATCCAGTTGAGAACAGGTGGAAAAGGGTGATGACTCAAACCAAGTGCTGTCTGTCTGGGCAGCTCACTAGACTTTCACTTGACTTGTGATCTGCAGATGCCAGTGTATTCTGCTATCAGCAGCTAACTCAGAGGCAGAGAGAGAGCTCTGGTGTGGTGTGCGTGACTCCGGTTCCTGCTGATGCAAGCCAGGATTGCTTGAATAAAGAGGATGTGGAGGCCTAGCCTGGGTGCTGGGGAGGAGGGAAGGGGAACGGCCCAGAAACTGAATTTCTGGAAATCAGTACAAATTTTGCTAGCCTCTGAGATACACCGGCATTCGGATAAATGTGCATCCTTGCTGTGACTTCAACAGCAGCGTTGTTTCTGAGATGGTGACAGGCTTGCGGTGCTCTGTTCCTTTCCCAGAGACCTAGGCTGAAGCAGGGATTGTGTGACTGAAACGTGTCCAGAAAGGGAATAATTTATGCACTTGTTCTGTAGCAGCTGTTCAGCCCAGGGAAATCTGCCGGTGCTGTGTGTTTTCAGCCACTCCATGTTTGACTGCAAAATCTTCCGGAGCATGCCTAAAGAGAAAAGCAAAAAGCTCAGAATCTACAGGCACTCATGGCAACTACGAGATCTGGATATTTCTCTCACTTAAATCGATATAAATTAAAAGCAGTCCACCTGAAAATCTAAAGGTTTCTTTCTCAGCCAAGGTAAACTCAAGCAACTCTGAACATCCCTTCCTCACGTGATGAAACATGCAATGGCGCTACGGGGTTTAATGCTACCAAATCACAGTGGTGGGACTTTGCACTTGCTTTCCACAGGCTCTCGTGACTGGCAGGCAATGGCGAGCAGGGCCTGATATTCACAGAATATCCTGGGCCATCTTGTGACTCCTGATGTTGCCTGCTTGCTTTCACTAGATAGCGATGAACAGGACAGGCTGGGCTCGGATTTGCACCGGTGGTGGGGAACATGTTACACGTCAGGCTGGGACGAAAGTCCTGCCACGTGCTAGGAGGATTTTTGGAAAGCTGCCCACTGTTAGCTCTCTGCCCCAGGCTCTGACCGCTTTATTTTCCACATTGCGTGCACCCAGCAGCTCTTGTTTGACCAAACACATCCTCCAGCGCTCACCCACTCAGTTTTGTGCAATGGTTCAATTTGCAAATGCTCAGGGGCAGATTCTGACCCCAGCGGTAATTGTAAGGGCCTGAAGCAGTGAGCTGGGTGAAGCAATACTGGATTTACACTAGAAATGGGAGCTGGCTGTCGGCTAACAACCTCCTTCTGTAATACCAGCTCCTGCCATGCCAGAGAGAACTGGAACTCACTGCCCTTTCTTCCATTTCCTTGGGTGATTCACAGAAACCTTCCCTGGGACTCTTAGGCTCGTGGTCCTGCCCACGTCCTCCTGGAGAGAGGCTCTCCATGATACCACAATGCAACACCACCCCATGACCGTGCTTCCCTGGCCCACAGGACAAAAAAGGGTAGATGATCTATAGGAATCCCTAAAGAAACTGAGATCAGGCCTCAGCTGTTGTAATCAGTGTAATCTGATGTACCCATACAATGTCATTCTGGTACTTTAGTTCGCGTATCACAGCGTGTTGCCTGTACTTGCACAAATATTATATATTCAGAACACCGCGTCACTGTTAGCTGGGCAAAATCATCAGAGCATCCCTCTGCTCTGCACAGTTTCTAGGATTGCAGCCCTGGATGGGCCCTGCGGAGGGGCACATCCAGCTCATCGCTTTCCAAAGTTGGATGTAGATAATGAATGGTTTTGAAAGCACCACAACAGTATTCATTTTAAAAAGAGAAAAACTGTTTAAACTTTTGCACCAAGATAGCAAAAGCTGCTTGACTGCTGTTCGTTAAGGTTAGTGGTCACCCACCGCAATCACAGAATGCACTCAGCTTGAGAATGTGCGTAAATACTTGCACAGTGTGGCTGTTGGAAAATTGATGTTTATATTCGGGAAAATGTAGGACAGTCAGAGCAAACCCAACCGCGGGTTTCACAGTAGAGGAGCAATCTTTTGTCATCCCAGAACAAAGTTCCTCGAGGTGGTCTTGTACAGATGGACCACCAACAATTTGGAGTTAGCTATCAGGCTGCCCTGAGAGGATCTTCACCATGGAAGTGCATCTGACCTGAAGCGTGTTGGTGCCGATGAAAGTTGCAGTGGGTGCGTTGAATAACTGAATTTGTTAAATGAGGTGAATAATATATCCCTTTCCTCACCTTAGTGACTTGGGTATGAAGTCACTGTGGAGATGTGTATCAACTAATTTGAAAGCACATAGCATGTGACTAAATTACATGGTGCCGCGCATTTTCAGGGATTACCGTCTCATGAGGACTGCGAACACGTGACAGAAATAGCGTGATGTTCTCCTTTCGTGTCACATGCTATTTGAAACTGTTTTCAGAGCAACAGAGAAATAAGGGACATGTGAGAATTGTTTGTGAATTTTCTCCTGGAAGTGCAGCAGAAGTTTGAGCTTTTTGCTTTATAACCTTCCTCGCACAATGTTTTCCTTCAATTTGGTTTGTAAGTTGAGTGGCTGGTGAGGCAGATAGACACACACTGGCAAAGACAGTGTGGATAAAGGGTTTCACCTCAGCAGGAAAATGCTGTGAGCTGCCTGGATCCGGGAGCTGTGGCAATCCAGGCAAATCCCCTTAGCCAAGAAGGGGTCTCTCCTGCCTGAAGCAAATGCTTTTTTCTTTTTTTTTTTTTTTTTGTCTCAGCATCTTCACGAAGATGAACACATCCAATGGCGTGACAGAGGGGCTGATGTTTTGTCGCTACGTGTCCATTTCTCACCTTCACTGCATTCACCAGTTTGTTGTGTGTGAGTCGGTCTCTTTAGGAAAGCACTCAGGAGGATTCAAGCTCAAGTCCTATCATCTGATATGAGAATCAAACATATTTTAGAAATAAACACATGCTCCTGCTCTCACTGCAGTCACCAAGGATCGCACCCCCTGACCATCTTCTGCCTGACAGCAAGTGGATCCTGAGCCCTGATCTCTCATGGGAGCAAAATGAGCAGAAGCAGTGCAGAAAGAAGCACTCGATTCTTTTGAGAGCCAACATAACACTTGTCTAGAGCTGCTCACCTGCTCCCTATTGAAAGCCATTTGCTGGCTGTTGGAGGAACCCTTTGCTGAAAGCCCAAGTCCCGTGCAGGTTTGCTTTGCTGAGTTCTGCGGTGGGAGCAGAACAAAGGGTCTTTGATGTAAGCAAGACTCATCATATTTCCCCCAATCTGAATGGATTTCTCTCTGAATCACCCCACTGCCAGGAAGAGGATGACATCTGGTACTGTCTTGCCACAGCTGAGTTTTTGCCCAGTGCCTTCCCACTGGTGCATCAGGTGGTGAATTTTCTTTACCTATTTGAAGTCATTCTGTATGTGAAGAAACAATGAATCACAAAGAGAAGCCTAAAGCAATTAGAAATTCCTTTCCTCTCACCTTTGCCAAAGCTAGATTTTCTCCCCAGAACAAAGCAAGGCCCAGGCAAGCCTTCCTACGCACAATAATGATTACGTAGATCACTCTGGATTTCTTTTTTTTTTTTTTTTTTTTTTCACAGACCATGAGTAAGCAAAGAAGCTCAGGAGAGCACTTTCTTTCGTGGGCATGTTTGTTATGCTTCCTTGGAAATCCCATTGTTTGCCGGTAGTGCCTGCATTTGGCTTTAAGTCCTGTGCCCCTGTGACGTTGGCTGCCTTTAATTAATTGTGCCAGGATGCTATCAAATAAGGATGAAATGTGGCAGACTAAAGAGGCGCCGCTGGACAAAGTCAGCCCTGGCAATCTAGGTGGTCATTCCAACACATTGAAGTGGGTCCAGCGAGCAGGTGCCTCGGGCAGCTGCTTTCAGCCGCACGTATCCATCCATCAGTGAAACCTGCGCGGGTGATGAGCCTCGTGTCCCCTCTTCCTTGGGTGTTGCATCTGTCCCCAGCAGGCTGGACTGTGGGGGCAGTGCTTTCCCAGGAGAGGACTGCTGAGACACACCGTATGAGTAAGGTCTTGTTTGCATAGAGATTGCATGCTCCTGCTGTGAAGGAGGCTTCCTAAGCACAGTCTCATTTCCTTCTGCAGCTAAGTTTGCATTGAGGAAAAACCCCTATTCTTGAAGTCCGTGGACAGAATCCTCTTTTCATTGGCATGCCACACACAGCTGTCCTCTTGCCATGTTCGGGTCCTCCTGGTCTGGCTGCATGGGGGCACACTCAGTTCCTCTGAACCAAAATGGAGTGTCCACTTTGAGTGGAAATTGTCGTCTTGTACTCACAGGGGCTGTGCTTTGCTCGCAAGAAGTCTCATTCCACTCTCAAAGGGCTTTTCAACATCACAAGCATAAGCATATGTATCGCTCCTCCTGTCCTGGTGGGCTTCACCAAGGAGGTTTCCACAGGAGCGGATGTCTGCTTCAAATGGGGAAGGAAGTACCTGGGGGTGGCAAATGCACCGCTAAGCACTGCCCTTTGGTCTCCACCACTCAAGGCTTTCACCGAAATGTAGAGTTTTCAGTTCTGTTCCCTTGCCATGGTGAGAGGTAACTCACGTACACCATGGGAAATGAACTGGTTTCAGACAAGTGCAGGAGCTAGTACTGGAGAGCAGGAGCTGAGAGGAGATGCTGGTGGTGAGAGGGATTTGTGTCAAGATGGGCATTCTGTCAGGGAAAGAAATCTTCCTCTCTATTCCCTGCCACATGAATGATGCTGTTCTGAGCTACGGAAGGGCAGGATGGATTTAGCTGTCCCAGAGACCCCTCTAATAGATGAGCTTTGGTAACAGGATTTGCCTGCTGCCCTGGCCAGTGTCTTCTGAAATCTTCATTCAAGATTTACCTGCTTCACTGATAACGATCTCTCTTCCATTCTCAATGCCACAATGTTATTCCCAGCTTGCCCAGGCTTCCGGGAACTAACACATTTCTGTGGAAAAAGAGAGAGAAAATTTAATGGGATTTGACTGAATTTAAATTATTTTAGAATTTAAATATTTAGGATCTAACATGCATGAAACAGGTCACTGCAGCCAGAAAGCTGTACTCTCCCACATTAGTAGAGTGATGGAAAATTGAAAACCCTTAAAAGAATGAGCTGAGCTGGAAAAAATGCACAAGACTTTGTATGGAAACTCAGAAATGGCCATACGGTTTCAATTCAAAGGTCACGTTTCAAGTATCTTGACCCGCAGGAATGCCAAATGCTTCATTTTGCAGGTGTTACATGTTGCACATTATGTGAGACGGTAAGTAAACACATTAAAAGTTTTGGAGGAAACTGAAAGGAGCAGAACCCAGGCTGCCTAGGGCTCTACGGACCTTCAGTAACAAGAGGCCTTAGACTCAACTTTAGAAATGCCTCCACAAAAGCCATTTTCACACAAGCTCTGTTCCACTCCCATTGCTAATTGGAGGGTCAACGTTTTCCTGGTGTGAACCTGCAGAGGAAGAGCTGTTGTGCCTGAGCCACCAGCCCTGACGGGGTGGCGGTTCTTGTCCCAAAAGTCCAAGCTGGGTCTGCACAAGGCTTTTTGGTCAGATGGAGCTTTGCCAGTTGGTCTGCTGCTGGGCACCGTGTACCCATCTCGCTGTCCCTGCGCGCTGTGGCACTACTGAAGCAGCTGTCCCACAAGCCATACCTTCAGTGCAGTGAGTGAGGCATCAAGGCAGTCTCTCCCCTGAGCTCCGGTGCCAGAAGTGGTGACTCCCTGCTGTACCGCAGGTGAAAATCTGCAAGGGAGGCAGACAGGTAGGGCATCGCTTCATCAGTAAAGAGAGGAGGCTCCGAGGGAAAGCTTTTTCTGACACAGCTCCGCTCCCAGCGCTAAGAGAGCCACAAACTGCACACGCACCATTTCCTTGCCACCCACAGCTGCCAAATTGCCGCCATGGCAATCAGAGATCTCGCTGTCCCGGGTGTCCGCTGGTGGGCTAGGTGCGTCATGGCTGAGCTCATTCCCAGATCCCTGGGAGGACACAGTGACTCTCGCATTCTCAGACTGTGAGCTCGAGCGGTTCATGTTGAAGTTGATGATTTTGCAGGAAGGGCGGCTGTGGGGTGAATAAAATCCATCGTTTCATTTGGCAACACTTCCAGCCTCTGCCGAAGACAGGCTGAGGTTCAGGGTACCCACAGCCGTGAGGGAAGAGCCCTTGGTGTCTGCATAGCTTGGCAGCTGCTGCTAGCCCTGGGCTTGGGAAGCACAGAAAACCTTGCTGGTAAATACCAGGAAACTGAGCCTTGCAGTTATGATTAGCCGCACCGAGGACAGCACGCACAAGGAACGGTGAGAACTAGGGATATGCTGTGCGTTTCAGACCAGGACTGACCAAAGCCACATGTCTGCTCCTATGGGGAAGTCTGACTTTCCACCTTCTATTTCCATTCCATATTACACCGTAATTTCATAATGATTTTTTCCATGTGGGGTTGGCAATGCTATACATTTTGCATTAAGAAAACGCTAAAATACATCTTTTTAGTGCATACGAAAATATCATTTTTTTGTGAGCTCAGAATGTTCTCTGCTGTTTGGGGCACAAAATGCTTCTTTTCGACAAGATATTTCTGAATGTTGCTTCCTTCTGCCAGGTAACTCCTGGTGGCAGGACAGGGTCTGATGCACAGCACAATGTCCCGCACCAAGAAATCAGGATCTACGAGTGGCAAATGGCAGTCTTCGAGGTGACCACTAGGTGGAAATGAAACCAGTGGTAGAAGATTTGTGGGGCACTGAGCCGTTCAGGAATACTGACCGAAGAAAGGTATTTTTCTTCTGTCTGCTCAGTTTGGGATCATTAGAACCCTTCCAGCTGAGCCTCCCATCTGCTGAGGGTTGGTAATGCCCTTGGCTGGGGTATTCTATTTCCATTTCAAAACATGTTACTAGAGAGGAGAGGAGAGGAGCCACGGCTCTCAGAGCTGTTTTGGGAAGGGTTTGTGAGCATCTCTCAGTGCTCCTCTGAAAACAATGGCTTGCACTGACTCTGCCTAGATTTTCCTGCAGGTGTAAATCTAGTCTGATCTTCCAGTATTTGACCTTGCCCATAAAAGTGCTCCTGTCCTCCTGGCGACCTTTCTGTAAGGGCTGAAACCTGCTGCCTCTTGCTCCACTGTTTTAAAGATGCATGGTACTGGCATGTGTGGGCTGAGCAGGTTTGGGAAGCCAAAGATGTATTGATTTTGTGCGGCATCAAGTCTTCCAATTTGCTGTTGACTTCAGTACTGTGTCCCTTTTGCAATCAGAAGACTCACCATATTTTCTCACCTTCATCTAAACCCTGTTCCTCCCTGATGTTCTGACCCCTTATTATGACTCCAGGTTGGTTTCCACCACCTCCCTCTCAGAAGCAACGCGATGACTTTCTCTCTTCTTATGTGCATCCCGATGGAGATCCAACTTCCATTGGCCAGACTTCTGTCCCAAAATAAGCCCTGTCTCCCCTCCTCTGGTGCCTAAATGACCGCAGTTCTGGGAGAAGCAGCTAAACTGGCTCTTCTTCTTCATTCATGTGTGGCTTATAAAAGTGTCTCAGTTTCCCGTTATCATGAAGAATGTTGACAACCAGAAAAAAGACAAAACAGAAAGAGCCGCCATCACAGGACCATTGGGGACCTTTGACAAACATCCATGGACCAACGATGGCTCCCCACTGAAGCTGCTGCTGGTTCACTATTGCATCTCCTCTCTTAAATTCCTGCTGGTTTTCCTATGAAGAGTTTGATGCCCTCTCATGACCAGGTTAGAAGAATCTGACCAGCACTGGCAGAGAGACTCCTCAATATTTTTGCATCAATTGTTGTAGGCCCCTAGTTTGCTGGGAAAGCATTTAATCACACAGTATGGAATTATATAATGGGAGTGTTGAAGTAATTTAGGTTTGGCACCAGCTTTATTAAACGAATAAAGACTATTTGTTGAAAGCCAAACTTCCGCACTTACAGACAGAACACTTTCTATCCATTCTTCTTTTCCTTCCTTCCTTCCTTCTGTCCGTCCGTCCGTCCTTTATCATAAACAAGGATGACTGCTATTGACCCAGCCCAGATTTGCAGTGAGGGCGTGACCTGTAAGTCTTTCCAGCCTGTTTCACCTCCTCTCCTCCCCGTGCCCCAAATCTGGCCTTCTCATGGGCAGACTAAGGTGCTCTGTGCAATCAGACCAACCTCCGTGGGGACGAGAACCAGTTGTCTAAACATCTTCCGCCTTCATGATGTAACCCATCGTCAGGGAGGCTCCCTCCAGCTCTCAGCACGCTCATGGCATTGCTGGCTGACGCACTCCAAGGAAACCCGCTGAGGGGGACACATGACTCACAGAGGCTTAAGATTGCCAAAGCACTTCTAGTGACATTACCACGAAGCACGCAACAGGCAAGACGGCCTCTGGACAGAGAAAGGTCAGCCTCCCAAGCTAAATGCCTTGCTGTGACATCTGCTGCGTGGGCCACAGATGCGGAGCACACTGCAGCGGTAACTGCGGACATTGTGGTGGTGGCAGTTCCAGGTTCACTATCAACAGACACACAATGGATGCTACAAAATCTTCCTCCTCGAGAAGTGATAGGTGATGGATGGCTTAATTCACTGTGACTGCTCCCATTCTGGGACCACCTGGCTGCAGTATCGTGTGGGTCCTTCCAGTACCAGCCTCTAGTTCCTACCCCCGCCTGATTGGATGCACTTTTTCTGCTGTGATGCAGACACAGGGACAGGAGAGCTACTCTTGCAGGAGGTTGTAACACTTAAACTGTTTGGTAAGGAAGGCTGATGCAGGGCAGCCCGGGGGGCATGCTGCAGGCCCTCCTATCAGCAGAAAGCCAGCCAGCCACAGGTGACTCTGAAGGCGGGCGGTGTGCGTGAGGGAGAGCTGCATCTGAGGGATGGAGGTGGTGCCAGCAGAAACCACGGAAGGAATGAGGGAGGTTCACTCTCTGAGAGAAATTACCTGGGGTGTGTCATCAGGACCCAGCTGCGTGGTTGCTGGACTGGCAATCTAAGTCCAGCCAGCAAGCTGTTGAGGTGGCAGGCTGGTATGTGGCCCCAAGCTCTCCAGTTGCTCAATCATGTGCAGGAGTGAGAAAAATACAGGGTCTGGAAGGGCTGCTATGGGCTGGGATTGAGATGAGCAACAGGGTAGGTGGAGAAAGCCCAAGCCAAACTAAGACAGTCAGCTAAAAGTTAGGCATAGGAAAAAAAAAAAAAAAATCCTGCCTAGGCCTGAAACTGGTCTGTTCCTCTCAGATATGCCTGTCCCATAAAGCTAAAGGCAGGATAAATCTCATGCTGCTGTCACAATGGCAGTTTAAAACTTCTGTAATTGCAGCAATGGGCATGTGGAGCCCACATGCTGAAGATAAAAGAATTATCTTCAGCTACTGCAGCTGCTTAGGTCCAGAAGTACTGACAGAGAGTAGCGGGGAGACGTGGAGAGCAAGGCAAGGTGTAATTTGAAGCCTTTCAGAGTCTTGAGTTCTGCTCATAGCACCTTAGACACATGGGGTCATCGTTTACAAAAGGCAAGGTAAGAGGACAGAGTCTCTGTGAAGCCCCTATGCAGTGGAGCAGGGGAGCAGAAAGGAGGTGGAGCAAAGCCCTGCTGTGCATGCCTCCAAGCTAAGCCTCCCCAGGAGCCCAGGAACAGCTTCTAGAAGACGAACAGAGCCCAGCCAGGCTAGGAAGCCTGAGGTGAAACTAGATGTGTCACTGTCCTAACTGGGTCGCAGCAAGAATGGAAGGAGGCTCCAAGGATCGGTTTTTGCCCCATCTTCTCCCCAGGGAAGGCTATGCTAACACAAGGCTGTGGCTGGGGTTGCCATTATCTGTCACCAGTTACCTGGTAAAACAGGTTCCTCTGTGACAACTGGATTACCGGAGAAGGAGAGAGGAAGTGAAAAGCTGAGGAGCAGCTAATAAGGGCCTGCAGCACAGAGCCCAATTAACAGGGATTGACCAACAGTCCCCTTCTAACTGGATACCAGGGAAAAACGCATACTCTCCCAACCCAGAAGCTTCAGGAGCTGGTGGTACAACTGCCAGAGAGGGACCATGAGTGCAGACGTGGAAAGTCCGTGGTGAACATGCTGAGGAGCACAGAAAGCGCCCCAGTGCCAGGCCACAGCATTGTAGCCAGAGCTCAAATGCAGCAGCTTTGAGCATCTGGGCTCTCCTGCTATGTTCTGCCGGAGCGATCTGTCATGAGTAATGTGAGTCTGTGCTCAGATCACGCCTTTGTTTTGCTAAGCAGACATCCTTCCTCCTCGGCACTGCATGCACTACCCATTGAGGCAGCCTGAGGAAGAGAAGTGCAATGAAAACGGGCAGAATCTGGGCAGAGCTGTTTCACCACAGCCCAGATCTGCCTGGCCACACCTTTGCTGCGCTTGGTGCTTGTCAGTGGGAAGATAACAGGGAAAGTAAGTCAAAGTCAGGAAGTGAGTACCAAGCTATGGAAGAAGCAGAGCCATCATTTCACGTGACTCATCTTTTCCAAAGGAAAGGGTGTAGGCCACATGGCCAGCAGCACCTGGGCAAGCCCGTCCCACCTCCCCTGCCAGTGCTAAGTGCAGGGACTTTCCTCGGGGTCCTCGGACCACTGCTTGCCCACTGACGTGGCATAACTGGCCTACTTCTGTCGGTTTGCTCTGCATGCGTGCGGAAGAGCTTGTGGGTTCCCTTTCACGGCGAGTCAGAGATAGGCTGATGCAGAGGCAGGATGACACAAGGCAGATATAAGCACTGTTACCCAAAATTCAGCTTAAAGTTGTTATATTACAACACAGCAGAAAAACAAGGAAGGTCACTTGTGATGATCCCCTCTTTCATTTGCTTGACCTCAAGAGCATTTAAGATAGGACGGCAGTTTAAGGAGATGGAGAAAGAGCCAGGTTAGCCCTTCACGAGGGCCTCTGTCTGACTGAGCAGGCAACTTTCGCGATCTTCTCGGACAAGCAGTGGTTCTCCTTATAGACATGGTAGCTTCTGCAATAGCACTCTCACTTTGTGATGTCGCAGGTCCCACCAGCCTGCCTTACCAAGATCCTCTTGCAAAGTGATCACAGATCTCACAACCATAAACAAGCAATGCAGACCAGTGCAGCCCACATGGACCTCTGGCAGAGACCAGGAATGATGTCAAGGTTGTGCTTTTTCTCACATACTCTAGAAGTGTGAGAAGTTACGGGATTAACATAGATGATTCAGATGCTGCAAGACTCCTTCCTGTTCACAGGGAGCACCACGCTGGGTGTGGCTAAAACCAGCAGACTATTCTATCATTATTTTAGACCAACAAAGTATCTGCATTAAGAACAAACTCACAAAATTTCCTTTCCTCTGCTCCCACCTTTACAATAGACACTGTGCAGAAACACTAGGAGGAGGACTGGAGTGCTAGTACTGGTTCTAAGGGAGCTTTCTTCCTGTAGTTAATCCACACCCCGAGCTGTTGTTACTGTGTTCAGCTGTGGTGACTGATTGACTTGTATCGCTGCCTCCTTACAGTAATCGAGGATATATCCAGCACAACTTTACTGAACGTATGGATGAGCCAAGATCCACACTGCTGTCACGCGTACGTGTTGGATAGGCCATGCTAGGAGTTGTAGTGTTCCTTCAAGTCTCCCTCAGGCTGTGCTGGCTAATAGCTATGTTTGTTGGAACTAAGGAGCATTAGTACACAGTTTTAGAGATAATACAGTTTCTCTCTCCAAAATTAACTTCTCAGCCAAGTCAAGACAAGTTTCACTTTGATCAAAACACACAGACATTTTGACTTTGTTGAGAACTTTTATTTAAAGGAGTAAAATTGTTCTGAGGATATTCACAAGAATAAATATAAAATTACTCTTCAGAGTAAGAAGACAACTTTTTACAAAAATATATCTTTATGGCACATAACCACTTACATGGCGTTCTCATTAAGAAATATTATTTAATAAAAAAATAAAACACTGAGGATAAAATGCTTGACCTATACTGATTGGATCACCAAACAATTGAAATTTGTAAAAGGATATAAATATTGTAAATATTGTTAATAAAAATAACATTTAAATAGATAGGAAGCCACCAAGTCCGTCCAGATGAACAGAACGCTGCAGGAAGCCACATTTTCTACTACAGGGCACCAACTTCCTTGTATTCACTGGCGTTTGTATGTCTCTTCTTGTTTCGGTATCTGAAAGTAAAGAAGAGAAGTGTCAGTTCCGGAAGGCCAGTCATTCCAAGTGGCTTTTTGGGGAACAAAGTTGGGGAGGTAGGGAGGGAAGGAGGAAAACAAAAAACTCTACATGACCTCTTTGTGTTTGTTTCAACTCTAGCAGCTAGGCTCTGTCTGTGCTTACGTCTGTGTCTGAGATAACTTGCATGCAGAGTCTCATTTCTCAGCTTGTCCCTGAAGATTTCACATCTGCATTTAAGTCTTGCTGCTGGTGGTAGGCTTGTCTTTGTGAAATCCTGCACTAGGGCTGAGTACCCTAACCAGCTAGGCCATCTTCTGTTTGAAATGACTTGTCATGGAGTCTTCAGATAGGGAAGAGGAATTACGGTAGCTACCATCTAGCTATCAGACGTGTGAAGCTGGGGTTGTTCCACTTTCTCAGCTCTCTGACAGCAGCCTACCATTAGTTGTTAGCATGGAGAACAATTCTTGCTGCTTTTGCGTCTGTTAGTGGAGAAGACTGCTGTCCTGTCTGGTGAAGCTGGTAAGGCATTGCTCAAGATATGGCATAGTCATATGAACAACATGGCAGAAGACAAGTAAGCTAACATTAATCCAGTTGCTGTCCAGTTTTTGATGACAGAGAAAATGGCATTACCAAGAAAAGGAACTAAAGTTTTCTTGTTTCCTGTCTGCTCTCTCCTTTACCTCAACACACCCTCTAAGACAGAGGTGAACTAACCTACACAGTGCTCTGACAGGGTCAGTGGGTATCTGAGGGCACACGCCTAAGTGCGACCTAGCCTTCAGTTTGGGGTATGCTGTCAGTAGACTGCTCTTTTGGATCATGCTAGCAGGTCTGCTTATCAAACTATCTCCATGTAATCAAGTGAGCCTAAGTATCTCAGCCCAACTGGAGGCCCTCAGCAGACATCTTAGTACACACACAACTGACTTGCCTTCCTGAGCCATGAAGAAAACATCTTACCTTCTGTAGATGTAGTAGCTTGCAATAGAGATGGCGATGAGGAAAAACAGAATTAGGATAACTGTCAGTGCCACGTACTCCGTACTGAGGGGTTGTCTGACAAGATCTGAATGCACACATCGGACGCCAGAGAAGCCTGTATCACACCTGAGGATAAGAGAGACAGAATTACAGAAATTGCCATAGGGTTACATTAGAGACCTTTTTGAGAGACCTTTTTGTCTTGCTTTTGGTCTGGATCTCACATTGTTGTAAATACAGATAAACAACAGGAAGCACATCAGAATGAGTGTACCATTCTTAAGGTGGGTTGGTGACTAACTTCAGGAGTCTAAGACTCTCACTCTGGTTTCACTGCAGCCAGCTCATCTACCTAATACTTGCTTAAACCCAGCTGAGGTCTGTTACAGACACACTCCTCCTCTTTAAGTTCTCATGAACATTTAAATGCCTTGCTGGGTTGGTGGTCCGGCTAAGTGTCAGCACGATCCAAGACCATGTGCAATTCTTCTCAAAGCCCACCTTAGGGAGGATGCAGTGCACACTGCACTCTGTCCATACCTGCAATAGTGTTCATCCAGGTCTACTATGTACATGCACTGTCCGTGGAAGCAGTAGTCCTTCATTTCAGGCTTGCATCTGGTTATCCCAACTTGAGCCACACGAGGACTGTTCTCTGTCTGGACTGCAGGGAGACTTGGTTAGCATCTCATCACCTTTATTTTCCCTTTGTTTCCCAAACAATGCACAAGCTTTACAAGTATGACTAGCAGCCTAGCTACCAACAGACCTGCAATGCAGCAGACATTTAAGTAGGAGAGCCTTCTGGAAAGGGAGAGGATTTTCCCAGGTTAGAGTTATACTGACTCTGCTCTTACAAGTTCCGCATTAGCTATTTCTGCTTTTACTGCAATATGCTCATCTAAGACACTGCTCTTATGCTGAAAAGTGAAACTAAAAGAAACACAGGCTGCTAGATGGTTCCTGTTCAACATCAGTGAACACTTTGTGGGATGTTGGAAGTATGGTTCAACAGTAATGTATTTGTAGGGTCGAAGAGATTTTCAAGGGTGGCTCTGTGTGGCCATCAGCCCAAGGAAGATGGGAACCAAAGACTTGTTATTTGCAAAGAGGGCTGTGCAGTACACTTACTTAATGCTGTTGTGCAGTTTTCCATTTCACCAGGTGCACATAATGGGATCACTGTCGTGCCCATGACTGCTTGCAATAGGTAACCTACAAGAGAATAAAGAATCCAAATGAAATTCTTCCTGAGTATAGTTAAGCACAGGCGTGACGAGCCTCTATTCATCACAGGAGGTGATCAAAATTGAGAACTCCTTGAGTCACAGCAGTCCCTGGGGAGAGGATTTCCCAGGACTCAGCAAGTCAGCATGGCTGATGATTCAGCATGCTGGGTCAGCACTCAGCCAGGCTCAACACCCCACCACTGGCTTCAGAGACCACAGTAGGCTTAACACAAAAGCTGCTCTTTTACAGAAGAGAGCTTCCTCGGCCCGCTGCTTGCTGTAATCTGCTTGAAAGGCTGGCCAGCTCCTGCAGTCACTCTTGTGTCAGTTATTCAAATGAAAGCCCACTTGCAAAGAGCTAACACAAGATCCCAAACACTCTTCATTTTGTCACTGGGTCTGAGAGGTACTGACAAGCGCAGAGATGCTGGGCCAGTGTTACTCATCTCAGGAGAACCCCAGGAGAAAATGGGTTCACTTCTGTCCTTCCTCATCCATCCACACTGAAGCAAGAACTGCAGTTCAGCAGGTTTGATGTAGGTACCAGCCACACTGGGAGACTGCATCGCATAGGCTGAGGAGTCTGGCTGCTGGAGCGGTGGCTGCGTTTCCTTGAGGAGCAGGGGCCTTTCTTCCCCTCTCCCACACATGCGGCTTATAAAACATTTTGACATCTTTTGGGGGTCTGTGGCATTACACAGGCCAAGATTTCCAGAATTCTGCAAGTCGAAATAAATTTCCGAAGAGGATCAGAAGGCCAGCAAAATTACTTGCAGCTTCATGGCTACCCCATGAAGAACAGTCAATACTTGTCCCAGCTGGCCATGAAATCTACTTTGCCAACACTCCTGCTGTGGTCACAAACTAACCTGCTTGTGAACTGCTTAGTCATCAGCCCCATTCCACGGAAGTCTGTAATTTGTGTCTTTGGGCTGTTTGCCTCTATTAACTTGTCAGGTCATGCATGGCTAATGGAGGGAGTGTGCCTTCATAATTTCTTGATCACTCTAATTCAACTCCAGTTATTAGAAAGTTTCATTACATCGCAGTGTTAAACCTTGTAGCGATTTATGAATTTCCTGCAGCTCATCAATTTCTGGGTGATTAGTAAGGCTTTCTTTAAGATTTAGTTCAGCTAGATACAAGAACAGCAGGAACATTCACCTTAGATGGACAGGTTTTGTTTTTTTTTTAATACCATTCCTTCTCCCTGCCTCACTTGGCACCACATTTCTTGCAAAGATAATAAGCCAGGTTTCCACCAGGCTTTAGGAGAAAGGACAAAGGCTAGGTCCACCCATGCGAGAGTCACAGTAACAGAGCAACGATATGGGGGAACCATATAGGAGAGTGTGCCAGAGACATCTGCTCCTGCTTGCATGAGTCAGCAGGACCTGCCTTTAACTCTGATGGGCAAGGACAGGAAAGTTTACTTTCAGGGTGGGATTTTTTAAATTCTTCTTTTTACAGCACTTTGTGTTCAGTATAGATTTCATCATCATCAGCAGTTTAATAACACTTCTGTAAGGAGAACACAAAGTCAAACTGCTTGAAGGAATAGGCCATCAGCTGACAGAGCACAGCAGCACCGTTACTGCTAGAACAGTGGGCTGTGAGCTTTGGCCAGGGACCTGGTGTCCCAGCATCATGGTAGGAAAAGAAGATTTACCAAGTCTGATTCCCAGGAACTAGAAGGACATTTCAGGAGTGCTCCATGGACTAAGGTGCTTCCTCAGCATGAGTAATGCCATAGTTCAGAAGAAGGGATGCTGAAATTCTGAGGCTGACACAAGTGCCCTGAGCCTCGCTTCTGCTTCCCACGTACTGCTGCTACCATCTCCAGGTGATGTGCTATGGCAGGATTTGGTCTGGGGGCCACATGACTGATGAACATAAACCAAACCAAAATGTGCTAGATGGACCTGAGACATCCACTTCTATCACAGTTAGTTAAGTAGATAGATTAAGCCAGCTGAAGGTCTCTTTTTAGCCTACGTATTTCTGGTTTGGCTTGCATACTTCCTTGATCTGAATGTTAACCTGAGCAGTTGCTTTTCATTCTAAAGTTCTCAGTTTGACAGATACCAGAACCAGACTTGTGCATTTAAGAAACCCAAACCCGGGTACACTTAAGAGGCAGGTCAGCTCTTCTGTATGCTCCAGAAAGAGGCACCACTTTCCAGCTGGACAGATCCCTGAAACGCCAACCACCTGTAAGGGACAGACTAAAACACGCCTCCTCACACAAAGCTGAACAAACACTTGCTCCGCTCCAGCCATGCGCAGCGGCTGATAGCCTCCCCCACCTGACTGCAAGCACACAGGTCAGAGAGGCTGGAGCACAGGCGTGGATATGTGCTGACACCCAGCAGTATTTTCGGCATTTGGGCAAAGTTCTTCCTGGTCTGCACTATTATATTTTGCCCTTTCCCCCATGCACATATTTTTCGTCTGACATCAGTGGGAGTGGAATCCTGCAGGAGGATAAGGGATCCACATGCTCCAGGGGCAGAGGAAAACCTTTCCCAGAATAGTTATCAAGTGATCTATATCAAACATAGGACCTAGGAGAGGTAGTTATAGCTTTATTCCTCTGCTGTTCACTAAACAAATACTCTACAGGGTACAAGATAACAATAATGAGATTGTTGGTATTTATTAATGCCTCACAGGAATGCCAGTGCTACACTGCCAGCACGCAAGCACAATACCTAGTAAGGACTTGCAAGTATTACTCCGAGATTAACACTGAGAATAGCAGCTGTTTCTGGAATGTGAGCGTTGCTGCTGTTTACTCGTCCTTCCATGAAGAATGGAAGGAAAATAAGAGACAGAGAATGGCTGCCTCAGCTTCCTGCAGTCTTCATCAGAGATGATGTGCAATGGCTAATGGTCAGCCACTCAAAGCCAGCTACAGCTTCCACCTGCAGGATGAGCGCTAAGGATGAAGGACGTACATATGGGACATACATAACTGAGAATTAGTCCCTTTGCAAGAATTACACCCACTTTTAGGGGGAATTCATAGGTTTCTGAGAGGTACTGGGTCCCACCACCAACTGAGTTGGCTTTGCCTGTCCCTGAGATCACTAGTCTTGTACTAATTCACGTGAAGAAGACTCCCTGATGCTTTTTTTTTTTTTTTTTTTTGGCATTTCTGTGTTCCCACTGGTACAGAGGTAGTGCCTACACTTTTCACTTGGATTACACTACCAAAGCCATGGCAAGCACAGTGGTGCCCAGGTGACATGCACCTGGTGCATCTCAGCCCGTTTTATCTCTAGGGACAGATCCAGCTGGATCCCCATCACCTGATTTTATACACCCAGAGCACACCTGACTGTCTAAGGCCTTCTTTGTTTGAAGTAAGCAGGGTGCATCGAAGCTAGCCACTCTGTCCTACCGCCTTTGTGATCATCACTACTACCACCATCTAACTCTAGTGCATCGCCTCCCATCCCTCTCTGCAGTGAACCTCCCTGCCTAGCCACAAACGTTTGCAGGCCATGTCAGACAAGGCAAGCCCCTTCGGCAGTAAGGGCTAAGCAAGTGGTTGTGTTGCAGATCACAGAAAGGTAGGGTTCGCCAGGAACGTCTTGCTAACAGCTTGCTCTTATGCAAGATTTGGCTGTGCAGCTGTACCGCTTGCTCACATCAACCACAGCACCTCTGGAGTTCAGGTTATCCATCTATCCTGTGCATATATTCTGGGAAAGGGGAAGTGGTCATCTGAGATCATTTTAACCACCCCAGAGAGAGCACACCTTCTCATCCTTGTGCTCAGGATACGCCACCTGAATTTGACTTGATGCTTCAGGTGGGATGTACCTGGTACTAGTTGTTTGACCATGCCCAGCAAAACAGCTGCCCGACACTCCTCTTCCTGAGATGAGACATACAAGATGTACAGGTTGCTCTTCTCACCCATGTGAAAGGAGATGCTATCAGCCCTTTCCGCCCCCCCACCCTTCTGTGTACTGTGTATGCTTGGCCAATTTTTTAAATGGAAACACCAAACATGATGGTACTGAGAGAGATTCAAATAAGTTACCCCTACGGCAATGGACTGACGCATCTGTACATGCTTCTGGGAAGTACTGTCTGCACTTCTCCATCTTGCATCATTCAAGTCATGGGACTTCAGAATCGCAGACTCAAAGCCACCGAAGTCCAGGGCCAGGCCAGAACAGCTCTAAAGCATCCCTGGAGACACCAGCTTGCAGGGAATGACTGTCACTCCAAAAGCGCTACGGGCCCACATGATCATCTTGAACATTGTGCCAGAACTTACCCTTAAGCAGAGGTAATGTAGATAATTACTTATTATGTGCACCTGGTCATCTCAGTACTGCTTCCACCCCCATGCAGAGCTGCACATGGATGATCTTATTCATATGCCATCCCTGTTCCTGTGCCACCCTGCTTGCCATCAAGCAACAGGAGCAGAGGGCCCTACATCGCAGGAGAAGTAGAATTCCATTACTGCTTCCCACCAGATACATCAAACATGACATGTTCAGCAGCTCCAGACTGAGCGACCTTTGTGTTCAGCTGTGGCAAACATGACACAGGAAACAGAGCAGGCATTACAGTGACTGCAAGGAGCCCTTGGGCAAGTTCTTGTCCAGGGCTCCCACAGCAACTTAGGCAAAAGGCAGCACCAGGGCATCACTGCCACCTCCTCTCTGGCTGACACAGTGCTGCAGCTCCTCAGAGGTGAATACCAGGCTTCTCATCAGTACCATTCTGCTGTGTGGCCTCAAGGCCTGTGCTAGCTCAGATATGAAGCTGACAGTGAGTGCCTTTGAGTGGCAAACCTCTACAGCCTGGCATAAGCACAGCTAGAGACAGGCTTCCCACCTTCACCAGTGGCACTGAGTTCTGTTAAGGCTACTGACCTCGGATGGAAAGGCAGTAAAGTGTTCATAACACTTGCTGTGAGGCCATCTAGCTGTGACTAATCTGTCCCTTACTATTAGATTTTGTGCCTGCCCCAGAAACAAATAAATCTGTATACAAATCCATGAAGACATACCAGTTCCTTCCAGTGCCAGTTTTGTGCAAAGCATGGCTGAGTCACAGGCTGAAAGATGTTTAACCTGCTGTCACTGCCAGGAGGATGTTATGCAGCAGCTGATCCATAAGCCTTTATGGAAATACCCGGCCAAGATGAAGGACAGAAACTCATGCTGCAGTGGGCTTAGAAGATGAGGGAACACCTGCCCTAAAAGAGAGGTCTTGGGAGCCCAGTTGCCCCATCGCCTCAGACCCTGAGCCCAGCATAGCGAGTGGGAGAATATACTTTGGTATACTTTGCGTTTGGTTTGGGCTGTCAGTCAGGGAGCTTATGTAATGCGAGAGGAACATGCTGGTAAGGAGGTAGAGAAGTGTCAAGGCAAGGGAGGCTACAACCTGTTTTGTTACTAGAAGGAAGTCCCTGCTGCTGTGGGGACTCGCCAGCTGAGTTCACCAGAGCACAGCCTGGGTAAAGGCAGCCGGACCAGTCGAGGTGACAGAGCAGCTCCAGCTGCCTTCACCGGAGCTGCACTGCAAGCTGAGCTGGGGAGAACGGGAAAAAATGCACAGCTTCACCTGGTCACACTGCACACCTGGGCATCCAGCAAGCAAAGAAATGCCCCGTTTCAGTCTGACAGCGAGACCCACGAGCACGGATACCCTCTGCCACCAGGTACACCCACCCCTGTTGTCACTTCACCTCGGAAAAGAAACAGCAGTTTCACCTGAAGACGCGCTTTGCCCTACATTTAGCCAGAGTTTTTCTGGCAGCAAGCGAGTGCCCCAGCCCTGCAAGCTGGCACTGGTCCCGCCGGCAGCACTCACCGAGGAAGAGCAGCAGGCTGCGTGTCTGCGGGCAGCCGGTGTCCATCGTCCTGGTGTTGCTGGCTGGAAGAGGAGGAGGAGAGGAAGGAAGACAGCAGCAGGACCGGTGGCGGTGCTGTGGGAGTGCTGTGGCAGCAGCTGCGCCGCCCTGGCCCTTTATGGGGCGGCAGGAGAGGCGGGGCGGTGCTGGTGATGAAACCCTAGCCTAGCTCGGGCAGGTGCCCGGGCCTCCCTGCTTCCTGCCCTGCCGCACCCGGGCGGGCGGGTCCAGTGCCCTCCTGTCACCTCCTGTCCCCCCCCCCCGTGCCTGGGAGCGATGCCTCCAGGGCAGGCAGGGGGAACCCCCAGCCCCACCACGCAGGAGCAGGCAGGGCAAGGTCCTCCCCCTCTTGGCTGCTGGCCAGGTACACGTGCTTTGATTATCCCTCTTTCAGCAAACATTACGGCCACTGGCACTCCTGGCCATAAAATGACCTGGCAAGCTGGATGAGGGGCTCATGCCCAAGGCTGAGCACACAGTGCGGGCACAGCCAGCGTCTGCCTGCCCTGAGTTTGTTAGTGACAGGTATAATGGTGTAAGACTGGGCTTGCGCAGAGTGGATGCAGAGCCGAACACTGCCCAGCGGGCTCTGCCTGCATGGATGGGGCCTTAGGGCCCAGCACGGCCTCCAGCACTGCTTGTACATCAACTAAGGAAACAGCACGGGGCAGGGAGCCAGAAACCTATTGCCCTCCCTGATCTCCCATCTGTTGGCATTTCCGAAGGGACCCTCAGCCCACGCGTGCCATGCCATGAGCCTGGGTGCTGGGGGCAGAAACAGTCCATTAAGTTACAGCACAGACCACAGGAATGTCAGCACCTCATCCCACGCCTTGACCTGCCATGACGGGCTCAAGGCCAGCGAGTGCCCCTCCAGCCCTTGGCCTTGTCACCGCCTGGCAGCACGGGCAGCTGCCGGTGCCAACTGACCAGTTAGCACTTGGCTGGGTTTTGTAACCCTTTCATGCATCCTGTTGAAGCCCATGCACTCTGCTACCAGGTTAAGCAAGACCTTGTTCCGCACATCATCAGATAGCTCAGGGGCACACCACCCCCACGTCCCTCTGTACACGTTTGCCAGAAATATTAAATCTTTCTACCAGAACAAGCTGCTCAGCAATAGTGGCCATTTATTTTCCTTTTAAAGCAAAAGCGTTCTTCCTCTGCCTTACCATTTTTCCATTATCAAACAAGGCAAGGTAATACTCAACTCACTGTGGAACTGATAAGCCTATCTCACAGTGCAAGGAATTTGACTATTGATATCAAGGTGCAGTTTAATAGCTGATAAATTAAGTATTCATAGCTTCTCTACAAGCGATTCTCTATACAGGAGAGTTAACTATAGAAGATATTGCAGAATACGACATACTACATCTCTGTGTTCGGATTCCAGTTCTAAGTATTTACCACATGAACTGAGGGAATAGATCTGGTACTTACAAGTCATACTCCTGCTTATTTTGGGAGCAGTTTCTTAGATCTACGGAAGTGCGGAGATGCTGAAATGAATAAGATCGATATGTTACTATTGAATTACATCAGCACACTTTGTTAACTATGCAAATGGTACAAGAGTTGGCAAGACCGGTCAAATAAAGATCAGCGTGCCAGTAGTACTCACAAGTTGGTACTCCGTAAAGAAGTGGGACGTGATTTAACCTGAATATTTTTCTGAGTTCATTCTTCTCCCTCTAGCATTATGGCCGTGGCTTACCCCCATACAATCACTTTACTGCTTTAATGTTAGCAGATGGCAGCTTTTCTGATGCCATATGACTGTTTTTGTTGCTTCTTTAATTTGGGCTGGTCCCCTTTATTAAGGATTTTATTGTCTGCTCTTTCAGGGATCACAGTGAGTAAAGGAAGTAACTGCAATCATTAGGAAAGTGTTTCTGCATGCGGGCATTCTTCGGGATGCCTTAAAAGCAACATCACTATAGAACTTCCACTTCATAATTAATTTCACCCTTAAATTCCTGCATGATTTATCCTCTGAAAAGAGGGCATTTAATTATAGTTTTGTACCAGTATTCAGATACCAAGTGATGCTGACACCTTTGAAGCAATTCATTGGAATTTCCTCTTTCCAATTTGAATATATGGAAAATAAGTATCATATATAGATCTTTGTTTCATCTTTCTGTAATTTTCTTTGTCTCATGATATGTGATTCCACATCAAGGATCCCCACCTGCAGATTTCACCATCTGCTCCTCCACGTGGAGGCTGTGTCTTTGGACACAGCTGATATGCGCTTTAAGAGCCAATTTTCCAAGCGGCTATTCGCATTGAGTAGTACCTTCCTGCACTGATAGATTCATTGTAAGGCAGATTCATTACATCCCACAGATCTGAGTACAGAATGACATACCTGTACAGTGCTGGAAGGTAGCACTGATTGGGCAACAGACCGTCACGGGTGTATGTCAGCTAGTAGCCTCAATTACAGCTGGGGTGAACCGGCACACCCAACTCAAGTCAGGCATGGGTTTTTGTCACTTGCCACCAGACCAGTGAGTAGCTCCTCTGAATAATTTGACATTTCAGGGTTTTCTTTACAAAGTGTAGAGAACTTGTACAGAAGACGTACTAGCTTTTATTACCTCACCATGGTTTAATAACTACCTTTAACGAAAACCTCAATTTACAAACTATACAACCTCATCTCAAGTCAGTTTTGTGCTTAATCCTCTCAACATCACAAGTATTCATCTCTCTGCTTTTCAGACAGAGCAGCAGATTCCTAGCAGTGATTATTTCAAGAGTATGTCCATTTGTCTATCATGGATGATACAGAGGATTTTCTATGAACAAAATAGCCTTCAAACTTACAGGGAAAAACCAGAGGCTAGATGTACGTTTTTCTGTGCTTGGGAATACTCTCCTTCATGGTGATTTGCTGTAGAAGAATACAGATGCACTCCTAATAATGAACTGTCACTTTATGTATGTGCTCTTACATAACTAGATCCATAAATGACAGGTGACTACTATTTACTTCAGCTGCTTTCTGTAGAACCTGCGTCCAGTTTTACACATTGCCATTCTGGGTATGGATCTGCATTGTTTTTTATCTGTTGAGATATTTCCAAAAATCAACAACTTTTTATTAGAAAGTATTTTTGAAAATAGAAGAAAATCATGGCCTTGCATTGAAGCACTGGACACTTTTACACAAGAAGTTAAAAGGTAACAATTCATAGATATATGGGAAAAGCTGATTAGAGTGTGGCTTACCCAACAACTTTTTTTTTTTTTTTTTTTTTTTCTGTCAGAAGATTGGTATTAGATATGAATACCTCAACTGGTAAAAAGTATGGGGCTCAAATGTGACCACGAATGCCTTAAGAAGGCAATACACTTAACTAGGATGCATAGTCTAGACAGTTTGCAGGAAATGGGGTAAGGAAAAAACCTTGAGTCAAATTTACTCTATAGAGAGGTCAGCTTCAAATCTGCTGTGTTACGTGATGAGTCATTTAGGCCCAATGTACTTAAACAACCAAGAATTCTTATAAACTATGACAGTTCAAAATGCTATCCCAAGGCTTCAAGTGGCTGATATCTCTTCTTGGAAACGCAGGGTGAGGTCAAAGGTACTGAACAAAAAAGACATTTTGCTGTTTAAAAAAAACAGTTCCCCCAAATGCACTGATTTCTTAGGCAACTTCTTGGGTTAGCATTACCAGATATTTAAAACAAATCAAAAAAGAGCTCTAAATCCCATCCATCTCAATGCATCTCAGAAGATGTACAGGTGAAGGCAGACAGATCGGCCGGTTCTTGCTGGATTGCTCCCTACAGGGCACTTTTTCATTCTGCTGGCTTGCATGAAAGTTCCATTACTCTCCCCTGGGCAACTCCTGTATGGCCCAACACATCTCGCTGGCAGGAAGAGCTTCTTAATGCTCAGCTAGTGTTTTCCCTTTCCTAATTGCAGCTTCCTGCAAAGTGATTTCTTAGCCTCCAAAGGGGTCACAGCTTTTTTCATTTACATAATTTTTTCATGGCTTCTGCCTTTACTTCCTGCTAAACAAACCTGTGTAAACATTTTATTCTATAGGGTGTTTTACAGTAAGTCCCATCCATGTATTTGGTCAATTTTGATCTTTGCTCCAAATTATTTGTTAAGACTATGACTGGTACCAAGGTGGAAGAAAATAAGTTTCCCCACAGCATGCTGCAGGTTGCAAGGAAGAAGGGAAAAGCACATCAGCCCCTTAGCCATCAGCCCTGTACGGTGTCCTCTCTCAAGTTCATAAATTAACCTCTTCAACAATATTTTTCATTCTTCAGGAAGACACACGTTAACCACTGGGAGATATAATCACATGCAATTCGATGACTGCCCTCAGTAACAATTCACCATGCATACACACGGGTGCAGCATCCAGACCCCTGCCCAGTAGCCAATAGGACAGCTGGGGCTGGAGAAACAAGATAGCTCTGTTCATCGGGTAGATCCCCCAGAAGTAAGATGCACAGAGCAGACGTTTGAGCAGGAATTAAGCCACGAGCCAGTCAGGTGCTCTGACCTTTCCTCCACTTCATCTGGTCTCAAAACTCAAACTTCAGTGCATGCTTGCAGTAAAGGCTCTAAGCAGCATGCTGCAATGCTTCTTAATTGCCTTTCTCGTGACCTAAATGCATTTTATTGTCAGCAACAATAAAGCAAATCATTATGTGAAAGCATGTTGCTGGCAGCTGACCTTGTGGCACTTCCGCTCGATAGCTCTGAGAGCGACATCCATCTCGGGACAGTGAAATGACAGCAATAACCGCCACTGTGGGGACTGGTGTGACTCAACAGGCAGTCACTGGCACCTGTAGGGATTTCATCATAGCAGTCAGCCCTGGCTACAGGCTCTCCACACTGCCTTCCTCTCCTATCCTGCATCTTCCATATGGACAGCTAGTACTAGTCTGGGGAAGACAGAAGGGAAGGAAGATGCTCTGTAAGAGTGCCATCAGCAGAGGGAAAGAAATAGCTTGCCTTGGCCTCCACATTTTGGCTGTGACTCAGGGGCGACTGCCACTTGCATACTGGCCATGTGCACGGGGAGCTGGGGCACCCTCGGCACAAGGGGTGTGGCATGAGGGATAATGGAGTAAACAGCAATTCACCTGAAACCAGATTAGCCGGCACACGTTCACGAAACAGAATCTAGGAAAGCGGCACAAGCCCAAATTGTATTTGTTTGGCCTGGTAATGACTGCTAGGCATGGGAGCAGATGCGCTTAGTGGAATTCCCCCATCCACTAGCATTATGGGACACTCCTATTACTGTTCTTATAATTACTGTTAATCATTACTATTACTGTAGCAACCAAAAAAAGCAGCAGTCAGGATCAGGCCCTCATCATACCTGCTGTTGTCATGTAGGGGTGATGAGACAGCCTGCCCCAGGGAACCTATAAATGTGGGTGCTCAGTTCATTACTGCAGTCATATTTCAAACTAGGACGCCGCACTCCATAATGAAGCTCCCCTACAACCTGAGCAAAAATAAACCATAGCATTCCCTTCAGCTGAGCTATGACAACCTTATTCCTGTTTGCTCGGAGCGAGTATGTTCGTATCATGTTCTCTGTTGAAATGCAGCTCAAAGTCAAGAAGCTGATCAGGAACACCTTGGGGTCCCAATACTTAACAAGATGTTTCCATTCTGTATTTTCACACTGTGGGCCCAACCTGCAATAAAACTCCATATTCTTTGATCTTGGTTAATTTAGTATCACTGGCTTTGAGAGCTAGCTGTGAATCACATGGCATGCGGAAAGCTTTGGGGTTTGGTTTGGGAATGAGCAAGAGTAACTGAAATCATCTTCTAGTCACTTCTCCTCCCATCCACTGTCTGAACATTACCTCAGGTATCCCGCCTCCCTAGCAACAGTCCCTAGGTGACAGACTGAAGAAAGGGATTAGCGAGCTTGGTCACAGGCTGGGTACCAGGACAGAGCTGCAGGGAAGGATTCTAGGCCTCTGTAAAGCTGGGAAAGGCAGAGAGGGCTCCATCCCCTGCAAGAACACTCTGCCTGCAAGACTGATTTTCCTCCCACCCTTTGCAGGTCTGGCTGCTACCAGCTGCTAGGAAAGGAGACAGGCCCCAGTCTTCTGGTCAGAGCGTGTTGTCTAAAGCTGTTCAGACACTGCATATTCCTGTGCTCTCCCCAGCAGAGGTTGTGTGAGTTTGCCCAAAGGCAAGGGAAGCAGAGGCCTCAGGTGGCACCCCAGACCAAGTACCCCCAGGAACTTGTCCCAACCTCTCCACCAAGGGCACAGAGGGTGCTGGTGTTTGCGTGTGAGATGGGATGAGGAGAGGAATGCACAACTCTTAAGTCCTGGGGACGAGGTGGGTGACGTATCACATGGCATTGCTCCCTGGAGCTTGATGCTTTTTAAGAGATGCAGGAGGTTTCCTTTGGGATACTCAGAGCACATGTGTAAATTAAGTGCGAAAGGACAAATGCCGGGGCTGAAGTGAATTAGACCGTGTTAGCTATTAAATTAAGAACATGACTAACCTAGGGCTGGCGGTTCTTGATTAACACTCCAGTGGTCAGGGTCTTTGTCCTTTATACATGACAAAGAGGACTGTAGATAAGGTTCTGGTAATTCCCATGTGAATTGGAGCTGAGTATGAAATGCCAGATGACAAAGAGTATACTCTGAGATGTACTACCAAAAGCTTCCTAACCCACTTTGTTCTCTGAATCTAGTTAAACTCCAGCAACAACAGTCCTTCTGAAGGAATTTCAGAGAAAACAGGCATCCCAGAAAACCTTTTTCTTTTTTTTTTTGAAGATTCCAAATAGAGGTTGCATATTAGATGCTCAGGATGAGACACTTTTGGTCACCAACTCGCAGCATGCCTACAGCAGAGGTCACTCCTTCATACATAACACATGTTCCAGCTCCACACCCAGATTAAACTACCCTGCCCAACCAGGCATACAAGCAGTCTGACATCAATCAAAACAAAGGCCATTAAGTAAGTTAGCACAGGAGATGGCCTCTGCTTAGGCGAAACATGCCAGGCATCAGAGCTAACGCAGAACACGGCCCAACTCTTGCCTCCATCCACGCCTCCCAATCCACCCCGTTTTCTTCTTGTAGCGGTCCCCTACATGGAGCAAGGAGAGGGATTTCCAGGAAGGACTGCTGTGCGCAAAGCTAATTGCCCATCTTTCCAAATGAACCACTTTAAAGGGCACGTAGGTTAGCTGAATTGGAAAAGAGGTCTCTGTGCAAGTCTCTTTCCCCTCTCTCATAGCGTGCTCTTATGCAACACACCGCACACTGCGGCACGCATTTGATTACATTGGGGCAGTTTTGATTACCATGTGCATTAACCACGTGACAAGTCATTACATCGCTGACTGCATTGCAAATGCTGGACTTGTCTTTTACGTAGATCTAAGTAACATGGAAGTCTTTAGGCAACAGCCTTCGATTGTTTACATGGTTTTCATAAACAGGATACTAACAGTTTGTAAATATTCCATTGGAAATCCATCAGCTGTGGATTTGCAAATTCACAATAAATTAGTTTAATATACGCTCATCCGTACTAAGTCTATCTCTACTAAAACTTCATTGGTAACATTGCACAACTGTTACTGACCACAACAATTGCCTCTAATTGCATGGGCCAATGACTTTGCTTCATAGCTTCTGCAAACTGATTCTGGAGTTTGTACATCTTCAGAACATTTTCTGAGGAACTAGGAATCAAAGAAATAAAACATTTTTGCCATCATTTTCCATAGGCTTGCACAGCGCATTTCTCTTCAGTCAGAAATAGCAAGGGAATTGCACAGTTCCAAATTCCTGACACTACACCTTAACTAGAGGATTTGTTTGTTGTGTTTTCTTTTGTTCTTCACATGGACTTCCCTCCACCTGAATGGAGATGGGGGCATGTGCATGCACACACACAGACACATGCACACAGAAACATCTCTTACTCTATAGTTTTCTTGGGACTTCCTTGAGTGTTGCAGAAGAGAGTGTTTTGATGGCCAATGACTAGGTTATCTGCTCATAAGCCAGGAAATTCTCTGCAGTCAGAGTGGAAGTACCACACAAAAGAAGTTGTTATATTACTTTTGTTACATCAATCCACTTAAGGACACGTTCTCTTATATCAATCCACTTAAGGACACGTTCTCTAATCAGTTAGAGAGGCTGAGAGTTCCTTCTAAGCTAAATACTGTACTAAAGTCAATGCATGCCTACCCCTTTGGCTGACATTTAACAGACTAGGTAGTGAGCTCTGGGGGATGCATGAGTTGCCTTTGTGTAGGGGGAAACTCCGGTTTGGAAGCTAACAGAAGGCCTGCAGTAAGGACCCTTGGTGTGGGAGAAGTAGAAGCACAATGCTGTGTCACTCCTACTGCGAGTGTGAATTACTGACTGCTCAGAGTGCGCTAATGCAAAGTAGTCTGACAGTACGTCCTTAGCTGCAAAATAAGTGCCTTAAGGAACTGTAACTCCAAGCAACAGCTGGGATAGGTTAAGGTAAGGAATTTGAGAAACAGTGGTTGACCCAGCCTTAAATACTGAGCAGGTGAGGGAGTTCTCCTAATGATATATATTGTCATCGTCTCCAAACATGAAGCGCATAAAATATCTTGTCTCAACTACCTGATGCCCTATGAAGTTGGAACCGTGTCTTATCAAAACCCTGGGGTCTGCACATGACACAGGTTCTAATCCCAGTGAATATTAATGCTCCTCTGGATCAAGCTGGTTTCCCCTAGCTCCCACACACATACGCTAGGGGATTTGCACTGTCAACCAGGAAACCTCTACAGCCTCTCATCCAAAATGTTATCTCTCACACAGAGATATTCAATCAAGCTATGCACTGCAGCAGAAGCTGTCTGTCTGTGCCAGTCCAGGTCACCATCCTTGCAGTTCTGAATGTAAACAGGGCACAGCTTACTATCTTGGCCTCTTTAGAAGGCTACAACAGCACTTCAGCTAAGTCTCCGTTCCCAAATAGTGGCTGTACGGTATTCCCAGAATTGCAAGCTCTACCTTTGCAAAACAGCCTCATTTCTCCAGTGGCATGTGCAGCATGCAGCAATCCTTGTTGGCTACTAGCTGGGCCCACTCAGAAACCCAGCTTTTCTCTATCATTTGCTGTTTGGTCTGATCACAGTCCTTAACAGCCACTGTCCAGAATGGCAGTGCATAAAGCCAAAATTACCTGGCACAAATTAATCACTGGAGTCTGGTGGCCTTGCAGTGATTTTTTTACTCCAACAGTCCTCAGCACGTATCAGAAAAAAGGGACTGTACTTGAACATCTTGTTAATCCTGCACAAAACCCCAGGGAAACTGAGACAAGCTTTCCCTAGGCTTCACAGCCTTCCTGTTCTTCATCTCCTTCCACCTGCACACGCAAATCTCACAGACTCTGGTACAAGGACACAAGTCACAAGTTGCATCCCAAGCAAGAAAAAGATGGAATATTTGTCTCATTTTTGTCTGCTTCCCAGAATCATTTCAGTGGACCTGGTGACAACAGTGACTTCTAATTGCATTTGCTTCTTACCTTCTCCTATGCCCATCACTTGGGTGAAAGGACTGAGAGGGGAGAAGAAAGATGCCTTCTGACATATTCTGAGGCACTGAGAGCAGCCTTTGCTCTAGGAATTGTCCTGACTCTACCAATACAGGCGCATAGCCTGCTCTGCTGTCATTCCTGCTGCCACCACAAGTGGGAAACGTTGGGCCTGTTTTCCATGCCTCTAACCCTTCTTTAGGGCAGACAATTGCATATGAAACATGTGTTCACTGTAAATGAAATCATTGGAAACTAATTTAAAACAAGCACAAAAAAGCAGTGGTGTGAAGTCCTGGCACTACTTGTTCTAAGGTAAATCACTGTGTATTGCACTATGAACTCAGTTGGGCTTCACAGATTACTTTGCAGATAAACAGAAAAAATTCTGCTCAATTATGACTGAAAGTCTGATGCAAGCCCTCAAAAGCAAAGGAGGTTAGGAGTTGGAGGCAACCATGGTGCAAGAATGTGCAACCCCTGTGACAGAACATTGCCCATCAGCTCAAAATTTACAGCTCTGGAGAGCCACACAAGTTTGCAGAGATTACACGCAAAGCGAGCGTGGGAGGCCACAGGCTCACGCTTCTGTGCCGGACACGGAGGCCTGGGTGTTTCACAAGGGCATTCCCAGCCTACCAGGTGCTGCACCACGTTGAGACTTTCAGTCACATGGCTGTTGGGATAGACACTGCTCACCGCATGCAAAGAGAGGGTGGGAGCAATTTGCTTTACTGCTCTTGCCAAAAGCCTCTATTAGTATATGTTATGAAAGCTCCAGAGAGGCAAAACATTCCTAAAACCACTTCGTTAAAATTAATAACACTCGAAACTCCCCCAAGTTGTTTATGTATGGGAGAGCTGAAGGAGGCAGGCAGCAAAAGCAAAGGCAGTGAGGGTAATGTTCCCTTTCTCTGCAGCGTGATGTGCCAGGGCTGTCTCTATATAATGTCATCTATCTGCTGAGATGCAGCCTGCTCTCACTGTGGTGCAGGCTGAAGGTGAGACTGGTTTTCAACCTGCAGATGCTAAGTGTTACTTAAGGACTAGGCATTGTCCTACCATCCCCGAGTGCCTACGAACTACCCTTGCAGTCTTTAATACTTGCATCCCCACGACATCCATCCCCACAGCTATTTTGATAGCTCCCTGGCAGTGAAACCAAGGCATGCACAGTGTATGCAACTTTCCCAACGCGCAGGCTGAGGCAGACTTCTACCCGCCTCTCCCGTGATCCACACTCCTGCGCTTCTCGCAGATCACTTCTCCGTTGGTGGTGAGTCACAGCAGCACTGGCTGCCTCCCAGATTCCTTTTCCTGATTCTAAAGCCCAGACCCATGCTGTGGAGAATGAAAATACCAAGCTGAACAAGGCAAAACAAGGTAAAAAAGCTGAGCAGTAAAACTTTCTGGCTGTTAGATTCACAAGCGACAACCACTCTGCCTCTTAGGCGCACTTACTCTGCCAGTTGGGAGATGGCAAATTCTGCACACAGTGGTCTCGTAAAATCAAGCCTTGCTTCTATCCCTTGGGTGCTTCCTCACCCTTAGCACAGGCCAAGTAAGCTTTTAGCTCATGTCTTGAGCCTACATAGTTTGTTTCCTTATAGAAGAGGCAGGAGATTTAGGAGATCTACGATTAGAGACTCATGTTTGAGCTTAAACTTCTGAACTAACAGGTCTGCTGAAGCAGATGCAAGCTTCTTTTGCACTACTGAAATCCTCATGACAAGTAGAAACCTCTGTCTGGACTTCTTTATGAGTTACCTGCATTAAATCATATGGAATTGTTATTCTACCTTATTTGTACTAAAATATTATTTTGTATACTTGTCCGCAGTTATTAATTACAAGTCATTCATCAGAAGCAGTCTCTAAAAGCTTTTCCACACAAACCCCAAAACTTCTCCACACGTTCTGGGATGCACAGCTCTCTGTGCCCCGCTGTTCAGTGTCACCAAGGCTCTGTGCTATGTTACCTTCCATCCCTTACTCCTACTGTTAGACATACAAGCACAGCGCTTCTGCACACTGCAGTGGACCATTATCTCCCCAGGCAAAGGCACTAGCCAGACCTATGCATGTATGAGACTCTTGGGGCCATAGTTTCCCAAGAAATGTTTCATACACAGGCCCTGGTCCGTGCCCTTTTGCATGTGGATCTGCCACACCACAGCAGAGCCCATGTGCCAGACCCTCACATGGGGCTCAGGTAGGAGATGGCAGTGGGCTCATGGGATCTGACACTCCCTCACGTTGCTGGGTTGGGTTTTGGTTTGTTTACTAACCAAGTTCCTTGGAGGATAATGGTGTGTTTTCTGCATAGCTTTCTGCACAGCCTTCTGAACATGTACTGGTCTGTGTGAACCTGAGTTCTCAGTTAACAGAGAAACAAAACACAAACTTGCCAAACATTACCAAAATCCTTGGGTCAGAGCCTCAGCTTTGCAGCAGCTCAAGGCACGGCATGCACATGAAAATAAAATTTTTTCTATCTTACATATAAGGGTGCCTTTGTGAATATTTGACTATATAGTTCCATGCCAACTAGACATTGAGCACAAGATATTAATCGGCAAAACAGAAGTTGTGTGTGTGGCAGCAGAGAGCGAGGGTGAGGAAGGAACAATTAGCAAATAACATAAAGCACATTCTTAAACAACAGTATTCAAATATTTTGAAGACAAAGGGGATTTGGCTTAAAGCCATGTCCTATTTTCTTTTAACACAGCTACAGCACAGAAGAGAGGCTAAATTCACTTACATTGTGGCTAGTGTACATGGTCTCCAGAAGCCCTCTGGCAGGCATGAAGAACTGATGAACAGTAGGTTAAAAAAAAAATTCCTATGAAACTACCCAACGGCCATTTCCCACCACTGTCAAGTTTTACTTCACAAGCCTCTCCTCAAAGCCAGCCGCACTCATTATGGTACGATTTCATCCGCATTAACAGGAGAGGCAGAATTGGCACAAACCCAACAGATTCCCCCAGATTCTTGTGTTACAGCAACCACAAGCCTGCTCCAAAGCCTAACCAAGTCAATGGAAAAATGAGCAGGATTTCAACACGCTCTGTCCAAACAGTCATAATATTTATAAAAATAACCCCGGACTTCTGTCCTCCATCTGGGGGTTTTTAACCTTCTAATAATATTCTAAACACACTTACATTTCTGAGTTGCTATTACTGAATAGCATGTTGGCCTGCATCTCTTATCCTGCTCCTCTTAAATCCCACAGTGCCTCCCAATTAAAAAATTAAAATTAAGAATCCCATAGCACTCAGAAGACTTAAATGCCTAAATACCCAAGGACTCAGATGATGTATGTAGCCTAAGTCCTTATCCACTGAAGTCAACAGAGGCTTTACTACAGCCTGCAGCAGGGCTTGGAGTCAGGCCAGTGCTAACTGGGAAAATCCCAAATCCTACTTACGATGAATTCTCTTAAAAATCCTTCAGTGGAGACACTGAATTGCTACATTTCACAAATACTTCATGGTTTAAATAGCAATCGAAGTAACTCTAAGAGGAATCAACCTAAATACCTCTTTCAAGACTTTCCAGGCTGCAGTTTGAAAATGGCACCTGAACTACACGAGTGCACGGGACCAGTTCACAGTGGTTTCCCACACTGGTATATCTTTCCTCTGCCTAAATGAACTGAGAGGTCAAACCAGTCCAAACTTGCCCTGAGTAACAGGAGGGGAAAGCAAGAATGGCAGGCTCTCTTTCCTCCCAACCCTGTGAAACCTCTCTTGGAGTTTCTTCTCTTTGGGGCTCATCTCAGCCCTTGGCAGAGCTCAGAAGTGGGCTAAAAATGCTCCCTTGCAGCTTTTCCCTGCAACCCTTTCAAAGGAACAGCCTCCACACAGAATGAGCCTAGGGGGTTTCCTTCTGCACCATGGCACCTGCCCAGAGTGAAAGGAGGGGAAACCTGCATTGGATAGACCAGGAAGGATGGACCTGAGAGAAACCATGCTGGACAAGAAGGAATGCCCAAGGCCACACAACCCAGTTCAACTACCCCAAAACTTTTTATGGTTTTGCTGAGGTCATGGGCACTTCTGTGCAGATCTCAGAGCATGTGCATGTATGTGTCTGTGCAAGGTCATGCCCCTTGCCTGCGTCATTCCTCATTCTTATTTGGAACAATCAGGAAGAAACTCCTGGTGTTTCTTGGCTCCTGAACATATTTTTCATGCACAGGGGAGCACCCAGCCCATAGAGAACATTTTTTGCTGCTGTAATCTTGATGGAAAAAGTAGTTAGTGATGGCAGAAGGCATTCAGATGGCTGAGAACTGCCTGAGGGAGGAGAACATTCAAACATATTTGCACATGAGATATCATGAACGTGCCACCAAAAAAGTCAAGAGAAGTATTAAGAAGGTGAGGGGAAAGGGCAAGAGAATTTCCAGTCTTGCAGCTCCTTGGGAGTCCTGCTGCCGGTTCATTCTGGTAAACCTGGACAGCCTGAACCGGTGCTGCTCTGAGAACAGCAGCAGGCACCACAGTAACCACCCCCGGACAGGTAGTTCTGTAACATTTCTCATTTTCTAGGTACAAGTAAAGACTATGCTTTAATCTCCAGCTGTTGGACACACACAGGACATCATGCATATGATAGCCCATTATGAGAGGGCACAGTGAGGTTACAAGCACTGCTGTAACCGGACTAACCTGGCCAGCTTGGTGAGCAGATCAAAATCAAATATCTCGTTGTTCAGCCAGATCGCATACATCACCAATCCATACACAACTATGAAACCCAGCTGTACAGCTGGAATCTGCAGTTGAGAGCTGCTCTTTGAAGCAATGTAAGCCAAGCTGTGGACATTCACCATCACACAGGAGCTATGACAACTGATCACCTGTAAAGTCGTTAAGTGGGAAACCAGAAGGCAGCTGAGCCAGAAGCCACTGCAACGAGATACTCATCTCCTGCCAACTCCCATGGATCTCACTGCCCCCAGTGGAACTGGTCAGCTGTCCCCAGCTTTAGTTCTGGGTCTTAAACATCATTTTGTTTTCAAATATTCAGTCCTGTTTCTTCTGACTTGTTTTACAGGATCACGTTGGAAGTTACAGACTTTGCAGGGTTCATTAAGCACAGTGCCTTTTGCCAGGCTCAGCTTGCCTTCGTCACCACATTCATGCTTATCTTGAAGTTCACAGTTCTGCCCCTTGCCACCAAGGCAGCAAGAGAAATCAGCACGAATTCCTACCTGAAGATTTTCACAGCCACCACTCTACCTGTTACAGCTATCAAGTATCACAGGATTTGCTCCTACACATGGACTCAGGTCTGAACTTGAGTTGAATAGAAGGATTAGGCCCCACAGCACAGCCATCAGGCAGTCAGCTGGGAACTGTGCATTCAGTTGTTTTCCTTGCTGGAAAAATAAAATAGTATAAAGACAGGTTGGCTATTCTTCTACACTTCATTATTCAGTGTAAAGGCATACAGATCAATGCCAACACTGCTGACCTCAGTAAGGCTGCATTCATTGAAAGCAGCCAAAATGGAAACCAACACAAACATAAATCCTGTCTGGGGAGGGAAAACACAATGTCCTGTCTGGAAGTTGGGCAGGTAGGTGCTGCAGCTCAACTAGCTTTGCCAGCAGCTTCTCTCTCTCCCCTGCCTGCCCACAGCAATGGTAAATCCCAGCTTGTCAAGCTTCTGTGCTTGCATGAAGACAGAAGGCAGACAGGGCTGCCACAGGCCATCAAGTGCTGGGCCAGAGCTGCAAAGACTTGTACCCAACAAACCAACCTGTAAAATGCTGAGAGTTTCCAAAAAGCACAAACGCAGATGAGATGGCTTGGGGGGGGGGGCTTCATTGTGTTTTGCTGTCTGAACAGCATCTCTCCAAGAGACATAAGCACGTGACACCGTTGTCTTAAAGAGGGGGGAGAAAGACAAAAACTGTTAGTCAAAACCTGCGTGTTCTGGCCATGTGGCACAGCTCTGTACAATTAAGGTCCCCCAGACTGTCCCTTACCTGCCACTGACTCACCTTGGTCTGCTTCACCCACCAGGGGGTTGGCTACTTGTCCGCCTGCTTGGCGGAGCAGGGATGCACTGAAAGCACCTGGGTCCTCCCTGTTATGTAAAGCTGTCACGGCTACCTGCTAAGCCTCCTTATTGCTCCATAACCTTCCAATCTGGAATTAGTACCTATTAGCTTCCTGGAGCAGGGCTCATATTCACATCTTCCACTGGGCTCTGTCAAACGGCCAGCAGAAGTCAATAAAACGCAGTTCATCATGGGATTTGCCATAACAATGGGACGCAAATAGACTTAGTCTTATGCATAGAAATGATGTCAAACAAATTAGCTTTGCCCAAATTAGTCAGACACTCTTGCGAAGCACAGCCTGGTCTTCTCATGTCTCAACCCTGGTTGCTCTATGTCTCAGAAGGAACTACTGTGAGGCATCTCTGCACAGCAGCATTCAACAGGGAAGACAGGCCAAAGGTTCTTCCATTTTCTTTGCTTGCCCCAACAAAAACAGCAACAACACAACGCTATAAAACAATTCAAACAAGCAAAGAGCATAGCGTATGCCATAAAGTGACAGCGACAAAGCAGGAATGCTCCCATCCCTGGGTCACAACACGGCTCCTTGCCTTGGGAAGCAGAAGGCACATGAGTTTGCAAGCAGTGGCACCTACTCCAGACGCACTGTTTCCAGGAGCTCTTCACATCTTGTAGCCCCTGCACAGAGGGTAAGCACGCTGAGCTCCAGGCTCCTGGACGTGCTGTGCCAGGGAAGTCTTCCCATGCTGGCCTAAGGCTGGTTCTCCATCGGCCAGGCTCTCCTTCATTGGTGGCAAAGTTACCACACAACATTTTATACTAATTGTAATTTTGCTTATTAAGGGATAAAATATTTTTTTTTTAATTTTTTTTTTTTAAATTTGTTACAAGGCAACTTGTTTGCAAACACGCACCAGATAAACTCAAAGTTTTTAGTAAAAATCAGTGTCTAAGCGATTCATTGTTAGATGCAGAATCGAAATCTTGCATCTGGATACCTCTGACACTTCTGTGAGTTGGACAACTTATCCCAGAGCAACTTGTCAATTTCAGAGGTGACCTTACTGCCACAGTGGTGCAAAAAAAATAATTAGACGGAAAACTCCTGAAAGGTGGCTATGCAGTGAACATTTACAACTTTTACTCTAGTTTGGGAGATTCTCAGACAAATTTTTATTTTTTTCTTTAAATTGAAATTTTGTCTGACTCAATCAAAATAACAATCTATTTGGACCAGCTATACAACAGCCTCAGGGTGGCTAAATGAACTGTTGCTTCTACACGGATATGATAGCCAGACAAAGACCACAATCCGTCTTCAAAAATGACCCGCAAGGAAAACTCCATGACAGGGAACATTATGTTTATGTTTTTCTGTGCCACTTACTGTCTACATTTTGATTCCCTTGTCCATGTGAGCATTTATCAAACTGAAGCCTCAGCAAGAAAGACAAAAAGATCTAGACTTTAGAGTAAAGAAAAATAATCACAAGTGCTACAGATATCTTGTATTTCACTAAGAAGTTACCCACCAAATGGGTGGGTCTCATGTGGGACTTCTCCCTTGGTCTCTTCCTGGGCCTTAGATCTCTGCTGTTTCCCTTAAGCATAAAGGCAAAACAGTGGTCTGCAGATGGGAGAAAAAGCAATCACCTAGATCCTGCATGGGTAGGTCAAGGGCCCAGGGTCTACAACTGCATCTTGCTTTGCACGACTTGGCTTTCCCGTGCCTCTGCTTCCTCTTGTTTCATCTGGCCTCCTCCACAAGAGGCCTTCTCCTCTTCTCACTGCAGTTATCCAACTTCACCTTTCATTTAAGGGTCCACTGCCTACACTGATGATGGACATATGAACTGAGTCAAACCCTGCTGCTCTTGATCCACAAGTCTGTGCAAGAACTCCAGCAGCCAGGTGGAAGGGTGTTCTTCCCATCTGCACAGCAACTAGCAAAGGGGGCCTGGAATAACAATGCTCCAAGCAATACTACAATCAACATTTTCCTCCTCTGCACAAGCTAGTGGTGTCAGCTGTACTGTCACACATCCTTCAGCCTGCCAAAAGCTGCTTCTGCCAGAGCCTGCTCTTGCTACCATTCAATTCAGCGAGAGTAGGAGCAGCCCAGAGTCTAGTCGTAGTACAAGATTGTACTGCTGTCATGATAATAAATCACTATTTACACTGAGCTTTTAATAAGTAGCTGGTTTTTTTGTTTGTTTGTTAACTGGGTCATAAAGGAGTCCTGAATGATTTCCTGCATTTATAGTACAATAGAGACCTCTACAGGTGCTTCCCTCTTCAGAGCCAGGCTAACAACATGACACATACGAGCAGCCACACATTACTGCAGATGCCACCAGAGCTGTGCAATGCAGACTGACCACAGAGCACTGAGCTGTGCAGACAGCACTTTTTGTCTCTCACTTGTGAGGTCAATTGACTCACTCATACCTTTTGGACACCTAACACTTCAAAAAGTAAGCAATAACCAGTACTTTTCCCCCTGCACTCCTTCGTGTTTGCTTTCCTAAAGACTGCCACGAAGTTCTTCTGTTCTGAGCCAGGGCTACTCAAACCAAGACCCTGTTGAAGACCCTATATGCAATGAGCTGGAGTTGATTGAAGACAACCTTCAGGTGATTTATTTGCACTGTGCAAATTGTCACTTTTTTCATACTTGCATTTTGTCATCATAGTTCCCTGAACAGCTTCAACAGTTAAAGAACAAAAACCTTATCCTCACGTGATACAACATCTAGCACTCAAATGAATATTCAAAAAGAAACTCTTGTTCTTCCCATCCAACTTTCATCTTACCTACAATTCCCTTCTTCCGCCATTCTGAAAACTGCTAGTGTGTTATCCACCTATTAGACAACCATTTTTTAGAAGAACTAAAAGGAGCAGAAAGATGGTCTTCTGGGTACAGCGCTATGAGGGGGTCTGACGAGTCTGGACTCATGGCCCTGATGGCTCTCATTCATGTGATTTTAATCCCTGTCTTAGTTCTCCACAGCATATCATCCGCAAAGCACTGACTTGCTTCATGGGGGATGTTGTCAAGATAAATCCATTAAGGACTGCAAACTTCAGGAATAATTTGTAACTATTAAATGCATAATACTGCCACGATAGCCTTCTCCGTGGGATGCTGTTTTCACCCACAGCGTATTTCATACACCAGAAACAAAAGAAAATATACAACTGGTGTAAAAAATGAAAAGCTTATGAAATTTGCTCAGTCATATTGTTGGCTTTTGTGTTTTTTCTTTTTCTTTTTTTTTTTTTTTTCTTTTTTTGCATGCCATAACTCATCACACAGCTACTTCTTTGGACACAATCCAGCACTTATGGGTCAGACTTTATGCTAGGTAGCCTTTTCCTAGCCACATAAGCACTAATCTGGTGGTGGTGGCTTTTTTTTTTTTTTTTTTTTTTTAAATGTGCTCTAGAAGCAGCTGTTTTGCCATAATAAGCAATAAGGATCAGAAACACTGCTGTGTCATTATGCAAACAATACTCAGTTACCAAGATCACGAGAAAGCCTCCTCTGAGGAAAATTGTCTCCTACCTGCCTGCCTGTCACCAGATCTCTAAGACCTTCTTTGGGAGCCTCTGGCACTGCTTGCAGTTGCTGACTGGCTATCAGATTAGATGGGCCAGTGGCCTGACTGCTCCTGTTCCTCCGGCTGATCGGACAGCCAACGCAGTTGTGTGTGATCATGGGCGCTGCTGCAAATCACAACATATCCTGTTAGGAAGATGCAACAATTTTCATCGTTCACAGGGACTCTGCACACTCTGTCTGTCAGCTAACAATGAACTTCCTTCCAAGACTAAAAGCAGCATTTTGCAGGGAGAGTTGTTTTTTTTCCTGCAGACTTGCACGCCATTATTTTAAATAGACCTTGTTGGTATCAGGTAAACAGCGGGCTACCTAGATATTTCATGTGAAAATGGTGTCAGATCCTGGAGGAGGTATACAAGTCCCAGCCAAGTGTTAGTGACACAGTACACCCAGATGCTGACAGGAGATGTTTGTGTAGCAGGGAAAGGGCTTGGTGGCTTAAGGACAGCTAGGCTCAAGTGATGCACCGTAAGAAAATGCGGTGTGGTTCCAGCAGCCAGGATCAAACACAGGGCAAGTGCTCTGGCCTTTGCAAAGGCAGGTCCCAGTCTTCAGGATCTCTCTGTTGGCTCTGCTGAGCTGGTGCCCCCAACAAGCCTGATGCAGGATTGCCTGGAAGCCAAACGGGGTCTCCTCTCAAAATGACAGCATTTTTAGCATGTGCAGCTAATAGGAAAGAGAAGCTTACAACTCTGTTAATTATGCAATTACAGAAGGAGTCTGAGTCTGATAAATGAGACAGGAAAGACGATCCCGATCCTCTGACAGGCCAGTTCTGCAGGAAATTCAGCACTGTAAGCAGCAACAGACAATAGTAGCCCAGTAGCATCTGTCACTTATCAAGGCAGGGCTCAGCACAGCTGACTCCACAAAGCAATCTGAGGTAGCACAGCCTTCCTCAGCACAGTCGCTGCATCAAACAGCTCAGTGATTCATTCATGCAGTGATGCCTCAACCACAGCTTGGGCCTGATGAAATCCCTCAGAACTGCAACAACTCTTCTCCCACACAGGCTACAGCATGTGCATGCTCTGCAGACTGACAGAGAAAGCAGTCACCTGTGTTGGTGCCACCAACCTTGGATGTGCAAGACAGCATCCTGCTCCCAGGCTGGGCTTCAACACAAAGGACATACAGCACCCAAGTGGTGAGGAATCCACTTTTGGAAACCTCGATACCACTTGGAAAAATAAAATCCAAGAAATAAAGCAAATATCTCTTTTCCCTTCCCTCTTCCCATCTTCTTCTCTCCATTTTACTGTCTCTGTACTTCCACCAAGTCTTATTTTGCATGCCATGGACTCACCTGGTGTTTTGCTCTCAAGTTTTTCTTCCATTAGCTTCAAACTCCCGCCAACTTTCTAAGGCAGCCCTTACACATCTACCTTGGTCCACAAAGCAAACCGGAATAAAATATTTCACAATTGAACTTCTTGAGAAACTGAGGCCTTGAAATACATCTTCCTTTCCAGTTGGCTTACATGTTCAACTAAACATAAATAAGTCAGTATGCCTTTCTCTAGGTACAGAGTATCTCACTGCAATGAGTAAATACTTTTCAAAAAGCACTTACATACCCTGCAATACAGTTGTATGGCCACTGGATAGTCAAGTGCATCAGTGAAAGAATTCACAAATGGTTAAAGCACACACACACAAAATCCATCTCTCTGTGACAGCTCTTTAGAACAAATGAAATTCCAGTTCTTCCAACTCCTGCCCTTAAAGCTCCTCAGCACATACGCACTGAAAAAGTTGTGCTACTGTGAATGTAAGCTTCAAGACACAAACTCCTGGATGAAAAAAGACTGTTCATGCAACACACACAAAGTGCATCCAGGAAGAGGCACTGTGGCGAAGATGATGTACTTGCATTAAAAATGCTTTGCAGCTTTTCCTCTTGTGGCCATTCCAGCAATTCAAATTTTCTTGGAGGGAGTTGAGGAAGATCTCTCACTTACGTTTTCCTGATGATATGCAGTTTTTCACCGGTATTTCAGTTCAGTCTCTTTACAGTGTGTGCAAGGGAAGAGGGGTGTTTTCTGCATGTCTACCTGCACTTGCACAGGTTTTAATTCACATCTTATTGCACATTCACCACATAACAGAAAACATTAGGGCAATTGCTGACATGACTTCAAAATCATGGAGAGCAGAAGTTGCCCCTCAGTGGATACTAAGAAAGGGTCAAAAGAATGGAAAAGAGCAAACAGCACAAAGATCTGAAGATTTACCTTGGGATCAAGAAGATGAAAAGGCTGAGACTTGGGGGGGAGAAAAAAAGTAAAATAAAATAATCAGTGCAGTGCTTCTCAATAAAGGCTCACATCAATGTGTAGCAGAAAGAACTGTATCTCCAACCAGCTCCTCAACAACAATCGTTTCAGTATTTTGTGCACTTGTCGCTGGCTCCTGTCTGTTGCACAGGGAATCCAACCGAACTTGGTGATACTTTTTTTTTTTTCAAATATTTGTTCAGGTTTTTTTCATATCAAATCAAAAGCCCAAATGACTTGGCTACTGACCAGGATTCCCCCTTGCGAGAGGCCACTGAACTTCAGACCAAATGTGGTAACAGCACATTTACTCTTTCAAAATCCAGTCTTTCATATACGTTTCATCATTACCATTGTAGTCTCACAAATACACTTCCTTTAAAAAAAGAAATTACATTCATCATTTGATAAAAAGGAACTCAAGTGACAAAGAAATTGAAATTCCCAGCAAAACATCTCAATTTAGGAGCCTGTATTACCCCATAACAATCACAAAGACTGCTGAGGTACTGAACTGTCTTTTCCTTGTAGATGACTAAGCATAGCAGATGTGTCTACAACATGCAACACCTGAAATGAAAAACAGTCTGAGAGCCATCTCCAGTCTCATCAGCATTGGCAGATAACTCCAGATGTCTCAGAAATTGCATTTACTGTCACGATCTTTGGAACCAATTTTCTTCCTTCTCCCTGAAGGATATCATCTTGCCTTTGCACTTCTTTGTAGGAACAAGCACCTGATAATAAATAACCTGTCTGGCCAAGGTGGAACAAAATCCCTATAGTCGTTTCTTTGAGTGGTCACATTGTGCACATAATGTGAGAAAGGAGTTAAGTGATTCTGCTTCCTTGGCAAAGGTATACTAAACTTCATAACAAAATTCCAGCTTCTCTAGCAACTGCAGTCTTGCTCTGAAACCACAGTGCAGCAAGGCAACATCTTGCCTTAAGTTTCAGGAACGTGATGAGCTACCACATGATGTCTGGGAAAAGTTTCTGTCATGAGCTCACTCAATAATCCATTTGAAGAAGGATGTCCAATTCCTTTTCTTGTCCAAATTTTGAGAACTTGCCATGCCCAGAAATTGCTTGCTTGTTATTCTTGATTTTAAGTAAACCTCTGAGAACCATACTTGTTCCTCAGTCCAAGACACTTTGTGATTTTGTCCTGTGTGGCACCGTAAGTCTGTACTCTGCTTAGCACACTGGAGATACCTGCAGTATTGGAGGAGGGTTTTTTTTCCATGCACACAGACAAGCAGTAGACATTGTGAAAGCAGAATCCAGATAGCTTCTCATCAGTACATGACGTTCAGAATACAATTCTGCTGTGAAACAGTTGTCATTCTCCTCCAGAGGGGAAAGGGGAAGAAAACAACAAGTCAGAAAACACCAGAGGACCAGAGCAGAACCCTCCACTAGGGCTTGAAATGACTGAAAGTAGACAAAATCAATCAGTCCTTCCCTCAGCAAGTAGGAACCACAGGAGAGTACTGGGAAGGCTGCAAGCATCCTTTGATGTTCTGACCTGCTCATTGAGCAACCTTTACTAAAAACAGTAAGTCTTTCTTCAAAAGTGAATGGAGCCCGTCAGTTCTGCAGGAGTTCCGTTTACGTACTCACTCTGTCATTCCCTTCATTTCACCTCATCTCGAGGCTGGGGTACCTGCTAGATGGCATGAGGTGGCCCTCCCAACAGAACTGCCTCTTGTTTACAGGCAAATTGCTAAGTGTCCCAATGTCAGCCAGGTCTTCACAATGCTGTCTCTCCCATGCAGACTTTGTATGGAGATTTCAGTTTCCTGCATCTAAAATAGATAACATCATTGTAATGGGATAAATCTAAAACCACAGTAGTCTGAACAGAACTAAATCTAAATTCTTAACTCATTTAAGTAGCCCCAGTGAAACTTACTTTTAGTGAAGTTGCACCATGTTATACAACCGGCAGATCAGAAAGCAGAAGTACTGAGTGTCAATGCCTTTAAGATCATGCAACAAAGACAAGAACATACTCCCAATGACCTCAGAAAACTGTGCTTTCCTCCCCACTGAAATTCAGACCAATGTAATGAGGTTACACGTTTCCCGTACCTTTTCCTTACGTAGCAGTAGATGATGGCAAGTATCCCACTTGTTAGTATCCCTATGCCAATTCCCACAGCAATGTAACGTTCATAAGAATTATGTGCATAGGAATTTAGTGTTAGATGTTCACACCTCTCTCCATTATAACCTGCAAGACACCTACAAAATAAATATACATTAAGTAAACATTACCCAGAACTTTTTATGCTCTTTATTTCAGAAATACATGTTACTTTTAAGTAGCTTTAAACAACTTAGAACAAGCCTAAACTAGGATGGGCTGAATCTGGGGCTCAGTCAGAACCTCTTCACCAAGACTACCAGCTGTCCCAGTCTATCTAGTTTAAAGCTAGCTCACATACTGCAGTCACAGCACCAAACACAGTCTAAACATNGGAGTTCCGTTTACGTACTCACTCTGTCATTCCCTTCATTTCACCTCATCTCGAGGCTGGGGTACCTGCTAGATGGCATGAGGTGGCCCTCCCAACAGAACTGCCTCTTGTTTACAGGCAAATTGCTAAGTGTCCCAATGTCAGCCAGGTCTTCACAATGCTGTCTCTCCCATGCAGACTTTGTATGGAGATTTCAGTTTCCNAACAAAGACAAGAACATACTCCCAATGACCTCAGAAAACTGTGCTTTCCTCCCCACTGAAATTCAGACCAATGTAATGAGGTTACACGTTTCCCGTACCTTTTCCTTACGTAGCAGTAGATGATGGCAAGTATCCCACTTGTTAGTATCCCTATGCCAATTCCCACAGCAATGTAACGTTCATAAGAATTATGTGCATAGGAATTTAGTGTTAGATGTTCACACCTCTCTCCATTATAACCTGCAAGACACCTACAAAATAAATATACATTAAGTAAACATTACCCAGAACTTTTTATGCTCTTTATTTCAGAAATACATGTTACTTTTAAGTAGCTTTAAACAACTTAGAACAAGCCTAAACTAGGATGGGCTGAATCTGGGGCTCAGTCAGAACCTCTTCACCAAGACTACCAGCTGTCCCAGTCTATCTAGTTTAAAGCTAGCTCACATACTGCAGTCACAGCACCAAACACAGTCTAAACATACCCTCATAGAGGGTGTGGACAAAGAGCAGTGTGCTTTGCTGATCCTTAGCTGCTGCAGTATCTCTGAAGGTCGCAGTTGTCTAAAACAGACTTTAGAAAATTTCAGGTACACCACAGTCCCGATCGGTATGTAAACAGCTGTGGAGCAATGGCGTTGCAGCTGACATCTTAAAATATCTTGTCCCCCTCACTGTGCTCTCTGTGAAAATTCTTCAACTCCAATGCCAGTTCTGACTAGAGATGCCATCAAGGCAGTGGATCTAGAAAGCTGTTAACTTTCCCTCCCCCTTTGCTTAGTATTACAATAGCACAGAACTACAATAGCCCTCAACAATTGGCAAAATTTGAAGCCCACCAGCTCTTCATTAGCACTTTTTAGTGGTGCACTGCTAAAAATTAATCATATTATAATAATGACACACAGCAGACAAAGAAACAATGCTGTTGTTGCTTATTCTCTAAGAAGAGTACTTTAAAAAAAACTAAGTTCTTTACTTGCATATGGGTTTCCTCAGTTCGCTGTGGAAAGCACAGAGTCCATTAATACAATAGCTGTGGTGCTCTTCAAGACACGTCTGCATAAGCTTCAAGAGCCTTGGCTGCTCTGTGTAGTCTACTGTGTAAGCAGAAAAAAGCCATATTATTTTTTTTCCAAATATATATAAATGAAGGCAAGTGAACCTATTTTCACACCTCAAGATTGACAGACGTCCTGGAGAAAGACGCTTTATGTAAATTCACTGTGATGCACCTCTTGAGACAGTTCAAACATTGCTAACCAGAATAGGATTCTAACATACGCCAGCTTGTCTTTGGAGGAAGAACAAACTGCAAGTAAATTACTTCCTCCTGAGGAGTGTGTATAAAAATGACTATGGAACATCCACCTCAGGTAAAACCAGCATTAACTGACCTGCAATCCACCAGAAGCAAACATTCCAAAAATGTCAAGGGGTTAGGGATACAATGAGAGCACTGAATTATTCTCGGTGTGCTTCCCAGTTTGGATGCAAATGAATTCTTTTCCTCCAATCACAACATCAACTCTTGCATTCCTGTCTGTCAGTGCTGCAGCTATGATTGACTGATTAATGGTGAAATTGTTCCCTCCATCCGTTCTCACAGTATCACATTACCAGAGTGTCCAGTTATGGTTTTAAGTAACCAGCGTTCCCCAGATGGCCTTCTCTTGCAAAAGCCAGACAGGTCCACAACTACTCAGTGTTTAAACTTGAGCAACATCATCTACATCCAGGTCAGTATGCTTCCTACTGCTTTGAAGGTACAGAAGATGATTTTCTCATTCTCAATCACGGCAGCTTGAATGGAAATAAATTTAGAACCGTTCTTTGGAATCGTAGATCAATGTTCTTACTGACAGAACAGCACCTGAGCCCAGGAGTGATGCATGCCTGCATAGAAGCAGCGCAGAGGCCAGCATCAATCTGTCACAGGAGCCAGGTTACAGTAAATGTAGAAAAAGCTCCAAAGCTCCATAGTCAGAACAAATATCTTTTTGAACTGGTCTCTCGATCTAACTTACAGGACCGAGATGGGGAGGGATACCCAGCAACTTACTATTTCGGGGGACAGTTCTAGAGATGACTGAAGGTGATTTCCTAACTGAGTGTACGTCAACACCAGCTTTCAGTTATGACCACAAGAAAAATAACATCATGCAGGAAGGTGACAAGGTCTCCTCAGTGACTAAACAATGGGGCAGCAAGCAGAAATCTTCTGACTAAGTGCTGAATCATGCTTTGGAGATAGTACGCTGAAGAAAAAAACTGTCAGACACGTAAGCCTCAAGCCCTCCTGAGGTCAACTCAAGAACCCACAACACTTTTCAGGAGTAACAAGACCAATTCCCTCCATTTCCTGAACAAACTCCACTCTGAGTCATTTTGTAGCAGGAGTCCACTTGTGTGCTTGGTGACTTTTTCCTTGGCCCTTATGCAGCTGCACCTCAGACATGACAAGTGATCATTTGCTCTACACTACGACATGTTAGGGCACTTTGCAACTTCAATTGTGAAGTCAGTTTGGATATCAAAGAGATTTGATGCTACCACTGCTACTCATATTCCACAACATTGCTTTGAAAATAGTGCCCTCTAAAATCTTTCAGAGAAATCAGACTTGGAGAGACTTAGAGAGAACAAGTAATTAAAACCTTTTTGAAAGAAGAAGGAATAGACTAGCTCCTCATTTTCAGGGAAAGCTAGAGAAGTGATGAAAAACAATCATGTCTTGCTTTAAAAACAAACTTGTTTGGACTGAGAAAATGGCATGAATTATATATATATATGTTTAAAAGGATTGAGAAGCTCCTCTTTACACTGTGGAGAAAGCAGAAACAAAGCGCTAAAAGGCTAGAGAGACAGTGCTGGAAGCTATACATCAGACGCATGCTCTTGGCCTAATTATCAAATGACAATACGCACATGCTGATGGAGTTGCCAAAGCTTAGACTATCTGTACTGCACACAGCATAATCAAGTTACTTTACACTACCACAGCTAGGTTGTCCCCATCTAACGAAGCCAGCACGTTACCTCTGCTCTACAAAGCCTTGCATAGGGCAGACACATCCAGGCCCTCGGATCATGCTCTCTGTGAGGGGAGAAGCTGCCGCTGGCAGCAAGCAAGCTCCAGTATTGAGCCCTGGCACTTGTCTGGCTGGCACAGGGAGCGCTGCAGAGAAGCTCCAGAGGAAGGCTCAGTGGCCTGAGCGGGAGAGGACCAGGCCTCAGGAGAGACAAATTTAAGGAAGGCAAGACTGATCTTCTGCGAAGAGATGCATCACGTTACTCAGCCCACAGGACAGTATGATGTTCATTGCCGGGGAAAACACATTACAAGACAATGCACCTGGCAAATAAAGCTGCAGGGACCTGTGTGCCAAGGAGATCCAGGATGCAGGAAACCTGCAAGTGCCAAGTTTCACTGAGCTGCAGGGAAGAGCTTCAGGAAATACTATGCCTCTCCTCAAACACTCAGGCACCATTTTTCAGCACCAAGGGGGCCAAACAACACACTAGAAAGCCAGATGGCCTTGCACAGCCCAAGCATCCCTCCTGATTTACACCGCCTCAACCGGGAGATGGCAGCCATCCACTTCTGGAAGAAAGCTGGCTTTATGTGAGCAGGCAAAACCTCTTCCCCTTCGTACCACGGTAGTTCACATTGTCATTATAAACAAAGGTCAGCCTAGAACAGAAGCCTGCCTAGAAAGCGCTTGAGACAAACATCTTGTTATGCAGGCCACAAGCCTCCCTCATTGTCAGGAGCGAGGGCTTTGTCCAGCGTGGGTTGCAAGATCTGATCGTAAGCATATGCACACAGATCCTAAGTGCTAATTATTCTGACATTGCAAGAATACAAATGATTACCTGTACAAGAATGATGAGTCTCAAAAACAAAAAGGAAGATTTTCTAACCCATCCCAGAGCATTAGGCTTATTCATATCATATTACCCACCTAGATACTAAACAATCTGTTGAATAAACACATCCATGTGCACTTTCAAGTCATGTGAGTAAAGAAAAGCATGCTGTGTAAGCACTTGACATTTGCCTGCAACTGAGTCATTCAGACAGATACACTTGGCAAGATCTGACATGAAATCAAAAACTACAGGTACTCGGAAGCCTGGGCATGCCAAAACTGACAGACCGGCAACAAAAAGAGCAAGCCACTAAGACGATGACAGCTCAGCCTTCAAGTATGGTGTGTCGGGGAGGAACGGGAGCATCGGGAAAGGGAGGGAAGGGGTGAGCTCCAGGTTCGGGACCTCCCTTAAAGTCACACAGAGAAAGCAGCTTATGTCAGCGGAGGGATCTCATTTTTCCACAGTAAAAACAAGGCGTTCCTAACCTCTAACTGCCAGTTTCACTACAAAGGCTTCCCCTTCAGCTGAAAACAGTGGCTCAAGTTCTTCATCCCTGCTTTGCCAACTCCTAGCCAAGCATCCTCTCCATCACCTTCTTCCCCTCTCACAGATCACAGAGCCATCTTGTACATAGGTTGCAAATGGATTTGTTCTTCCTTCAGCAGAAATGAATAGCTTTTCACAAACGGCCCCTCAGTCCTTGGCAGACTTGCAGTCCCACAGAAGACTCACTGGAGGAACTGGCAGTTTTACTTGGGAATTCAGCTTCTCTGGTGATTCTTCAGGCATTTCTTTATAATCTTCTTGCCATAAATGCAGTTTTCTGTTTTTGCAAGGGCTGCATGTAAGGTCCACCTACATACACCTTTAACTACCTGTGCAAACTTATGCTTGAATGCTTATAAATTTGCATTATTACCCCTGAGGGAAACACACTTTTAGCTGAAAGCATGTGCATCCAGTTGATTTACAACACTGCAAATAGCATAAATATACATGGAACATTTACATGACAATTACAGTCATGGTTGTGTTCCTGTAAACAAAAAACTCTTATTTGTTAAAACATGGCCCACATTTCCTGCTTTCTAGAAATAATACAGAGTACTTCTGGAGCCACAACACTTATTTCTAATCCATTAAACTCTTGTGTGTTCTGTATGCAACTCTGGAAGAACCATAGCACAGAAAAATCCACTAAGCCAGGCCACAAACGCTGTGCTGCTAAGACAAACTAGCACTGTTCAAAATCAACAGCACCTTCACTTCTACAAGTATGTATTTATATGTATGTGTGTGTGCATTACACGAACTAAGAGTGTAAGAACGTACATAAATCTATAAACCTATACCACTATGAGAAACTAAATACGAGAACAGCAGCTTGACTTGTGAGAAAAATAAAAAGCTTATGGATCTGCTAGGAAAAGCTTGCAAGACATCATGAAATGACTTACAATTAGCACAAAATGGTTTGCATGCATGTTTATGCTCTTTTTAAAGTACAAAGACATTAATAAGTATCACAGTTAAAACCCTTTCCTCCTTTACTGACCTGCCAAAACCTCAGTTCCAGATTGCACAGGCCTCCAAAAGTAATGACATCATTAGCACCTGAAGTAACATCAAGAATGCAGTTTGCAGGATAAACACCGCACTCTGGCCTCAGATGTTGGCAGGTAAATAGCTTGAGTTCACATTTCAGTCAGAAAAGAAAGAAAAAAAAAGAGCTAGCACTCTGAAAAGGGCTGTGGAAGCTACGATAGCCAAAAGCAAAACTACAACAAAGAAAAACTACTGAATAACAGTAATGAGAGCGGCATCATTTCAAGCTAGGTTTGCTGCATTCTCACTGGAGTGCATAAAGATTCTGACTGAAGACAGCTAGAAACCAAGCGCTAGTTAAAATAAAAATGACCACCAAAAGTGCAGACAATCTATTCCTATTAGCCTCAAAATATATTCTTTCTAATTACAACTAAGTTTGAACAAGTGATTCCTTAGCGGGTCAACAATGAGTCTACCACAGCTGAGCAATAGCCATTACTTTCAAGAGGTTTTTAAGGCTCCATGAATAAAGCAGCTTATCCCACAAATACAACCTAGTCAAAATCCAACAGCGTCATAATAACAGGAGCATTATGGCAGTTATCAGCAATCAAAAAGACTATTCAGTGACAGATTAATAGAGAGAAACAGAACAAAACACAAATACCTTCAGCGTTGGCTTTTGTCCAGTTATTCCACAATTCTGTGCTGAGGGATGAAACGGTAATAGCTGACTCTTCACTCAGTGCCCCCATTGCTGTGTAATGCAAATTGATGCCAACTGTAACAGAAAAACTCAGCGTATCTATTCAAGGTTCATTTCACCCCGACAATATTTACCCACTTAATACAATTCTGACGCAATGCAGAAAAGTAACAGCAGTTTGTCTAAAATGTTCTTGCCTCAAGCTTCCCGCTGTTACAGAATAATTATTATGATTGTGGGGAAAACAAACTATCATTTGCAAAATTCCAAAATCCATATCCATTCTGTTCTCCATTCTAGTACCTATGTAACTTACGACACAGATACCTGCAATATACTACAATGTTACATCTATTGACAGAAGTAATTTCTTTTCCAAGGGTCTGAATCCATTAAAATCTCACGCTGACTGAAAACAACCGAAACAACGCTGCTTCACAATGTCTTCGCATGTTTCCCACCCCTACTGCTTATTTCAGAAAGTGACATCTGCCAAGAAAACCTAGTACTCAATGACATAGAAAAGTCCCCTCCAAACCTACCTTTCAGCAGGAGAGAGATTAGCATTCCTAATGCCATCGTAAGCAGCTGCTTTAGCACCTTTTCAACTCTTCTTTCCAGGTGGCTCGTTTGCTCTGCTTATCTGTGCTGCCGTGTTTTCTCTTGCACTTATACACCATGAAGCGTCATGTGCTGTTCTCACCAATCAAGAAAAGGTGCATCTGGCAACAACCTCAGCCCCTGAGGCAACCACACATTTATTTAGGAAACTACTATTATCTAGCAATGGGATCAGGTTTTCTTTTAAAACCCTAGTTTCCTGTTACCTGTGGGCATTATTGTGCATGTAAAGATGCAGTTTTAAAGAGAGACTGGTATCTGCCAGAGCAGATCAATGAAATACAGCAAAAACAGAGGTGAGCAAAACAAAACAAACAAACTAAGACCTTGGGCGAAAAATGTTATCTTCCCCTTAGCAATCTAAGTCTTGTGTTACTTCTAGGGGATGCTACTCTAGATGTCAGGATAGAAGGTCCAGGTCCAGCCTCTGCTTTGCTCTGGTTCCTTCCCGCACCTCAGTTCCTTGCCATCCGTAAGAGGAACTGCAAGAACAGCTAGCGCAGAGACTGGGAAGTGATACAAAGATAACAGGCAATGTTCTCCATCAGTAACTTCCAGCAAGAGGCCTTTGATCACAGGCTCTGGTGAGCCCGAGGGGAATGCTAGCCATTTCTCATTCAGCCTTCCCCATGCACAACCATCTGAAGAAAGGTAGGCCACCGGCCCTGTGCAAGGTCTGGGATCAGGATCGCCAGATCAGGCAAGAGAACATACTGGCTGTAAGAGCAGCACGCTGTCACCTTCTATACCAGGTGATTCCATCACTACTGCTGCCTCTTTACAGCCTTGTTAAGGAAGTGGGATTGCATAATGAGAGCAATCCTGCTTTTTATATCAAGTATTTGTAAGTCTCTAAGACATACCTGACATACACGTTTCTTTAAACAACTCTCCACAGCCCTAAATACTGTCAACTTCATTTGTCACAGGCAACTTCAAACAAGTAGGACTGGTCCCTCCAAAGTGTACTTACGTAGCCAGACACACTAGAGCACATCAGAAAGGCCCGGTTCGGTCATGTGAAAACACATCAACAACCTCAGAATTCTTAACTCTCACCCCAAGAGTGCTGCTAACTTCACACCCCCAGTTTCAGTTTCTCAGCTGTGAGCTCCAAGCAACAAAAAAACTTTTCATAATTGATTTTAAACAAAATCCTCTGATAATACTCTAATAACACCAGGTGGCTCAAGTTCTTCTTCTATGCTGTGTTCTCTCTATCGATCTATGGCATTAAATCTAACCACTTCATAAGTTCAGGGAAAAACACAAGCTAGTTATGCACATTTTAATTATGTGTTCTCCTGCTCATGCACTGCATTCCAGGAGTCTTTTCCCTTCCTTAGGTATCCTGAATTGCTACATGCCTGCACACTGATCGAGTGCAGCTTGTGCACTCCCCAGATAGACAGGAGCATTTATGCCTACCTGGATAACCTTTGCTATCAGTCCCAAGCAGGGCTAAGTCTCACGAGCCTTCCTTTCAACACACTTTTACACAATGGGAACCTTAATCCGGCTTGAATCCGATAGGTGGCTCCATCATTAGGCAATGCAGCTGGGTGCGGTAGGCCTGTGAGAAGGGTTCAGCAGATGAGGCTGCGTGGCTGTCCGCCACAGGGTGTTTGTGCTTGGACCAGACCTGGTGAGGTCTTGGCACACAAGCATGCTTTTCAGGCTGGTAACAGGCCATTCCCTCTGGAGGTTACAGTGGAGAACACTCTCACAGATGTGTCTGGCAGCTCTGAAAATAGCACGCCGTTGAGTGAAACCTTGGTCTTGCTGACTTTTATGTAATGCTAACTCGCTTATGAGAGGTGAAAAGAGAAAAAGCTGAAGATGCACAATAAACTGGTTGTAGGATATGAAAGAGGCAGACTCATTCATGTGACATAAGCAAAATGCCTTAAGTTGTTATTCTGCCAGAAATGCAGACTTAATTTTTTAGTTGAAGCAAAGGAAACTAACACGAGTCTAGAAAAGCAACATAAACAGATGAAATAAAGGTAATGACCGAACAATTATAATGGTGCCATTGTTCCACTCTTCACATACTGAAAAAGAAAAACAAACAAAAACCAACCCAAACTGTACAGAACTTGTTCCACAGAAAGATTAGCAGAACTGACAAGTTTTATTCCATTTGAGCCAACGATGGGTTGACAAATCTGAGTACGATCTCCTTATGTATCTAGACACCCTTAACATTTACACTGCTAATTTTAAACAGATAAGCACGTGTCTGCACTATTGGTTCCATATACTTAGCAATGAATTTGTCAAGCTTTTTTGCAAAAATTGCATTTAAGCAGAACTCTCAGGAAGACCATCAGAAGAACAAGCTGCACAGAAGCAATGCTCCGCCTTTTTTTTTAATTATAGTAAGCATTCTTTTTTTTTTTTTTTTTTTTTTAATAAACAGGAGTAGTATCTAGCCACAATTTTTTTTCTTCCCCTTTCAAGTGATCTTGAGTCTACTAGCAAACACCAAAGGCTCTTGATTAAAATGAAGTTATCCCAATTGAGATAAAAATACAAAGATAACAGCCCAAACTGACTCCCACTGACTTCAGTGGGAACTGGTGTAGGCTCTTCAAGTTGATAGAGCATACACTCATTCAAACTGGCATCTTAGGAATAACTCTGCTCCAACTTTTACATTGCGGGAGACAATTGTGAATCCACCTTTGGAACTAAAAAATTAGGGTACAGAAATATAATCATCTTCTCCCACTTACATTCATAGTTTCTATTTCCTTTTAGAGCTAAGAACTTATTATCCCACATAGCCCTCTCTAAGCAACAAAATATTGTAGACACTTACTCGCAGGGCTCAGCCTTACACCACGAACTAAAAACCCTTCATGTTTTTTCAGAAAAGAAAATAAATGGCTTCAAATTCCAGTGCAAGTATTTCTGTCATGGACAAACTCGTGCTTTTCTCCTCCTCTTCCCCTCCGCGTTATACGTAAAGTACGTAAACAGTAGTTTGAACTACATTATATCCAACTGAAGTCCAATGCAATCGAGTCACCTATCCACAGCTTTTTTTTTGTGGCACAATGCACAAAAACGTTGTTGAACAAATCCAGACATGGAAAGAAAACAATTCTGGCCTCACAATTCTAAGTACTTATTCATGCAAACATTTCAGAGGAGTTCAGCCAATGTTCAAGTACACAGGACTGCTATAAATGTCTACTGAACACTTGTATTCATTGCCAACATTATTGCCTGGCAGCTGAAACAAATTCCAGCCTTTAATTCCTTTCAGAATCAAAATTCCTGCTATCTGAATGTTTCCCCCCCAAAAAAATGAAGACTTGAAATTACACCCAGAGTGTTTCATATTTTCAAAAGATAACCACCATGTTGAAACCTAGTTTTCATACAGATTGATCAAGATTGAGAGTCCCAAGTGCTTAAATAATCTCGACAACAGCATCCCATCTCAAAATAAACAAGCATATGTGTAATTCAAGCTTTGTTCTCAATCTGCACACACAGTTGCCCAACAACAAGGTATCAACAAGGTAACAACGAAGTCTGCATTGTCCAATTCAGTTTTGCTCACAGTAAGTCAGTAGGAGGTAACACAAAATATCGTGACATTTTGTAAACCATCAAGTTCAATATAGTTTACATGAAAAAATACATACAATGTAGAAATAAATATCTTTGTAGTAAAAAATAAAGGTTTTGTCTCTCAATAAATAGAACAACTTGTATTCTTCTTTCAAGACAGCCCTTTTGCTCTAGTAAATGAGCTTTTTAGCAACAATTAGTGTGTTCTTCAGAAGCATTGCAACAGTCATAGGTCCCACCCCTCCTGGCACCGGAGTGATAAAGCCAGCCTTCTTCTTCACTTCTAAGAGAAAAGAGAAAAAGGGAATGACTAAGAATGTTTCCAAGAACATTTTTCTCCTTCAATTTCTCCACATAAGCCTAACTGGCAAGAAGCATCAAGACCACGACTTGGACCGTACTGGAGAATATGGGGAAAGTTAAGGCAGAAGTCTTTTTACAGCCATGGTAATGTCAGGATACAGTCAGGACCAGGGTTGAAAGGTAGCATTCTTCATTTGAATCTTATTACCCAGAGGCTAGTTTGGGGGCATGGTTTCATAATCTGCTCGAGCCAATCTACCTGCAGAAGGCTGCCCTCTCCTCATGGGAGCGCACATGCATTCACTCAGTCTGTGGTGAGCCAGATGGAAAGCTAATGACACCAAACTGTTTTGGTAAGTGGCAGTTTTCAACTTCTTGCCCCGGATCACCAGCCTGGGTGGTACCAGGGCAGGAATGCTCCAGGAAGGCAGCCCAGACTTGCATTACCACCTGTGGAAGCTGGGGATCTGGAGAAAGTGGAGAGGGAATGGCCTCAACTGCGTGCACTCCTGCAGAGCTGCAAGAAGAGCCGGAGTCTACCAAAGCCGACAGCAGACCACTAGCACAGTCTTTGCCTCTTCAGACTCTCTTCCCCACTCTAGCTTGCAGCTGCTAATGAAGATATTCTACCATCAGAAAAGGAAATTTGAGTAAATCATAGTGGGAGAAAGTACAGCTTTCTGGTTGATTTGTTTTCTGCTTATTAGGTTGGACAAAGAATAAAACACAGAGTTGGGTTTGTGGAAAAACAGATTCCAGTGGCAAAATTCCCATTGCAACAGCACCCATAAATACTCAGACCCTCCAGAGAAGGGTGGTTTTGTTTTCATTAAAAATAAAAATAAAAATGAAATAGTCTTACTAGGGTGCCTATATTGAACTTGGATCTGGAGGCACTGACCTTGTTGAAGACTCAAACAAACAACCACCTCTGACAATTGAATTAGCTGTAACTACAAACCCTGTCAAGATTACTCACAGTATACACCTTGAATGTTTGTGCTAAGAGATGAGTATGGGTTTTTTAATTATTTTTTTAAGCATTTAAGATAGTACCTGTCAAGTTAACCTCTTTGTATGATGAATTAATACAATGTAGCAATACATTTTGACTTCCTATTTATATCCACTGTGTAAAACTTGATCAACTGAAATGGCAGGTTATTTTTAAAGGAACTGAATGCAGCTGGCTAGGAATTAATTGCATGATAAACTGTAATGAGCGGTCATTTACTAGTAATGGTTAGTCCAAATGGCATATCACTAATATCACTACAAAGATTTTTTGCAAGTGTGACTGTGAGTCCCCCCTCTGCCTTCGTTTTTTCACTCCTTTGCTTGCTTAGAAATAATTTCCTGGAAATTCACATTCACCCTGTTGCTGCCAAGTGTCTGAGATCAAGTGGGGAAAGAAGCTGCAAATTTGCTGCATAGGTGTAGTCTATGGTGAGTGTTATTACTTGAAAAGCATCATTTTTAGAAGGGCATACACAGATAACGCAGGAGAATACTGGACAAGCATAACTCTGAAGTCACATCCATATCCACTGAACTCACTACACAGCAGAATCTGTATGTGATCATAAGAATCAATGAAAGGATGAAAAAGCCTGGCAGCTTAATTCTGGAACGAGCAAGACATCTTGCCTCTGTGTTTCTTCTGTACTTTTATACTTAAACTATACTCATCTTCAAAGTATGTGGTGTTTCAGTAGTCAGAACAAGAAGGTCTTACAAAAAAGGTATCAAAAGAGAATCTGAAAAGCTGTATATTATACTCTTGAGCAGAATATTTATTCTATTTTTAGGAGGCCAAATGGAATGAAAAACACTCTTAAGTCACCAACACAGAGCCCTAATACCTGCTTTCAAAGAAGTTAATGGCAAATATCACACTGAACTAAACAGGAGAAGATTAAACCTTGCTGAGAAGAGCTAGTAATTACTTCTAGGAGGGTTTTGATTACTCTGCTGGCTGGTACCACCAGATATGCTATTAAAATATTTGGAAAGCTTAATAAATTGCAATGCCGGTTGGTTTTTATTGTAGGTGTTTTTTTTTTTCCCACGCAAGTTGTAAGAAATAAACTAAGGTCTCACATTACAGTTATTCTTAATATTCTACAACACAAATAATTTGTCTTCCTATTAGTTATACTATTCTGAAGTACCTGCTCTTTGAGATTGGTCTTTATGGTTAATATAGTTACTGCAAATTCCCAAGTGAATGTCATAATTATTGAAATGTACCCACATCTGAAGTAAACACCATAATAATTAACATACAAAATGTTTTAGGAATTTTATATTGAAATAAGTCTGTTACCATGGCAATGTTACATGCTTCTCCTTCTGGTGTTATCCATAATACGCCTATCTTATTTACAAAACGTTACAATCCAAAGCTGGACGATGCCTTCCCTAAAGAAAGCCTTCTAACTAACACCTTGTACAACATCCAGTGCCTCTAGTGTCAGTAACTGTACTCAGGAGTAAACACACAACATACTGTTTTCACAATTTGTGGGGAAATTTCTCTACCCATACTCTATCATTATGGAAATCACTGTGGGTCAGTGTGGCAGAAGCAGTATTCTATATCAGTGAGCATATCACCACCTGGATACCTTACTTACCAAAGCTCATCCAGATTTTTAAATGAGTGACAGGTGTCTAAGTTAGGGAACTACCATCTGATAAATCTCCACATACAAGTGTAAACACCGATCAGGTGAACACAGTTCTCCAAGATGAATGACAGTGACCAAAGGGGAAAAAAAAAGCCGTAAATATTGTCCTTTCCTTGAGGGGTGTAGAAGGCCAAAGCGCTCCTAAGACAGCACTTCACTGTGACCCATCTCATGTCAGCAAATCAAGCACTGCCCTGTTCGTTCCTTTAGAAAGTCTTCTTTCTGCCTCTCAGCAATGGTAAAACTTTGTCCCTAGCTGTAAATCTGTCTCCAGAGATGCACGCAGCTCTCCCAGGCATGCCTCTGGCAATCTGGAAAATGCTGGTATACAAATAAGGTGCCTATGGTGGTGGAGCTGCTATTTTGCAGCTTCTTTAGAATCTTGAAATCTAACTTTGATTCTTCAGAAGAAATGCAATGTAAATTATTTCCTTGAAAAACAGGCTCCACTGCTTTGGAAACAGCCCTTCATTCCTCTGTTCCTTTAAAGCTAGGAACATCAGACACCTAATAGTGTTAATCACACAAACCAAGGGCAAGTCTCAACCTGAAGGCAGTTCTGGGTCTTGTGCATTTGCATTAAGTGATGCAGAGTAATTCCTGCCTAAGCATTGTTTCCACACAGCTTTATTAGTCTGTGTAAAGCTTCACTGGGATCCGCATCCATGCAGCACTGCACAAGTGTGAATCACATATGCTTAGCAATCATAGTAGGTACCCCATTCCCTGCTCTACACATTCTGGGATTTTTCTCACTATGCACTGTGGGATACCAACCAGCAAACCATTATCCCATTTCTCACAATTCCTTCTTTTCTGTATTATCCCTCTTATGCTCTCCAGCAGAAAATTATGCGGCACAGCTAATTCAAAATTCAGCTAATTAGTACAGAGAGGTGGATAGGATATTGCAATAATCCTGGGATAAAAAGCAGTGGCAACAGAAATTAAAGATACTAATGATTACTTCCTTAGCCCCGCATGACTTGTAGCCTCCTCTGTGAGGGAAGACCTAGACTTTTCCATCCAGAAGCTTACTGCCACCAGTCAGCGACAGCTCCATCTGGCCTCCTGGCAGTCGCAACCTAGTGCTAATATAACTATTTAACAAACCATTCTGTCCGCAACCCTCCGTAGACGCTAAGGCATCACGCCATTGCAACCGGTATCCTCCACAACTACCACAACAGCCTACGTGCAAAATGAAAGGAATGAAAACTTCCTGAATAAAAAAAATAAAAATAATTTCTCACATTAGCAGAGTGTATCACCAGGCAATGCTTCCCTTGATTTTTGCCAGATAATAACATAGTGACAGTATTACACAGATTGGATTTTTGTTACTGTGAATTTATTTACATAAACAATGTCACTTCTTCAAAATGAACTGAACTGAAAAACCAGCAGTAGAGAAAGCAGCTGGAACACCCGCACTCTGTTTTCATGACTGCTGTTTGGATAAGTGGCACAGAGAGATAGTCTGGAAAGGATTCAACAGACTCAGAAGAAGCCTACAGCCTGGAACGTAACACAATGAATGCAGAGCGGCAGCAAACAACCATCAGAAGTAACTGTTGTCACAAAGCCTGGGTTTCTGCATCCCACAAACTCTAAGTAAGATGCAGAGCCACCAATCCAATCAAGAAACTGGCTTCGAAGATTATCATGGGAAATCCCTTCACTACCTGAATATGTTTTAAGAAAATTGTCAGCTTGCCCAATGACTTGATAGTAGTTAGTCCTGTAGCTACTCAGAACGGGATAAATTTCCCTGTTTTTTATTCAACTGGTATGTCTTTTGGTATGCTTGCTCCACCCAAAAGTGATATGTCAGCCTGGTCCATTCTCCTCCTTAACAATATTCATCACGCTATTCCCCCAGATTTCCTGCATTCCTTGTGTACAAGCACCTCTCACTGAAAGGGAGTTTTTAATACATGCCCACCACACTGATCCTTTGTCAGGGTACTCTTCTCTGATATTTAGTATTGGGAACCTCTCCCAGCTCCTGGTGTGGTACCTCTTTTCCAACATATCTTTTACATTGTCAAGGCTGTGCAAAATACAGATGAGTCAGAGAACAATTCCCATTTATTTCAACTGCATCACTTACAAAGTTTCCTTATGTGCAGTGTTTTCTATATAGATACACAATAAAGACAAAAAACAAGCATTAACATCAGCTTGTCAAAGATACGGGAAGAATCGTATTGAAATGTAGTCAACAAAAGTAGTTTTGCTCTTTAAAATAAACTACACTATCGGTCTGTATACTTCAGTCTCACATGCTCACATGCCTTCTTTGTTCATTTTAAGCTACTACAAGTGAACTTCATTTTTGACAATATTTTTGCCCAACACCATGAAGACCTGTGTATCCCATGAACAGCACAACAGAATTCAGCAATAATGGCACCTTCTCATGAGTTGCCAAAATTGAGTGGCAACTGAAGTACAAAAGCTCCGTCCTCATTTTATTACAAACCTTCACTACCAAGTTGCCAGGAGCCTTAGAAAAGGCCAATCTCAGCCAGCTGCTCCCAGGAGCACCTGTGGGTGATGTCAGTGTATTTGGCTCAGGAGTCTTTGAGGGTTTCTTTTTTTGGTGCACATCTCAGGAAGCAGCTCTGAATGTTATGCTCCGGAAAGTGGCCACTGTTACCCGGTAGGTCTGCTGCTACGACTGGACAGGTATCAGGGCAGGAGCAGCACAGAGGTGAGCAGCAAGGTGAGGCACCTCTGTAACGATGATTAGCTCCTGCATTGGTGCGCTACTTACCCTGCTCTACCAGTCACTCCTGCAAACGGCACTCCACCCAAAAGAGCTGTTCCAGCTCAATGCTCCATGTAAGTTGCTGCTCTCTTTCTCCTTCCTGGTCTTTGCAGCCCTCCACCTCTCTTAGCCTTATTGCTGTGGCAACAGAAGCTATATAAAACAGGGCCAACTACACCCACAAATGCATTACCCTGTACACAGGAAAAAGTCTCCCTTTCGGTGACTACTTGCTTCCTGAAACTAACTAAAATGGTGCTGAAAATGATGTAAGGATGACACCACTTCTCACCCTCTCTCTGCCTCCTGACCCTCCCTATGCCAACTCCTGGATCTTAGAAAACAACCCCTCCTTGGACCAAATATTTTGCTCTTAACATAAATAGGGGCACACTGGATGTGTTGTGCTGGTCACTTACGGAGAGAGACACACACAGTCTAAAACATCCTAGCAGCATCAAGGTTGGTACCTTGGAGCTGCACAGTTGACCTCCAAATGCACAGTGTTGTTCTGTCTTGCTCTTCTAGGTATCTCAGAACCACACATAAAAGCACTCTGGGCAAAGAAGAAAATTCCTTTATTGATGTGGACAGTTTGGAGTGGGAGAATGAAGAGGATGTATTAATTAAAATCACACGGGTTAAAGACAATTCCCAATACAGCTTGGGATTTTTGCCCAGAATGAATAGCTAAGCCTGTCAAGCACAGAGGTGCCCAATGCCATCAAAACCAGCTGTAACAGCAATATTTACATCTCTGATATAGTTAAAGTGATGTAAGTGAACTAAACAACCTTGTTGTTTCCCATGTAGTAGAGTTTAAAGGACAACAGCCCAAGTGTATTGCTTAGCTCGAGAGTGCATATGCATACACAACAGCATAGGTCAGTGGGCAGTTCTCAGCCCATTGTGTGACATGCTGTCAACAGTGAGCTCTCTGGCTACAGGTGACTGCATGCAACTCAGTCACCTACAGCCAAAGGGGACAGTACTCAAACAGATGCAGATTTCGGAACAGATTTCAGAATTTCAAAACTCATCTTGAACAGCTATTAAGTTCTCTTGGTCTGTGGTAAGAATTATTTCCTCCAGGTATTTCTTACTTTGAGTTTATGAATGAACATCATGTGAAATATATTTGAGAAGTCATCTTCTTGTTGTCAGAGATCAAAATAAACTTTTGTTCCAAACCTAGACATCAGAGGGTAGCATTCAAGTATTGCTATGACAACTGAACCAAAACAGTTTCCACCCATCTAATAAAGTTAATTTCCACTACCAAAGGTTTTCAGTCAAATGACCTGGTTAAGTCAGCCATTCCCATCCATTTCTTATAAATAAAATCTGACCTCAGGTTGCCCAGTTAAATCTCTCACACACTACCCATCCCCTAGCTCCCACCCCAAATGTTTTTCTACTTCAGGAAGGGGATGATGAGAGAATATACACTTGTGGGCTACTTTACATTAAACAGGTGGTGTACGTCATGCTAGTTCATGTACCTGTCCTTAACTTGCAAAAATCATTTTCACATAGACTTAAATATAAATGCAGTCAAGTGATCAAAAAGAATATGATTTAGTAGAGGAATATCCTAGCTTGTTCCATTTCCTAACTGGCAAATCAAGTATTTGGCAAGGGTGACTTAGTTTTCAGTATTTCCAGCTGTATACACAGGGACAGTTTTTTTTATTGTTAGAGATTTAGTGAAACTTTCACCGATACTAATGAACCAACAGCAATTTCCCTTTGGCAATGCACATTGAAATGCTACTTGGAGCTGCAGTGGCATAATCCAAGTTGAAGTTCCTCCCTCTTTTTTGGATCTTCCCTCCCCCCAGGTAAAATCCTGAGAGCAACCCACAGCAGACATGACGAGACATATACAGTGCATCGCTGAAACTCTGAATCATGGCACAGCCATTGAATGTAGGCCTATATTACATTCAGAAGGTCATGCATTTAAAGAAAACAAACAAAAAAGGATACACTGTCAACTTTCTAAAAGTCATATTGTTTTTCCAACATGCTAAACCACACAAGCAAAAAAAAAAAATCATGAAACTCCTCTCTACTTCATTTTAGTTCAGTTCTGAATATGGAAAACAACTTTTACTTGTGATGGTACAAGTAGGATAACACCACAAGAAGTTGTACTCCAGAAAAAAATTTCTACTGGAACTATTTTACACATGCAGTTATATGCTTCCTAACGCATGCTGCAAGAATCATTGAGTTACACTCACACAGGTAATTTCATTGACTTTAGCAGACAGATATGGTTGACGAGCAAAATAAGCAGGAACTAAGCAAGTGATGCAATTTCCAATACATACAGTAGGACAGAAACATTCTGAATATAATTAACTTTGAGAAATTATGCCAGCCAAGGCATTAATAACTATGAAAAAAACCTGTGTGTTTTTACCTGTGGGTAATTTTCATACTTATCAAAATAAGGAACTGTTGAGAACCATTAATAATGTGGGTAAATGCTGTCTAAGCTTCCCACACGCAACTCTGCCAATATGCTTTAATTTTCAGCTGCAACAATCCTGCTATTCCAGTCTGGAGCTTCTCCAGAGCTCAGAGATTTAATCCAATTAACATTGTAAACTTGCTCTGCAACACATTAAACATAAAAAGATCAATATGTAACATCATAGGTTGTCTCAGTTAAGCTTGTCTGGACCAAGATTTTCACGAGCTTAAGATAAACCCACCTTAATCCTTCCCATAAGGGATACTTCCAAAGCAGAAGTTGACACTTTCAAATAAAAGTTTCAAGTGTGAAAGTAGGCTTGAGAATCTGTGGCATAACAGTATTTGCTATGATCAGTGGGAAGCCATGTACTTGTGAAAGGGTAGAAACTGTGGACTGTTTGAGGGCACATACTTTTGAGACGCTTTAGAGATTCTTAAAGAATTAAACAAGCCTGGGGACAAGCATCTCTCTAAAACTGCTGCCATCACACTGCCGTAAGAGCTCATCTGCATCTCTTAAAGGTTGCTCTATGAGTAATTACAACTAATACTTCCTCTCCTAAATATAATTTCTTAAGAGCAGGTATAGGAACAAATTGTTTGTTTCTTATTTAAGAAAACAAACACACTCCTGCAAGTGTCGTCTTACTTGAGACATAGGCTATTATAAGTATTTATCACCAAGGAATTCCACGAACTTTAACACGTTCACATAAAGAGTGTTCCACTGACCTTCGAAGTCCACATCCCCAACTAGTTTGGTCTTTCCTGTAAGAGGATCATGGATATGATTGATGCCTACATCTATCACAGCTGCACCTTCTTTGACCATATCAGTTGTAATCAACTTCGGGATACCTGGAATCATCAAGATATTTGATTAACACGGCCACACAACCTTATGTTCCAAACTGTCAGTGTTTGCATGCACACACACAAAATAAATAAAAAAAACACCCTTCATTTAAATTTTTCTTGATGCATCACACAAATTCCTCAGCTTCATACACTTTGCAACTATCAGAAGAAAAGCTGACAGTTGCTTACTTTGAATGAATATTTTCAGATAAGCATGTGGTCACAAATGTAGTCAACATGATCCCAACAAAGTATGGGCTTGCTGGTTTGTAGCAGTAAGCGAACTTCACAGCATTTCTAAAAAAAATGAAAGCTGGACGTTAAAGACATTGTACAAGGCACTCAGTGTTGTTAGAGGTCCGCTGATCCCTAAGTGGTGGGAACTGCTGAAACAAGCTACGTATGTTACCTCTGCAACACTTTTTTCCTCTTTGCTTTTTTAATGTCTGTATTGGATTTGTGCTATGCTTCTTGTCCTTTCTGACTTCTCACATACTAGATAGATACGCAACTTTTGAATTAATGAGTACAACTATACGAAATACTACTGTATAAAAAACAACTGCATGGTGAGAGAACCTGATATATGTCACCAGCTTATTTTTTTAATCCTGTAACACATGAGAAAGATAGACAACAGTTTAAAAAAAAAAAGTGTCCAACTCAGATTTATCCATAATAAACAGCATAAACCTAGTCTGCAAGAGAAGCAACTGCCTGTCAAGTAAAAAACCTGAAAGTTCATTCTTGGATGGACTCAGAATAAATGAAGGGTCTCTTTAAATGTTAAAGCAAATCAGTATCTGAGTCCAAAGTCACTAAATGATATCAAAGAGTCAAGAATACAAAGTCACCAGCCAACATCTGCATTATATTAGACTATCACACCTTAAACGCAACAGCTGCATCTTTTCTGTGCATCTGCTTTAAAATACCTCCTAAATTGCTTTCCCCCTATGCAGCCTCTATCTCTGAATGGCAGGAGATTACAGCTTTGAAATAAATTACATTTTTATCCTGCTTCTTGAGCTATTCCCTCACTTCTCTGTTCTGTGAGGAATGTCTGCCTCAGAAACAGACTTTCTTCAAAGGGGTTCTAAGCTCCCCC